>CM060324.1:7020927-7028427 GCA_030674155.1 Stramonita haemastoma
ATCGGAGAAAACAGACAACAACAATGTGCGTGTTTCTACCATTAGTGTCTGTGCAGCCAGTGTGTCTATGGCAACTCAAAACCTCGGCAATTCCAGACGACAGTTTCTCCCACGTAGATGACCGTTGTGTGATAATAAAGGACGATGAATGCAATACTTGTGCCATATCATAAATGTTAGTGGAGTTTTTTGACACCTTGAGGCTTAGAAGGAGAAAAAACGTGCGTAGTTTGACTTTGACTTTGAAATGTTCGATGCCTATGGAAAAGACAGAGTTCTTATTGAAATACTGATTAAACACAAGGCGAGTATATCCTTCATTGTCATCATATATGTAGTACAGGTTTATTGCTAGATTGTTGCTGTCAGTTAATTTTTTGGGCCTGAATTTGCTTTCAATGGATACATTTTCTTCTTGTTCTTCTAGTTTCTCTTGCTCCCCTTGTTCTTCTTGTTCTTGTTCTTGCCCTTCCTCTTCTTCTTCTTTTAATTTTCCCTCTTCTTCTTGTTCTATTTGTTGTTGTTGTTGTTGTTGTTGTTGTTGTTGTTGTTGTTGTTTTCTTCTTCTTCTTCTTCTTCTTCTTCTTTTCTTCTTCTCTCTTCTTCTTGTTAATGTGTTGTTGTGTTGTTGTTGTTGTTGTTGTGTTGTTGTTGTTGTTGTTCTTCTTCTTCTTCTTCTTCTTCTCTTCTTCTTCTTCTTCTTCTTCTTTTTCTTCTTCTTCTTCTCCTCCTCCTCCTTCTTCTTCTTTTTCTTCTTCCTTCTTCTTCTTCTTCTTCTTCTTCTTCTTCTTCTTCTTCTTCTTCTTCTTCTTCCTCTTCTCTTCTTCTTCTTCATTTCATTTTTTCTTTGATTTCATTCTTATTCTGTTGTTGTTGCTGTTGTTGTTGTTGTTGTTGTTGTTGTTGTTGTTGTTGTTCTTCTTCTTCTTCTTCTTCTTCTTCTCTTCTTCTTCTTCTTCTTCTTTTTCTTCTTCTTCTTCTTCATCTTCTTCTTCTTCTTCTTCTTCTTCTTCTTCTTCTTCTTCTTCTTCTTCTTCTTCTTCCTCTTCTTCTTCCTCTTCCTCTTCTTCTTCTCCTTCTTGTTCTTCTAGTTCTTCTTCGCAGTTCTTTACGCGGCGCAATGCAACGCATTTTCGCTCAGTTGACATACACCAATAGTTGCTGTTTGAGCAATGGATAAAGAAGAAAAAGACTATAATAGTCTGTGGACTAACTATAATATAATAAAAGCTAAAGGTAAAGGTGTTCCATAACCTAGGCGGTCGTAGGGGATCGAGACATCAGAGACCTCAGCGTCAGTAGGGCCAGCATATTGAGGGCAGCGCCCATCTCCTCTCCCTCGCTGCTTTACCTTCCCTGACACTTAAGAGGGCAGGTACCATTTACAGCTGGGTGAACTGTGGGACTGTACTGAAGCCAAAGTGCGCAAACGTCACCCTTCCAACTGGTAACCACGCTCGATGCTGTTTAACTTGACTTGGGGAAAGCGTGCGCTCTAACCACTGAGCTCTCCAACCCCATAATTATAGTACTATACAATGATAATATAAACTATAAAAATCATATACTATACTATAATAACGTAATCTATGCACCAGATATCAGAGAAGATTATCTCAAAATGAAAAAAAAAAGTTAATAGATTGTAGATGTGATCTTTGCAATAAAACTGCTCGTAAATTAGGGTCTTTAAAGGCGTTTCAATATATGTAACTGAACTATTGACTCGGATCATTTCTACATAGCCATCGTAAAAAAAAATACTGCGCACACAGCCATTATACACTGCCTACCAAGCAATATCGCTTCAGATGTGAAGATAAATGACCCCACCATTCCCAACCCCAAGCTGCAAATTTCCGACTCCGTGTCATTATTTACACCTAAAGGCCTGTCTGCATTTCAATAACACGAACGCCGATGTTGACTTTTAAAAAAGAAGAATGTTTGTAATATAGCGTAACGCGAATATACGAGTGTAAAGTTATTACTGTGGTTGTTATAATGTCAGTTCTGCTAAATTATTGATGATAGTCATAAAAAAAGATCGTGGTCTGATGTTGTACATACGCACACGCACAGGCGTGCGCACGCACACCCAAGGACACGCCCTAACAAGTGTACGCGCACTCGAAGACGCACCCCATACATATATGGTATTATACGCACAAACATATACATGCGGCCGCACACATAGGACCGCTTAGAATGACACAACACACAGGCATTCTAGATTTATTCAGGTAAAGTAAACATGTAACTAAAGAAAAAAAATATACAGAGAGAGAGAGAGAGAGAGGAGAGAGAGAGAGGAGAGGAGAGAGAGAGAGAGAGAGAGAGAGAGAGAGAGAGAGAGAGAGAGAGAGAGAGAGAGAGAGAGTTTTACAGAAAATATATACTGTTGACCAAAGTTTTTAGCAATTTCAGGAGTCGCAAAGGCATTATTTTCTTTTGCAAAGGTCACACCAGTCTGGAAAGACAGAAAAAATGAACACATATTGAGGACAAAACTGAAACTACTATGTGCATTGGCTTTTTTCATCTTCTTGTAGGTATCAGAGTGCTGGACTGTTAGCAGCAAGCCCTGCAGCGAAGAATTCAAACAGTTTAAAGCTGGCATGCTACAGAAAAATTGGTGACATCTCGACTAAAAAAAAAAGTGAAACATGTGTCGGGGCAAGCAGCAGAAAACTATAAAGACCTCGTTAGAGTTCCATGGCACACAGAAGCAGCACAGCACAGCACATCACATCACAGCACAGCACAGCACGGTACAGCACAGCACAGCACAACACAGCACAGCACAGCACAGCACAGCACAGCACAGCACAGCACAGCACAGCACAGCACAGCACAAGCACGGTACAGCACAGCACAGCACAGCACAACACACACAGCACAACACAGCACAAACATCACAGCACAGCACAGCACAGCACGGTACAGCACAGCACAGCACAGCACAACACAGCACAACACAGCACAGCACAGCAAAGCAGCAAACAACACTACACACACAGTGACAGTACTTTTATTATTTTCATTTTTATATCTCTTTAAGTCGCGGCAAATTTCTCTGCATGAAATTCAGGCTGCTCTCCCTGTGGAGAGCGCGTAACCACAAGAGCAGCGACACCCATTTTGTTCCTTTTTTCCTGTCTGCAACTGTATTTGTTTCCCTATCAGAGTGTTTTTTCTACAGAATTTTGCCAGGGACAACTCTCTTTTTGCCGAGAGTTCTTTTACGTGCGCTGAATAACTACATGTAGCACACGGGACCTCGGTTTATCGTCTCATCTATAAGACTAACACCCAGACCACCCCTCATGGATGGGGGAAAAATTTTGGACTGAAACAGGTATCAAACCACTGCACATTTCCAACCCGGATTTTTCGCTTTCTAGGCAGGTGCGTTACATCTAGACCACCGATCCTCTGGAACAATACAGCACCGTACACTGAACCTCTCCGCAGTAAATCATTTTCATTGTAGTACAGTAAAGTACAACACAATACAGAACAGTGCCAAAAAAAAGGTAAAGGTAAAGGTGTCCCATAACACAGGCGGTCGTAGGGGAGCGAGGCATCAAAGACTTCAGCTTCTCCAGGGACCAAGCGTATTGAGGGCGGCGCTCATCTCCTCTCCCTCGCTGCTTTACCTTCCCTGACCCGAAAGAGGGCAGGTACCCATTTACAGCTGGGTGAACTGGGGGACTGTACCAGAACAGTGCAATCGATCGAACCCAAAACACCTAGTTCAAAGAAAAATGGAACAAAACCAACACCATTATGACCAGATTTTTCCTCACGCATTGTGAAAGGCACACAGGATAAAGTTAGAATGAGGTTTTATTTGTTGCTTTTTTTTCCTATTCTGAAATGTTAGAGTTCGCCATCTCGTGCTCCCTAAGCTTAGAGGAGATAGGTCTATAACTGCATCTATGAGGTAGGAATCGAATAACCACCTGGTCGATTTTCAGAACATGAACATCGTGCATGGATCAATACCCCGCCAGTTTCACCAATCACACACACCAACACGAGAGAGAGATTGAGTGAGTGGGTGGGTGGGTGAAAGAGAGAGAGAAAGAGAGAGAGAGAGAGAGAGAGAGAGAGAGGAGAGAGAGAGAGAGAGAGAGAGGAGAGAGAGAGAGGAGAGAAGAGGAGAGAGAGATTGATTTGATTTGATTTGATTTGATTTGATTTGATTTATTCTTTTATATCGAGGATAATGGAATAAGCAATCATATGCCTTTTTACATCCGGTTCCCGTGTGTATGCAGTTTTGTAAATGTCATGTGTTCCCACCGGCACACGATGGCCTACTCTTACGAAAAGCGGAACAGGATTTAACATGTGTGCAAGATGTTCTGCGTGCGTCCGCACACGGGGCCTCGGTTTAAAGTCTCATCCGAAGGACTTTTGGGGAGAGTGGAGTCAGCACTGATGTTAACTCCAGGAGAAAAATCTTCTCGACTGGACTTCAACCCGGGTCGTCAAATTGCCAACGCAATGTTCTGACCACTAGGATATCCGTCCCTCCGTAACTCAGAGAGAGAGAGCGAGAGAGAGAGAAGAGAGAGAGAGAGAGAGAGAGAGAGAGAGAGAGAGAGAGAGAGAGAGAGGAGAGAGAGAGAGAGAGACAGAGACAGAGACAGAGACAGAGACAGAGAGACAGAGAGACAGAGACAGACAGACAGAAGACAGGAGACAGAGACAGACAGACACAGACAGACAGACACAGACACAGACAGACAGCGAGATCAGACAGAGACACAGACAGACAGACAGACAGACAGACAGACAAACACACAGACACAGACACACAGAGATAGAGGAGATGGTCTTCTCCTTTCAAAAGAAAGACAGGTTTCTGAAAGCGCAGGCAAGGTGTTATATGCGTGTGGTTTGCTCGCTGGACCTGAATCTATAGTCTCATCCGAAGTGAATGAAGTGGGAACAAAATGTTAACTCCAGGGGAGAAATGTCCTTAGAAGGACAGCTCAGCGGTGACTCAAACCAGCCATAGGGGATGTTGCCCAAAGAATCGATAGCCTGCAGGATTTAGCCCATCAAATGAACACGATCAGCAACGTTTGGTACCTGTTTCTCGTTGTTTACATTTCTACCTAACTCTTGTCTCACTCTGTCTGTCTGTCTGTCTCTGGTCTGTCTGTCTGTCTGTCTGTCTCTCTGTGCACACAAGGACGGATATATAAAATAAGCACCTGGTTTTTGCTGAGTTTCTGCTCTGTTATACACTGGAAACTAAAAAGAACTATTTCCGACACACTATGACAAGCAACGTCATCATTAAACTCATAATAATGGGTAGGCGCTGCACTTGTGGCGACGCGCTCTCCCCGGAGAGAGCAGCCCGAATTTCACGCAGAGAAATCTGCTGTGACATAAAGTAGAATTCTATTCTGTGACAGCATGTGAAGTCAGAGGGATTAGATTTATAGAGATTCTCTGCACAAACACCCCACACACGTAATATAACAAATATACACACAAGTTAAGAATCTACCCGTCTTGCGTAGCTAGCACACAGTAGACTAGCTATGATGAGTGGTGTGAATGAATGACATAAGAATGCTCAGCTATCAATGGGGACGGGATAACCTAGTTGTCAGAACATTACACTCGCAATTTGACGACCCGGGTTCGATTACTGTTCGAGGGGAGTCTTCCCCTGGAGTTAACATCAGTGCTGACTCCACTCTCCCCAAAAGTTTTTCATACCAGACTATAAACCGAGGCCCCGTGTGCGAACGCACGCAGAACATCTTGCGCATACGTTAAATCCTGTTCCGCTTTTCGTAAGAGTGGGTCACTGTGTGCCGGTGGGAACAGATGACAAGATTTACAAACCTGCATACACAGGGGAACTGGATGTAAAAAAGCACATGAGTGTTTACTCCATTATCTTCGATATAAAAGAATACAATAAAAAAAAAAAAAATAAGTAGATAAGTAAATAAATACAAAAATAAATGAATGAGCGGCCTGAAGAAATATGGCTCAAATCTGGTTCAACTCCCCCAAGACACACTGTATCAGTGACAGTTTCACTTTGGTGCGCCATTAATTTCCCAAAGAGTGAAGAGAAAAAGAAAGAGAGAAAGAAGATGAAGCATGGCATCCTTGCGTCCAAAGATATTCTTCATTTGTGTGGTGTCATGCATAGACAGAAAGAAAAAGAAAGACAAAAATTTCAGCTATGTGAATGTACTGCAGTTTGATGCAAGGGAAGGCAGTTCAAGGGGAAAAAAAAGAAGCATATTCATTTTGGACAGTATGCTAGAAATATGTAGATCTATCTAAAGAAAGAATTAAGAAATACTATTGTAACACAGGTTTTGTAAACTGGAACCACAGGTTTTCATTTTATATTGCATTAGACCACTTAAACACACAGTAAAAAAATAAAACAAAAGAAACGATGTTTTTGATGGTTAGGAGTAAACAAAACTGAAGATTGCATCTGCTACCTTCTTCAAATCTCCTTTTGCTTTTCAAGGAATGTATATCATCTTCTGTTCATTTTTATTGTCGCTGAGTCGTTTCGATAATATTAAGTGGTATTATTTTGATGGGGGACGGAATAGCTCTGTGGTCAGAGCACTCGCTTTTCCCCAGCCAATGTTAAGCAGCATTGAGCGTGGTTACCAATAGGATAGGTAACTGTTTGCGTGCCTTGGTTTCAGTACAGTTCCCCAGTTCACCCAGCTGTAAATGGGTACCTGCCCTCTTTAGGCTCAGGGAAGGTAAAGCAGCAGAGAAGAGGAGATGGGCGCCGCCCTCAATATGCTGGCCCCTAGAGAAGCTGAGGTCTCTGACGCCTCGCTCCCCTACGACCACATAGCTTATGGGACACCTTTACCTTGTTACCTGTTATCATTTTGATATGACCCAGTTAGGGGTGTGTTCTACCAGATTCCATTTGACAGAAACACGCCGTCTGGAGATGTAATGCAGTTAAAAAACAACAAACAAAAAACCGTCAAGAAGCTAATGGAGAAGCAATGTCAAGTATATTCATTTTGACATGACTTTGGGGTCCTTACATGGATTCCTTGTCATTAAATGCATTAAGATGTTTAACTGCACGAATCTGGTGAAGCTTTTTTTTTAATATGGTTATAGCCATCGCTTTGTATAAATCACAATAATGAAAACACGAACCTAAAATAACAGCAAATAAAAAGATATTAGATGAATTTAAAAAATCAGTCGAGTCTGCAAACGTAAAACAGCCGCTCCTTTCAGCAAATATAGTGACGCACCATTCCACTACAATTTTTCCCATTAAATTTCCAGAACCGGGAGAGAAATACTTGTCTCACTTGAGACTTTTCACTTTAAGGACTAACAGCCACATAACGACACACAGCATACGACATAGGCAGGGAATGACTGGTAAAACCCACAGCTGAGGGCAGTAATAGCTTACCGGGAATTAGACTAAATAAGATAACGGCCAAACCACAATCATCC
>CM060324.1:7033427-7045927 GCA_030674155.1 Stramonita haemastoma
GCATTCACAAAATCTGACAATAGTTGAACCTCAGAGCTCTAGCCGAAGAACGAAAAAACAATGACCAGATGGTGCGAGGTTAGAAACCAGAAGTCATGGATGTGTGGGACAGAAGTCAGTTGCGCTGACCACTCAGTCAGAACGTCAATCAGTCAGTCTGCCTTCAGGTAAAAACAACAAGTCAGAACATCTTGCACACACGTCAAATCCTGTTCCGCTTTTCGTAAGAGTAGGCCATTGTGTGCGGGTGGGAGCAGATGACAAGATCTACAAAAGTACTTACACACGGGGACTGGGTATAAAAAGAGCACGTGAGTGCTTATTCCATTATCCTCGATATAAAAGAATAAAAAAAGAGACAGACAGCGGCAAGAGCAGCAATTAATTTTCTTAAATGTTTTACTTCAATGGCAAACTTGATAGATGAATAGAAAAACCAATAAAAAATATAGACGGACGGACAGACAGACAGACAAATACATCAGAGAGACAGAGAGACAGACAGACAAATAAATAGATAGACAGACAGATAGATAGAATAGATAAGATAGATAGATAGAGATAGAATGATAGAGATACATGGGTAGGTAGGTAGATAGATAGATAGATAGATACCTAGATAGATAGATAGATACCTAGATAGGTAGATTGATAGAGAGATAGAGAGATAGAGAGATAGAAAGATAGAAAGATAGAAAGATAGAAAGATAGAAATATAGATAGATCAGATAGATAGATAGATAGACAGATAGATAGAAAGATATATAGATAGATAGATAGATAGATAGATAGACAGATAGAAGATAGATAGATAGATAGATAGATAGATAGATAGATAGATAGATAGATAGATAGATAGATAGATAATAGATAGATAGATAGATAGATACATGGATACATAGAAAGAAAGAAAAAGAAACAGAAATAGAAAGACAGGAACAAGAAAGAAAGAAAATAGAAAACAAAACAATGATAAACAGATAAACCAATAAAGCATTAAACAGATAACTAGCCAAATCAAACAGATCAAGGAATGAATAACTGTAATTACAGCAGTAAGTACACAAAACAAACGATGGCACAAATAAAGAGATAAATGGCTCATTTAAGCCGGCAAGAAGCAAGAAAGAACATATAAATAAAACAAAAAGGAAGAAAGCATTTTCTACCCACCCCCACCCCAACACATCCCCACTCACCCTCTGTCTGCCCCTGTTAAAGAATCTATGAGAGAAATAAATACACTCCTCGCATTGGGAGATGCCATTTATACTGAATGCGTCTTGACATGTCCGTTATCTGGGGAGAGGTTGAAGATGGAGTGGATCGGTGGTCTAGGTGGTAACTCGCCTTGCCTAGAAAGCGAAAAGTCCGGATCGGAGTGTGCTGTGGTTCGAATCCTATTTGGACCCAAAACTTTTCCATCATCCATCAGACCATGTGTGGTGGTTTGGGCGCTAGTCTTTCAGATGAGATAATAATCCGAGGTCCCGCGCGTTACACATCATTATTCAGCGCACGTAAAAGAACCCACGGCAACAAGGGGGTTGTCCCTGGCAAAATTCTGTAGAAAAAAGCCACTCTGATAGGGAAACAAATACAGTTGCAGACAGAAAAAAATAATGGGTAGGCGCTGCACTTGTGGCGACGCGTTCTCCCCGAGGAGAGCAGCCCGAATTTTTTGCAGAGAAATATGCTGTGACATAAAGTGGTATTAAAAAAAACAGACAAAGACAGACCGATTGTGTGTGTATGTATGTTGTGTGTGTGTGTGTGTGTGTGTGTGTGTGTGTGTGTGTGTGTGTGTGTGTGTGTGTGTGTGTGTGTGTGTGTGTGTGTGTGTGTGTGTGTGTGTGTGTGCGTGCGTGCTTGAATCTGTGTTGGTGAACCAGCAGTCAGAAAGTTGTATGTGTGTTGTATGTGTATGTGTTTGTGCGTGCATGCGTGCGTGTGTGTGTGTGTGTGTTTGTGCGTGTGAGTATGTGCATGCACTCTTGCACGTGCGCAAGTGATTTAGGGGATAGAAGAGAATAGCAACGAAGATGCAACTAAAGAAAAAAGAAAAGCCCGAAAGTAAGAAACTGATATTCAGAATTATTTGCGTTGTTCTTAGTGCGCTGTTGTCGTGACCAGTTAATATCGCAAACTGTTGGGCAAAAGAAAGAGATACTGTGTAATGTATTCTTTCTTTTATCACAACCCATTCACACACACATGCATACAAGCACGCTTGCGTACGTGCACGCACGCATGCACATACGCGCACACGCACGCACGCACGCACGCACGCACGCACACACACATTCTTCTTTTTTTATTTATTTTTTATTTTTTCTTAATTCTTCTTTTTCTTGTTGTTGTTCATTTTCTTTTTCTTCTATTCGAATGTTATTGTTACTGTTGTTGCCGTTGTTATTGTTCTTCTTCATCTTCTGGATCCATGTTCTTGTTCGTTTTGTTATTGTTCTTCTTGTTCTTGTATGTCTTGTTCTTTTTGTTATTGTTCTTCTTGTTATTGTTCTTCTTGTTCTTGTTATTCTTTTTCTCCTTGTTCTTGTTATTTCTTGTTATAGCTGTTGTTCGTGTTCTTGTTCTTGTTCTCTTCTTGTTCTTGTTCTTCTTATTCTTGTTCTGTCTTCTTCTTCTTCGCAATTCCTCTTTTACAAAGCTGCATACACACGGGGACTGAATGAAAAAATCACAAGAGTGCTTATTCCATTATCCTCGATATAAAAGAATAATAATAAAAAAATCTCAATTCTTCTTCGTCGCAGTTATTCGCATTTATTCATACTCTTCTTCTTCATCTTCTTCTTTCTTTTCCTCTTCTTCCATTCCACGTCCTTAATTTTTTTCAAAATTTACTTTTTTGTTTCCTCTTCTTCGCTATGCAATTTTGCCCAAACACTCTTAAATTTTGCCTAGATTTTTCTCCCAAGCTCACAGATGTGTGGGGTCAGAGCAATGGCCCATTGGTAAACACAGACATAATATCTTATGTGCACGCTGAACATACCCATTTAGTTTTGGGCAGAGGAAAACGCCAGCTATGGCTCATTGTATGAATGACAGCGACATACCCAGAGTGCAACTGCTATTTGGAGAGCAATGGAATCTGCCATGTTTAACTTTTTCGTGGCAAACTGCAGTGCCCTGGCCCCACACCTTTCACTCCTTAGGGATTTGACAGAAGAAGAAGAATTCAAAAAAAAGAAAAAGAATTACAGAGAACAAAAAAGAAACTGTGAAAGAAGAAAAAGAATGGCAAAAAAGTATTGCAAATAAGAGTGAGAGAAAAAAGAAATGTTAAAGTAAAAAAAAATTGCGAAGAAGAACTGCGAAGAAAGAGAAGAAGAAAATATTTTAAATTGCGAAGAAGAATTGCAAAGAAGTGAATTGCAAGAAGAATTAAGAAGAATTGAAGAAGAAGAATTGGAGAAGATTTTGAAGAAGAATTTGAAAAAAGAATTGAAGAAGAAGAAGGAGAGAGAAGAAGAATTGCGAAGAACAAGAAAACTGAGACGAAGAATGAGAAGAATTAAGAAGAAGAACAACGAAGAAGAAAGAAGAATGCAAAGAAGAATAGGAATTACAATGAAGACGAAGAATTGAAAAGAAGAAGTAGAAGAATTGCAAGGAAGAAATAGAAGAATTGACGAAGAAGAATGCGAAGAAGAATATGCGGAGAAGAAGCGAAAAAGAACTGCGAAGAAGAAGAAGAAGAAGAAGAAGAAGAAGAAGAAGAAGAAGAAAAGAAAGAAGAAGAAGAAGAAGAAGAAGAAGAAGAAGAAGAAGAAGAAGAAAAGAAGAACAAGAAGAAGAACAAGAACAAGAAGAAACACCTACGTACTTATTTTGTTCATTTCCCCACATAATATGAAATCTATTTTCGCTTTGATCGACACGATGACTACTTAAAATGGCCCCCTTTAATTCGCACTGATGCTTATTGCTCTTGCGTTAATTTCAGCGAAAATCTTAATTGCCTGTTGGTGCATTAGTCATACTGCTTTCTTGACAATTTCAAAGATTGTTGTTTAATTGTTGCCAAAGGTCAACCATGTCTAGGACTTTAATTACTTACATGCACTTGCTAACACTTTGTGTAACTCTAATGGAGTTTTGTCAGACAAAAAAAACCCGTTGCTTTTTGCTTTGCCTTTTTTTAAATACCACTTTATGTCACAGCAGATTTCTCTTGTAAAATTCGGGCTGCTCTCCCCGGTGAGAGCGCTTGCCACAAGTGGAGCGCCTACCATTATTTTTTTTCTTTTTCCTGTCTGCAGCTGTATTTGTTTCCTATCATAGTGGCTTTTTTCTACAGAATTTGGCAAGGGACAACCCCCTTGCTGCGTGGGTTCTTTTACGTGTGCAAATAAAGGTGTGTAACACACGGGACCTCAGCTTATCGTCTCTCCGAAAGACTAGCGCCCAGATCACCACTCATGGTCTAATGGATGGGGGAAAAGTTGGGGGCTCAAACGGGATTCGAACCACTGCACACTCCGACCCGGACTTTTCCGCTTTCTAGGCAGGCGCGTTACCTCCTAGACCACCGATCACTACCATTTTTTTCGGTGTCTAACGTTTTTTGACAAGACAGAACTGTCCTTACAAATAAACCAACGCACTTTCCCCGTGGGGATGCCAGGGGCCTGTCAGTATAAACAGCATCCCCACCTTCTGGAAATTCTGTGCTAGGAATTCCCCTGTTTTCTATAAAAGCATCCCTATCTTCCAAAAATTTGTGCTAGGAATTCCCCTCTTTTCTATTCTTTTCTTAGCTTTTGCCTTGTTCCTTTTCGTCTTTTCCTGCTTGCTGTTTATTTTCTGCCTTCTTGAATCTTTTTGCCCTGTTTTTATTATGTTCCAAAAATACTTCAAAGATAAAAGTGTTTTTCTTCTCACGCTAAAATCGGATGCACAGGGATTGAGTTGAACAGCCCGAATTTCACGCAGAGTAATCGTCTGTGACATTAAGTTAAGTATATAAACAAAATAATGGAGAGATTTTCGCGTATGTGACCATTTTTGCCCACATTAAGGTAACAGCATTCTGACAGTTTGAAATGGAACCTACCTAATTTTGCCAGGACCATAGGAAAGTACCTCCATGCTCTTTCCGGTTTTTAACTGTCGTGGGTTCTTTTGTTATGCACAAGTCTGTAAAGCACACGAGTCGGACTGGTTTAGAGTCTCCTCCGAAAGACTCGAATTTAGTTTGATTTCCCTGTCAAACTGGGAAGAAAGGGCAAGGCTGGGAATCGAACATAGAACTTCACTATGTTAGGACAGAGAAACGTCTTAACCATTCTGCTACCTTCCTCTTGTGTGTTGATTTCTTTCCTGTCAAAAAAGTTCAAAAGCCAAAACAAATAAAGATGTATGCGTCTTCAACGAATCCCCTATTTATAGATATTGATTAAAAAAAACCCCCACTAAACATTTCCATTACACGCAAAATATAGAAACTGTAAAGCTATTAGAGGTAAAATTCAATATGTATTATCTAGTTCTAAAAGAATGACCTGGCTATAGGACTAACTATTTTCCCTCAAACAAAAAAAGAATAAACAAAATTAAACCAAAAAATAAACCCAGCAAAAACAATAAAAACAAAACAAACTCAATAACAGACAAACAAATAATGTCCCCAAGCTTTAAATCTCTGTTTTTACAAATCCAAAGAGAAACTAATTCAATACTCCTGCCTTGTAGAATTAGGTCTGAAAAAAAAAACCATTATCGTAAGGCTGGCACTATTGAAGACTGTCAACAAAGATTAAGGGGTGTGGTGTTAGAATTATCGGTCAGCAGGTGTACTGGAGTTTACCTATTCCCACAGACGCTTGCGTACACACACACACTTACACACATATCACACATACACACATACATACTACAAAACATACACACACACAACACACACACACAACACGACAACACCACACACAAACACAAACACATACTGCAAACTGATGGTTATAACAGACATAACTATGCACACACCATACGCACGCACGCACGCGCACGCACATGAAGACACAGACACATACACGACACATACACACACTCTCTCTATCTCTTTTCACAGATTCTCTTTCGCATACTCACTTGCTTATACACCCATATCACGGTACGCATGCACGCAACACACACACACACACACACACACAACAAACACACACACATACACACAAACACTTGCGCGCACACACAACACACACATCGCACACGCGAGCACGCACCACACGCGCACGCACACACATACCACAAGCATATGTATGCACATATGCACACACATCACATGAGACAACACACACAACATACACACAGCACACATACACGCACATACACACACACACATACACACACATATACACATACACACATACATGCACATCACAACAAGACAGACAATCAGACAGAACACACATACACACACAAATACAACACATAACCAATATAACTCCCCACCCCCCAACACAGACAGACAGACAACACACACACACAACACACCACACACAAACAGACACAGACACACAGACAACACACAACATCCCCCCACCCCCCCAACCCCCAAACACGTGAGCGTATGCACATGCAGCCGAGAACTGGGCATTTACATTATAATCATGAACATGTGGTCAGATTTAGTGAGACAGACTCTAGCACGTAACGAAGCCATTTGCCTTCTGATCACCATTTTATAAGGCATCTGTTTCGGGACACAGGTAATTCGCATCGAATATGGCACCAACATCTGCATCCTTTTGTTTTTTCATTCTTTTATCTTCGAAATATCCTTTTTCTCTTTGTTTAGTTTCCTGGTTTAAAAAAAAAAAGATTCCTTCCGTCTTTGCAGAAAATGGGTTTATGTAGTCCTGCTGAGTGTATATTATTTTTTGTTGAATAAAAAAAAAATAGAAAATAGAATTATGATATAAAAAACAGAGAAAAGGCACGTCTTCGGAAGGGGAAGTGTCCAGTGTGTGTGTGTGTGTGTGTGTGTGTGTGTGTGTGTGTGTGTGTGTGTGTGTGTGTGTGTGTGTGTGTGTGTGTGTGTGTGTGTGTGTGTGTGTGCGTGCGTGCGTGTGTGCGTGCGTGCGTGCGTGCGTGTGTGTGTGTGTGTGTATGTGTGTGTGTGTACTTTTGTTTTATTTATTTTATTTTTCTTTTGTATCGAGGCAAATGGAATAAACACTCATGTGCTTTTTTAGCATCCAGTCCCCGTGTGTATGCAGTTTTGTAAATGTCATCTGTTCCCACCGACACACAATGGCCTTCTCTTTCGAAAAGCGGAACAGGATTTAACGTGTGCGCAAGATTTCTGCGTGCGTTCGCACACGGGGCTTGGTTTATAGTCTACCGAACAGACTTTTGAGGAGATGGAGTCAGCACTGATGTTAAACTCCAGGCAGAAAATATCCCCTTCGAGCGGGAATCGAACCCAGGTCGTTTATTTATTTTTTTAATTTTTATTTTATCTTTTAAATCGAGAATGATGGGATAAGCACTCGTGTACCTTTTTCATCCAGTCCCCGTGTGTATGCAGTTATGTAAATATTGTCATCTGTTCCTGATCCCATGCGTTCGTCACACTGCGAGCGCAATGTTCTGACCACTAGGCTATCCCGTCCCCTCTTATGCGAAGGCAGTGGAGAACAGGTAGGAAACACAGGGAACGAGGTTGCTGGCTAGGATCTAGGAAGCCATAGAGCAGACGAAAGTGCATACTGGGGACTTCTTTTCACCTTGAGGATTCAACCTGACAACCCTAAACTTTAGCCAGGCTGGATACATTTTAATGAGCGCCATGGGACCAGAAAGGCTGAAATGTCACACAAGACAAATCAGCAAAACAAAACCCCCCAACAAAACAAGCAGAAAAAACAGCGACAAAAGCAAAACAAACCATTAACGCAAAAATGAAAAACAAACAAACAACGACCCCCCTCCCCCCCTCCTCCGAATAACAAGCAAATAAAAAGTTAGCGAGTAAAACAACAAACAAGAAAACACTCCCATACATGACTTCTGGGTCCGTCAAATGTTGTCCATTATTGGTTGCCTTGATTTAACATTCACAGCACAGTAGCCATTAAATTCCTACTGTTCCTGTCATACTCTCTCTCTCTCTCTCTCTCTCTCTCTCTCTCTCTCTCTCTCTCTCTCTCTCTCTCTCTCTCTCTCTCTCTCTCTCTCTCTCTCTCTCTCTCTCTCTCTCTCTCTCTCTTCTCTCTTTGGATGTACCATATCTCTGCATTATGCAAAAAAGTATCAAAATGTGTACACCAGTTATCTAAAATAAAGCATTTCTTAGACCTAAACGCTAGGAAAATGTTTTTCAATGCATATATTATATCCCATATGAGTTATGCTTCAACGATTTGGGATTCGGCTAGCGCAAATGTTCTCAAGCCATTGTTCAGTGTGCATAGACGAGCTTTAAAACTTGTTCTTTTAAAATCTTCATCATTAACCATTTCTGACTATAAAGCACTTGACATTCTTCCATTAAAATCCAAGCTTAAGCATAATAAGGCAGTGTTTATGTATAAAATCATGTCTGGTTTAGCTCCCCCTTACTTCAAAACAGATTCACGATCAATGTCAATCGTCATGCCAATAAGATAATGGTGCCACTTCCAAGAATTGACTTATTTAAATCCACTCTCACATACTCTGGTGGAACACTGTGGAATGAGATATCAACCCTCAACCTTCACAAAGCTTGCAGTGTTTCTGTTTTTAAAAAAATCTATCACGTACATCTTATGGACAATATATCACTATTTTGATGAAATGGATTTTATTTCGTAACACAATTGATAACTAATTCCATGTAATTTCAATCATGTGTAAGTATTATGTCAACTCTTGACCACCACCCCCCAATACTTTTGTCCCCTCTTATTCTTGCCTCCTTCTCTTTCTCTCCCCCACCCTCCCCGCTCTACACCCCTCTCGCTCCAGGGTTGTCTTTTGTCTCTCTCTGTCTTCCTGCCTATCTCTCTGTCTGTTCTACTGGCTCCCTGTCTGGGTTTTTTTTTGTTGTTGTTGTTGTTGTTGTTGTTGTCTGTCTGTCTGTCTGTCTGTCTGTCTGTCTGTCTGTCTGTCTGTCTGTCTGTCTGTCTGTCTGTCTGTCTGTCTGTCTGTCTCTCTCTCTCTCTCTCTCTCTCTCTCTCTCTCTCTCTCTCCCTCTCTCTCTCTCTCTCTCTCTCCTCTCTCTCTCTCTCTCTCTCTCTCTCTCTCTCCTCTCTCCTCCTCCTCTCCCCCTCCTCTCTCCCATTCTTCTTTCCCCCTTCCCCACCCCTTCTCTCTTTCCCCCACCATTATGTCTGTCTCTTGTGTAAAGCGTTTCTATTTCACTGAACTGTCTAGGTGCACATTGTATCTCAGATTTATGATGAAGCCTTTGCATAATCTTGTGTATGTTATGATTTTGCTCACTTAACATAAGTAGGTACTAACTTGCATAATTGTAGTTCTTATTGTTTCCCTGATCCTTCTTTTTCTCTCCTTCCACCTCCTCTTGCTCCTCCTCTCTCTCTTTCCTTCTATTCTGTTTTTCTCTTTTCTTTGTCCATTTCTTCTTACCCTCTTCAGGAGCTGAAAAAGATAATAACAGCCCGCACCTTATTCCTCTCACTCACTCCCTCTCTCTCTTTTTAAATGTTATAGCTTTATACTCATTATGCTCAAATCATACGATTGGTTGATTTATTCACAAATTTTGATTTTCATAGCTTTATAATTCAATTACGCGTTTGGATTGATTGGTTGATTGATTCACTTTTTTATTTTAATTATTTTTTTATTATTATTTTTTTTATGAGGGCTGGATGAAAACAAGCCACCATTGTGCTTAATCTTTTCCCTCAATAAAATGTTCATTCATTCATTCAAAATGTTCATTCATTCTCTCTCTCTCTCTCTCTCTCCTTCTCCTCTCTCTCTCTCTCTCTCTCTCTCTCTCTCTCTCTCTCTCTCTCTCTCTCTCTCTCTCTCTCTCTCTCTCTCTCCCCTCTCTCTCTCTCTCTCTCTCTCTCTCTCTCTCTCTCTCTCTCCTCCTCGCTTTACCTACTCGGGGGCCGCATAGCTCAGTGGGCAGAGCACTGGCTTTCCCCAAACTAATGTTAAGCAGCATCGAACCTGGTTACTGAGTGGATGGGTGACTGTTTGCGCACCTTGGCTTCAGTACAGTCCCCCAGTTCACCCAGTTGTAAATGGATACCTGCCCTCATTAGGGTCAGGGAAGGTAAATTAAAGCAGCAAGGGAGAAGAAATGGACGCCGCTCTCAATATGCTGGTCCCTAGAGAAGCTGAGGTCTCTGATGCCTCGCTCCCCTACGACCCCATAAATCATGGGACACCTTTACCTTTAACTACTCCCCGCCCCTATTATTTTCTAGGCAAAACTTGTTCTGAAATAAAAATCCAGTAATCTGTGTAGTCTTCTGTGAACAGACTTACCAGTTTACAGCAAATTTACACCGACAAAAAAAAGACACCTGAAGAAACAAACAAGCAAAATTCCATACACTACAACATGAGTATAGGTGAAGAGTAATTGCAAATGTAGCAATACAACAAATACAACACATAAAGTAGATACCAAAGCTTTAAAAAGTTATATACATGGATTTTTTGCTTTAATTAATAAATCCAACTATATTATTAAAATAGCACACGAAAGAACAGTCGCATCGTATTTTAACCCGTTCTTGTCAACGTTCGTCGATTTGACCAGGACTATCTAGTCATCCACAGAATTGAGTTGTTTGTAGTCGTAAAGGGCGAACAGGCTTGTAGGTACATACGCAAAAGAGTGTGCTGTTAGGTCAAAATCTACGTGAAACAGTCGGTAGTTAGGTCAAAACTTACGCAAAATTGTCGGTTGTTAGGTCAAAACTTACGTAAAACAGTCGGTTGTTAGGTCAAAACTTTCGCAAAATTGTCGGTTGTTAGGTCAAAACTTACGTAAAACAGTGAGTTGTTAGGTCAAAACTTACGCAAAATTGTCGGTTGTTAGTCTACAACTTACGCAACAGAGCCTGTTATTAGGTCAAAACTTATGCAAAAGAGTCTGCTGTTAGGTCAAAACTTACGCAAAATTGTCGGGTGTTAGGTCAAAACTTATGCAAAGGAGTCAGTTGTTAGTTTACAATTTACGCAACAGAACCTGCCGTTAGGTCAAAACTTACGCAAAAAGAGCCTTTCCTAGTCAGAAATTAAAAAAAATAACTGAACTCACTACCCACACATAAAAAATTATATAAAAACCAAACTAACCTAAACAGTGTGACAACCCTCCTATCCTATACACGGCCTTGGCGGTGAATGGAACCGTAATCAATATGATTGGACAAAGCATACTATGTCGTTACATATGAAACATCTTGTTTATATAGATTTGAAGCATAACTCATTTCATTTCTGGTCCTTTGGGGAGCATGGCGCTGGAATTTCTCTGTTTTAGAGATAATAAAGTATTGTGAATTGAATTGAATCGGTTGCTGTGGTAACAACGCTGTTCTAGAGACTCTGTTAGTCTGTCAGCAGCTTTGTGAGGTGATGCTATTGTTCGGTGTCTGGTTTCAGAGTACGTACGTACGTCCTTGCAGGAATCAGCTCCGTGTTTAATTAAGAACCCACAGCTGCTGCTTTGGTGAAAGCAATAATAAATATTATGAGCAACAAGCAGAGACCAAGGACAGAGACAAATCAGCCAGACGGTAGAGAAATACACTCACAGGGACACAGACATACAGACAGACACGCATATACACAGGCATAGACACAGATATAGACACATACACACACGCACGCTGCTCACACACACACACACACACACACACACACACAACACACACACACACACACACACACACACACAACACACACACACATATATATATATATATATATAATATATATATATATATATATATATATACACACACACAGACATACACAGACGCACAGACATACACAGACACACAGACACACAGACACACATACACACACACACACACACACACACACACACACACACACACACACACACACACACACACACACACACACACACCCACGGAGGGATATGCATGCCTGCATGTGTTCTTATGTTCATACACGGCAAACGCAAACGTACATGTGCACATATTTCCAAACCAAATAAAACCTCAGATCGCTGCATCGAAAATTTCACGAGCCAGCTTCTTCTCCCCCTGATGTGCCATAACAAGTGATATGGGTCTCTCTTTTTAGGGATGAAAAACTATTGAACTACATGTGTCGTGTTTCTAAAGATGGATCGGTGGTCTAGAGGTAATACGCCTGCCTAGAAAGCGATAAGTCTGGGTTGGAGTGTGCGGTAGTTCGAATCCCGTTGGGACCCCAAACTTTCCCCCCATCCATTAGACCATGAGTGGTGGTCTGGGTGCTAGGTTTTCGGATGAGACGATAAGCCGAGGTCCCGTGTGTTAAACATCATT
>CM060324.1:7050927-7055927 GCA_030674155.1 Stramonita haemastoma
TTGTCTTTTATGTATGTCTTTGTGTCTGTGTCTGTGTCTGTTTGTCCTCGTGCTTCACCATCAATCACTTCCTGCTTCTTTATCTCGTCGTCTCTTCAGTTTTTTGGTCTGTCTGAGATGTGTGTTTTTTTTCTCTGTCTGTCTGTTTGTTTCTACCTGTCTCATTCTGTGTGTGTGTGTGTGTGGTGTGTGTGTGTGTGTGTGTGTGTGTGTGTGTGTGTGTGTGTGTGTGTTGTGTGTGTGTGTGTGTGTGTGTGTGTGTGTGTGTGTGTGGTGTGTGTGTTGTGTGTGTGTGTAAGCTTTTCTCTCTTTCCCTCCCATTTCTCTCTCTCTCTCTGTCTCTCTCTCTCTGTCTCTCTCTCTCTGTCTCTCTCTCTGTCTCTTCTCTCTCTCTGTCTCTCTCTCTCTCTGTCTTCTCTCTCCTCTCTCTCTCCTCCTCTCTCTCTCTCTCTCTCTCTCTCTCTCTCTCTCCTCTCCTCCTCTCTCATCTCTCTCTCCCTAGGTTGAGTGTGGGGTACCAGAAATGCCACAGTGCTCACATGCTGTGTCTCGTGACGTGTGACGTGGGTTGGCTTAGCGCTGATCCCGGAAGGAAAGCTGTAGTCACTCACCCCACATCCCCTCTCTCCCCTCATCCCCCTTCCTGCTATTCCTCCTCTTATGTTGGTATTTTGTTTTTTACTCCCAGGTTTTTTTTGTTTGTGTCATGTTCTATTATGTACTGCATTGGCAGAATTATCGTTACGTTAAAGAAAAAGCCTTCACTTTCTTTTTGCTGCAAAATTAGTATATTGGGAGCAATTACAAATCAGTCTTTTTGTCAAGTGTCATGAATATTGAATAAAAACTCTTACACTTTGCCAACAATACAGAAAAAACATTTTACAAGCCTTCACTTTCTTTGCGGGATACGGGGGGAGGGGTCGGGTGAGGTAATGAAGAATAATTGCAGGTTGATGAGGTAATAATTCCACCTTGAATTAGAAGGTTTTTCACTTATGCAGCTTAAAGCATCCAGGAATTTCTGAGTTTAAATGCACTGTACCGTTGCCTTGAAGACGATCCAATATGGCTGCCAAAACTATAATGTTTGAATATTCTAACGCTTTTAATTGATAGCAGAGAGAAGAATTCTGCTTTCGTAGCTATGCTGTATAAACATATGGTTGCCAAAACTATAATGTTTTAATATTTTAACTTTTTAATTGATACACTATTTAATTATAGAAGAATTCTGTGTTCACAGCTATGCTATATAACCATATGGCTGCCAAACCTATAATGTTTTAATATTTTAACTTTTTAATTGATACACTATTGAAGAATTCTGTTTTCACAGCTATGCTATGTAACCACACGGCTGACAAAAATATAATGTTTTAATATTCTAACGTTTTTAATTGATAAAAGATGGAAGGATTCTGTTTTCACAGCTATGCTATATAACCCCGAAACTTTTCTTCCATCCGATAGACCGTAAGTAGGTGGAGTGGGTGCTAGTCTTCCGGATGAAACGATAAATCGAAGTCCCTTATGCAGTCCCTTATTCGGTGCACATAAAAGAACCTCTGGCAACAAAGGAGTTGTCTCTGGTAAAAATGAGTGGAGAACGCTACTGTGATAGGGAAACAATTTACATCTAGACAGGAAAAGAAAAAAAAGAGAATGGGTGGCGCTGCTCTTGTAGCGACGAACTCTCCCCAAGGAGAGCATCAATATAATTACATAGAGAAATATAACGTGACTTAAAAGGGTTTAAAAACCAAGAAATGGATCCTGCACACACGTTAAATCCTGTTCTGCTTTCCGTAAGAGTAGGCCATTGTGTGCCGATGGGAACAGATGACATTATTTACAAAACTGCATACACACGGGGAGTGGATGAAAAAAAAAGCACACGAATGCTTATTCCATGATCCTCGATATAAAAGAATAAAATAAATAAATAAAAAATAAATATCAGTAGTTGCTGTCTGAGTGTTAGACAACAACGAAGATGAACTTGTTTGCTGACACACAGTAAAGCCACATCCCCCAAGCATATAATTTTTTTTCTTGTTATTTCGTTTTTGTCAACTTTTCCATTGTTATTGGTTTTGCTTTTAGCCGCTAAGCCATACCTTTTGTCCGTGTCAGTCGTCGAAAGAAATCTGTAGAGATTGCGTGTTATTTCATTGAAGAGAAGATTGTGTTACTGTCGGGATCAATTGGAGGAATGATCTTTTGGAAACGGAATGGACAGGAGGGTTGTATGAAGCGAAACAGTAGAAAGACGTGGAAGGAGGAGAGAGGAGGGGGGTGGGAGGGGAGAGAGGAGAAGGGACAAAATATATTTGGTTTCAATTACTTGTAAGATCACAGAAAAGGAAGTTTGAATGTGCAGAAACAGAAACGAGAAAAGGTATTTTTCTTTTCATGATTGAAAAAAACCCAACCCCTCAAACTCTTTCTTTTTGTTTTGTTTTGGTAAAGTAATAAATGATGAAAGTTTCTGCTGATATTGCTGTTGCTGCTGCTTTTCCAGAAGATGATGATGACAACAACGACGACAATGATGACAATGATAAGGATTATGACAACGATAATGACGACGAAGACAAAGACGACACTGATTGTCTTGATATCGTCGTCGTTAAAACAATCAAAAATGAGCATAATGGCTTCGGTATTGGTGGCAATAATAATGGTAATTCTTAGGATGACGACAAAGAGCACTGACGATGACAACGACGTCGATGATGATAATGACGATGATGGGTACGAAAGCGATGAGGATTTGCAAATTGTTGCCATGGTTTGTATTGCTGCTTTCATGCTGAGTCTGCCTCTTACTGAATATCGAGATTTGTTTTTGTTGTTGTCTCTCTCTCTCTCTCTCTCCTCTCTCTCTCTCCTCACCTCTCCACTCTCCTCTCTCTCTCTCTCCTCTCTCTCTCTCTCTCTCTCTCTCTCTCATCTCTCTCTCTCTCTCTCCTCTCTCTCTCCTCTCTCTCTCTCTCTTCTTCCTTCTTCTCTGTCTCTCATGAATTTGATATAACACTATTTCAATCTCTGCTCTCTAACTCAACTCTGTCTCCTGTCTGTCTGTCTGTCTGTCTGTCTATTTCGCTCAATCGTGATAAAAATATTATGAGACAAAAACAAACAAAACTAAAGACCCCCCTCCCCCCAAAAAAACCCCAACCCAAACAAACCAAAAAACATAAATCGCGTTCGAATAGCCTTTGTGTTGACAGAAGCAACGTCAAAACTCACTTTCCTATGCTCCTTTCCCACTCACGACACCTTCATGCTTTGCTTTCTGTTTGTCCAATAAACATCCCTCCAGACTTCTGCTCTTTTCCTGCGCTCTTTTAAACTCAACATAGTGACATTTTGATCAACTTAAGACAGTGAGGATGTTAAAATAATGGAGATGGTTTTGTGACGTACGTGTGTGTGTGTGTGTGTGTGTGTGTGTGTGTGTGTGTGTGTGTGTGTGTGTGTGTGTGTGTGTGTGTGGTGTGTGTGTGTGTGTGTGTGTGTGTGTAGTTGTGTGTGTGTGTGTGTGTGTGTGTGTGTGTGAGTGTTGTGTAACAGTTTGTGTGTGTGGTGTGTGTGTGTGTTGTGTGTGTGTGTGTGTGTGTGTGTGTATGTGTGTGTGTGTGTGTGTTGTGCGTGCGTGCGTACATGTGTGTGTGTTTTGTGTGTGTTGTTCTTCAATTTAACTTCTATACATACGTGTGTGTTTGTGTGTGTGTGTGTTTGTTTGTGTGTGTGTGTGTGTGTGGTGTGTGTGTGTGTGTGTGTGTGTGTGTGTGTGTGTGTGTGTGTGTGTGTTGTGTGTGTGTGTGTGTGTGTGTGATTGTGTGTGTGTGCTGTCATGCTGCATGCGTGCGATTTGTGTATGTGTGTGTGATATTTTGTCGATTACTTCAAGTATATTTTGTATTCCTTTGGCTTTTTGTTCAGCTCTGCTTCTTACCCCCCCCCCCCCCCCTTCCCTACCCCCTCCTCACAACACCCCTTCCTCACCCCCCCCACCCCCGGCTCCTGTAAAATAGATTCTCACTTACATTTCAGAACCAAGTAGAGTTAAATTTCACTTGTCATTATTTTTAGGAAGCTAATCCCCCCGAAAGACCATTCTCTATAATGCTTGTTTGCAGTCATTACGCTTTTTTTCCTCCCATTGGAATCTTTTCTATTGACAAATTTATTTCTTTATTGCTCAAGAAAAGCTAATACTAATCGTGCTTAATATTTGTTTTTTTAGTTTCGTTGGTTGAAATCAATGGGAATTTTGTTGAAAAAAGACACGGTATTTTAGAAATAAAAAAAATGAACAGGCTGTCAAAATGTGTTTGCTGACATTTGTTTTGGGGTATTTTTTTGTTTATTTAAAAAAAATGAAGCTTTAGTAATGATCGTTTGCTTTTGTTTTTGGTCTGCTTGTCTTTTTGTCTGTTTGTTTTTTTGCTCTCTGTTTGCCTGTTCTCTTAATTTTCTTTCTGTCTTTGTCTTAGTATCCACTTCTTATTGTGTGTGTGTGTGTCTTCAAATTGTGTATGTGTGCGCACACACATATCACACACACAGACACACACATACACACACTACACACATTCACTCACACACACACACTCAACACACACACATACACACACACACACGTGCACGCGCACGCATACATACACACACAGGACGCATACGCGCGCGCACACACACACACACACACACACACACACACACACACACACACACACACACACACACACACACATACACACACTATCTTAGAGTATGCCATTGTTCCGTGAACAGATAACATTTACAAAACTGCATACACACGGACTGATGTAAAAAAGCACATGATGCTATTCCATTATCCTCGATAAAAAGAATAAATAAATAAAATAGATAAATAACTATTGACAAACACTTAGACTTCTGATTCAACTGTTGCTGAAACCATTTTCTTATTCTCCATTTAAAAACCTTTCTCAAACCTATCCTAGATT
>CM060324.1:7060927-7065927 GCA_030674155.1 Stramonita haemastoma
TAATTCATAGCACAAATAGCAGTCTATTGTATTAAATTCATGGCACACATAGCAGTCTATTGTATTAATTCATGGCACACATAGCAGTCTATTGTATTAATGCATGGCACACATAGCAGTCTATTGTATTAATTAATGGCACACATAGCAGCCTATTGTATTAATGCATGGCACACATAGCAGTCTATTGTATTAAATTCATGGCACACATAGCAGCCTATTGTATTAATGCATGACACACATAGCAATCTATTGTATTAATTCAGGATACAGTTAGCAGTCTATTGCATTAATATAGGGCACAGTTAGCAGCCTATTGCACTGATATAGAGAACAGCTTTTAGACTATTGCATTAATTCATGCACACCTAACAACCCATTGCATTAAGGACACTCGACCTCTGGAAAACGAACATTCTTTTTTGAGCAGCAGATTCTATTTGTTTCTTTTCCTTTTTTTATTTTAAAGGCTTCGGAGGTTGCCTATGATCTCAGTTTTTGGAAGATTGCGCTTCTATTCTATCAATCAAATCACAGTTCTTTATGAAGCCGAAGTGACTTGGAAACCGTGTGGATAGGCAGAGACCGGAAGATCAGAGAGGCTTTGAGAGAAAGAAGGAGGTAAGTTATTTCATTCGCAAAAAAGTGAACAGCTTAGACATCAAGGGAGGGAGAAGTAGATTAAAGGATGCTTTCCCTTTTCTTTTCATTGAAAAATAAAATGTTGGAAAAAAAAGATTATGACGATGATGGCAGAGTCTCTTCTATGTGTGTGTGTGTGTGTGTGTGTGTGTGTGTGTGTGTGTGTGTGTGTGTGTGTGTGTGTGTGTGTGTGTGTGTGTGTGTGGTGTGTGTGTGTGTGTGTGTGTGTGTGTGTGTGTGTGTGTGTGTGTGTGTGTGTGGTGTGTGTGTGTGTGTGGTGTGTGTGTGTGTGTGTGTGTGTGTGTATTTGTGTGTTTGTGTGTGTATGTGTGTGTGTATCTCAGTTTCCTACTTTCTCCTTAAGTCTTCATTCTTTCTTATCTCCTAGTCATCTCTTTCTCTGTCTCTCTTTCCCTTTCTGCCTGTCCTTTCTATTTATCTCTCCGTGTCTATACTTTTTTGTCCCTATCCCTCCTCCTTTTCCCTCTGTCCCTCTCTCTCTTTTCCTGTTTTTCATCTCGTCTTTCTGTATATTTGTCTATTTTTCTATGTGTGTCTTTATCTGTCTTTCTTCCTGTCTGTTTCTCTGTCTGTTTATCTCCCTATTCTCTGTCTCTCTCCTCCTTGTTTTCTCTCCCCATTTTTCATCTCTCTCTTTTCCTTTCTCACCCATACATCTCTCTTGCCTCTCTCTTCCTTCTCCCTCATACACCTCCCATAGCTTTCTTTGCCTTAGGTCTTTATTGCTTTAAATTTCTTTCTATTGTATTATAAGGGTTTGCAGAGTCAACTTTGGAGCTCATTTTTGTTCCGGCATTCATCTCAACCCTTTGTGATATCGTGTTTGTCAAGTAAACATCCAGTCTCCGAGATGCTTGTTCTGAGGCTGTTTAACAAACCGGAGAACTTTTTAAAGAAGGAAGTGACAACGTCAAATTAAGGGAGATCGCAGTGTGCTCTATGACGTAATTTTATCGCTTCCTGTAAAGAAGTTTCTGTTTCGCTTCCAAACTTTACTGCAAGCGGATTTGTTAAAAGAAAACATGATGTTCTTCACGCAAGGTTGAATCACTCTGATAAAAATTATTTGCCTTATTTTTTTTTTCAGATTCTTGATCCTGAAACATATGTTTCGGTTGAATGTGGTTGTGTTTGATCTGGATATTTTGGGTTGAAGTCTTGTTTATTCTCTCACTCCTGTCTTTCTTCTATTTCTTCTAAATGGCACGCCTGCACATATGTGCACTAGCTGTCATGCAATGTCAGCATGCTGCAAACAAAACAAAATGATCTAACTTGTACAAAATGTTTCAATTATTTAACCGATGTATATGTACGGAGGACAGAGTGTCTACATCTTTTTTTCTTTCAGAGGGAATGCTCTCACATTTTGCCGACTCCTTATATTCCTACTTCTTCATCTTCTTGTTTTGCCCCCTGTCCATGCTCTTCTTCACCATCATTAATATTTTTTATATTTGTACTTGTTCTTCCGTTTTTTCTTGTTCTTGGTCATCTAGTTCCTCTTGATTTTGCTCTTTTTGTTCTTGTTCTTTTTGTTCTTCTTCTTGTTCTTAATCGTTTTGTTCTTCTTGTTCTTGTTCTTGATCTTGTTCTTGATCTTGTTCTTGTTGTTCTTCTTCTTCTATACATTTTGCACAACTTCTCTTGCTATGGTAATGTTTGGATTATTATCTAGCTAAGACTGACAACTTAGCTGGATACAAACCTTATGACCTCCCTTGCTTCCTTTCAGTAGGATCCCGAAACACAAGGCACACAGATTCACTAGGTGCTTATTTTCTCCTATTCATTTTTGCTTTTAGTGCAACATCTTTTCCGAGCACATTTTCTTTCTCACTTTATCAGTGTCTTTTGATGGCAGCTTAAAAGGGCCACAGGTGTATCAAACATTCTTGCGAATGCGATTGACACTTATTCTATATCTCTGTAAGGTACCACAGCGGGGAAAAACTTCAATCGTCACTGGACCTCTGACGTGAACTTATCCAGGAGCCAAAACTCGAGACAGGACAGGCGAAAGGCATGGTCATTATTCAGAAATGCCTAGAATGCTATCATTGAAAGACATCATTTTCGAGAGTTTTTGTTTTAAAGTCAATTTTCGATATATCGTTTTAAAAAAAATTGCGAAATTGTACTTGGTTATCTGCCCTTGTTTTCCTCCACTACTTCCCTCAATAATACTTCTTCTTCGCAATTCTTCTTCTTCTTTGCAATTTTTTTTTTCTTGGCAATAATTTTCCTTCGTTTTTTGTCTTTGTCATTCTTCTTTTCAATTCTACTTCGCAATCTGTGTTCACAATTCTTCTCCTTTGCAGTTATTCACAAATCTTCTTCTTCTTCTAAATTTTTCTTCTTTGCAGTTTTTCTTTGTCATTTTTCTTTGCAATTCTTCTTTTTTTACAATTCTTTTTACTACTTCTTTTTCACAATTCTTCTTCATTTTCTTCACAATTTTTCCTTTTGTTCTTCTTCTTTCTTTTCTTTCTTTCTTTCTTTCTTTCTTTCTTTCTTTCTTTCTTTCTTTCTTTCCTTTCTTTCTTTCTTTCTTTCTTTCTTTCTTTCTTCTTCTTCCTGCGGACATCCTAGCCTCATCAGTGGCAGGGTGAGTGGCCATCAGTTCATCTGTGCGCCTTGGAAGGAAGGAAGGAAAGAAGGAAGGAAGGAATAAAGGAAGGACGGAAGGAATAAAGAAAGTAAGGAAGGAAGGAAAGAAATAAAACTGGGAAGCTTGGCCATCAGCATACTTGATCACAGTTGAAGAGGCCGTGGCTTGGGGTTTCTGTATGAGGTCAAAAAGGCTGAAATTATTCAGTCATATTCAGAGAGACGTAGGGACAGAAAAATACACATGCACACGCGCGCGTGCTCCCTCTCTCTCTCTCTCTCTCCCCTCTCTCTCTCTCTCTCTCTCTCTCTCTCTCTCTCTCTCTCTCTCTCCTCTCTCTCTCTCTCTCTCTCTCTCTCTCTCTCTCTCTCTCTCTCTACTCTTCAACTTCCTCTCATCTCTCTCATCCGGGACGATAGCCTGTGGTCAGAACATTTGCGCTCCAATTCACGACCCGTTCGATTCCGTCGAGGAGATTTTTCTTCGGAGTTAACATCGGTGCTGACCCACTCTCCCCAAAAGTCCTTCCGATGAGACTTTTAAACCGAGGCCCGTGTGCGAACGCACGCAGAACATCTTACACACACGTTAAAATCCTGTTCCGTTTTTCGATAAGAGTAGGCCATCGTGTGCGGTGGAACAGATGACATTTACAAAACTGCATAACACGGGGACTGGATGTAAAAAAGCACAAGAGTGCTTATTCCATTATCCCGATATAAAAGAATAAATCAGATCAAATCAAATCAAATCTCTCTCTCTCTGTCTCTCTCTGTCTCTCTCTGTCTCTCTGTCTCTCTGTCTCTCTGTCTGTCTGTCTGTTTGTCTCCCTCCCTCCCTCTCTCCCTTTCTCACTTACTCCTCTGTTCTATCAACAACCTCCTTTCCTTCTATCTTCTCTCGTTCACATTGTAGTGGTTGTTTTTATTCAACTAACTGTGTTATCGTGCTTACAGAATCAACGTAACATTTCTTTGTCTTTTTCGTCTTGTGTCTCAACCCTTTGTGCTCCTGTGTTTGTGGAGTAAACATCTAAACTCCTGGATGCTTTTCTGTGATTCTTTAATGAACCACACGATTTTTGAGAAGATAAGTGACAAATGCAAAGATCATTGAATTGGCTTCCTGTTTGGTGGGCGTTCTGTCGGTTTTTGCTTGTACCTATGTAGAATTTTCTGTTATTCTCAAAAATGACTGCTCATTAAATCTTAGAGATGCGTATATTTTAATATCCTGTCCTGAGATAGGAATATAAAACTACCTTGGAAAAGGAAAAAGAGATCCTATTGCAAAAATCAGGAGTTTGAGTGTGTGTGTGTGTGTGCGTGCGTGCGTGTGGTGTGTGTGTGTGGTGTGTGTGTGTGTGTGTGTGCTGTGCGTGCTGTGTGCTGTGCTGTGCTGTGCGTGCGTGTGCTGTGGTCGTGTGGTGCGTGCGTGGTGCGTGCTGTGTGTGGTGTTGTGTGTGTGTGTGTGTGTGTGTGTTTTCGCAGAAAAGACATGACAGATAAAGATTTACATTTCTGCAAGGTCAAAAGAAAAGTTCGGTAGGTAAGACTTATCTTTAAAATCACAGCACTGGCAAACTTCATCTAATTGTACATAGTTGGACAGTGGGATGCCCCCTTTAGACATACTGTGCATGATATGATTTTCGCTCATCTAGAACCAAAAACCCAGATGACCAGTTGACTTTCAATTCTAGAACAAAACAATTACTTGAGCAATA
>CM060324.1:7075927-7078427 GCA_030674155.1 Stramonita haemastoma
ACTGATACTCATCTGTGTCTTTTAATTTAGTCACAAAAACAACATCATTATCAATTCTCTATTTTTCTTTTACTAGTATAGTTTTTCAAAGTTTGGATTTAATTTTTCCGGTTTTTTTCATTTATTTCTTCTTTTAGCAAAAAAGAGAGAATTAATAAGAACAAAAGGTAGCGTGTCAAAGTATAGGTATTCTTTACTGGTCATGAGGTTCAAGCTGTCATTTTTTTTAAAAGTAAAGGCCTTTTCACACACATAAAAGAACCCACGGCAACAAGAGAGTTTTTTTGGACTGCTTTTTATTCTTTTATTTCGCAGATAATGGAACGAACACTCATGGGCAACAAGAGAGTTACCCTTAGCAAAATTCTGTAAAAAAAAGCCACGCCGATAAGGAAACAAATACAGAGGCAGACAGAAAAAAAGGGTGGCACTGCTCTTGTGCCGACGCGCTCTCCTCAGGGCGAGCAACCCAAATTCCACGCAGAGAAATCTGCCGTGAAAAAAAAAATGGTATAAAAATTAACATCATTGCTTCTTAAAACTGACAACAGAGCCAGGTAGTTCTCAACATGTTCTACGATACCGACTTTATAACAGTCACAGCATGTACACTCTTTCCTAGGAGCGGGAACAGTAACACCCCCCAAAAAAAACAACAACAACAAAAAAGCAGAAAAAAAAGAAATGAAGTAGCCCAAAGTTTTGTTGTTTTTTTCATTCGCACAAATCTTCATTGTCAGACATATTTCACATACTTCTAGTCTTCTTTAAAGAGAAACACAGACACAGACACAGACACAGACACAGACACAGACACACACAGACACAGACACACACAGACACACACAGACACACACAGACACACACACACACACACACACACACACACACACACACACACACACACACACACACACACACATTATGAAAGAAATGTTAAAAAACAAGTTCCTCTATAGGTATGGTAGAACCATAAAAAATAAGCTGGCAACGAGTTTGTTGTCGCTGTTGTTGTTGTTGTCGTTGTTGTTATTGTTATTGTTGTTGTTGCTGGGCATTTCCCAGCTTGATCACCCGAAGGTCAGCCAAATGATGCACTCTACCTCACTCATCATACCCGGCAAAATACCGCAAGGCAAGGCAAGGCAAGGCAAGGCAAGGCAAGGCAAGGCAAGGCAAATTCTTTTATTTCGAGGATATTGAATAAACACTCGTGAGCTTTTTTACATCCTGTACACGCCCTTATCAGGGATAAGATTATAATACAAAAATCCAAAAGCAAACTCTAACTCAGCACTCTAACTGCAGGATTGTAAGTGCACACAGGATGAGAAATTTGCGTGTGTGACAACTTTCCAGTATCTCTGTCGATATAGGCTGCCAAATTTCAACTTCAGAGATTTTTTCCCCACTTTAATTGAATAACACAGATTATGACTTTAAGAGCTTTTAATAGACTATGTCAACAGCAAATTTCAAAGAAAAAGGGAAAATATTGTAGAGTAGACCTTGGCAGCTTTGTTGACATCAGTGGGTCGGTGGTCTAGAGGTAACGCGCCGCGCCTGGCTAGAAAGCGAACAATCCGGGTTGGAGTGCGCGGTGGGTCGAATCCCGTTTGGGCCAAAAACTTTTCCCCTATCCATTAGACCATGAGTGATGGTCTGGGCGCTAGTCTCTCGGATGAGACGATAAACCGAGGTCCCTTGTGTTACACATCATTATTTATCGCATGTAAAAGAACCCACGGCAACCAGAGGGTTGTCCCTAGCAAAATTCTGTAGAAAAAAGCCACTCTGATAGGGAAACAAATACAGTGACAGACAGGAAAAAGAACAAAAAATAATGGGTAGGCGCTGCACTTGTGGCGACGCGCTCTCCCAAGCGAGAGCAGCCGGAATTTCATGCAGAGAAATCTGCAGTGACATAAAGTGGTATAAAATAAATCAAAATAAATTAAGCTCTGTACTGACAAAGGGAAGGGTCTGAGCCAAAGCATAGAGTTTGAGTTTGTGCAGAAAAAACGACATCCTTTGCATGATGTTTTAAAAAGTAAATCTTACAACATGTTAAGCTGCATCTTCAAAAAACAACAACACCCCACGATACTGCTGACCAGTGTGTGTAATATCCACGTGTCCTCTCGCCATAAAATGTATTTCCTTATCATCTTTATTAATTTCGCCTCTACACCCGTCCCCTCCCCCCCCCCCCCCCCTCAACAAAACGACACACAAATTTCTTATCAATCACACTTCCTCAGGCCTGTAAGTGTAACTAGCATTCCCACCTTCCGGAAATTCTGTGTTAGGAATTTCCTCTTTTCTATCCCTCTCTTTGTTTCTGCCTTTTTTTTCCTTCCTGCAATATCCGTCCTGTCTATTTTCTACCTTCTTGGTCTACTCTTCTGCGACTAAGGCTTCAAAGATAATATTTTTCTCCCAAGTCGAAGTAGGATGTACTGGGCCTGACTTGTCAGGTGCTTAACGGCAGCACAACGCA
>CM060324.1:7083427-7098427 GCA_030674155.1 Stramonita haemastoma
AGAGAGGGAAAGGGAGGGAGGGAGGGAGGGAGGGAGAGAGAGAGAGAGAGAGAGAGAGAGAGAGAGAGAGAGAGAGAGAGAGAGAGAGAGAGAGAGAGAGAGACAGAGAGAAGAGACAGAGACAGAGACAGAGACAGAGACACAGAGACAGAAGACAGAGACAGAGACAGAGAGCAGAGAGACGAGAGACAGAGAGGAGACGAGAAGACAGAAGAAGAGACAGAAGATGAGAGATAGAAGGAAGGTAGATAGATCAATCGATAGATAGAAGATAAATAGATAGATAGATAGATATATATAGATAGATAAATAGATAGATAGAAGATAGATAGATAGATAGATAGATAGATAGATAGATAGATAGATAGATAGATAGATAGATAGATAGATAGATAGATAGATAGATAGATAGATAAAGAGACACAGAGAGAGAGAGAAACAGAGACAGAGACAGACAGACAGACAGACACACAGACACAGACACACAGACAGACGATGATGACGATTGATAATCATAATGAAGACAACGATACATCAAATGACAACGATGGTAATGACGAGGCTGTCAATTTCCAAGAGAGAGAATAAGCTTTTTCGCTTCACCCGACACCTTGCTCGCAATACACAGTGAAGTAAACACAGCACCAAACAGACCACGAAACAATATAAGAAAATAGCCACAGGGTTGTTGAAACAACTCCCCAAAAATGGACACAGCGGGACATCTATTTTCTGATCTTTTTCTAGACCTAGGAACTCATCTTCAGGCTAATGATAAAAAAACAAAGAAAAGATAACAGGACTCTGGTAGTTTTGATCCAAAGCTAAATAACAAAACCAAAAAAAAAAGACCCCACTCTTGCAGGCTTTTAGGGGCATTGTCCTCGATCTCCATAACCTCTTATCCCAGAATCTGGATCTCCGTTTCCTCTTCTGTTTGAGAAATCATTTCCTGATGGTGGTCTATTTGGGAAACTAGTTGGAAAAATGTGACACTTGTTGATGAAGGTGATACTGGTTGATGATACTAATTGACGATACTGGTTGATAATAGTAGGCACCCATCAGTCTCGGAAGACAATGGAGTTACGCTCTAGTCTTTAGAGCGCAAAGCCTGGGTAAGTAAGTATGGAAGGCAAACTGTTGGTTGATAAAACTGGTTAATAAATGTGGTACTGGTTGACAATCCAATCAATCAATGAATGCAATCCAATCATGTTGTTCATAGCCCTGCCGTCCATACATGACATATTGGTTTTATTCGAAATATGTGGTTAATGATACTGGTTGATGAAGCTGATAGCTCTTGAAAACAGCTCTCAGACCCAGTTAGAACCTGTGTTCCTGTTAGTCATAGTAATATAAAGAGCAACACTTCCAATTTTCTACCTATCAGACATATACACAAATAAAAAACATTTTTCTGGATAGAAAAAGTAATCAGTAAGATGAAAAAAAGTTTTCTTGAGGTAAAGGTAAAGGTAGAGGTGTCCCATAATCTGTGTGGTCGTAGGGGAGCGAGGCGTCAGAGACCTCAGCTTCTCTAGGGGCCAGCATACTCCTCTCCTTCGCTGCTTCCCTGACCCTAAAGAGGGCAGGTATCCATTTACAGCTGGGTGAACTGGGGGACTGTACTGTAGCCAAGGCGAGCAAACGGTCACCCATCCAATTGGCAACCACGCTCGACACTTCTTAACTTGACTGGGGGAAAACGAGCGCTCTGACCACTGAGCTATCCCGTCCTTTCTTAAGAGAACGAGAAAATGAAGGACAACAAGGAGAAGAAAACAGACTTTTTAAAGAGGCTAGATAAGAAAATGACATTTCTTAAAAAGGAAGATGAAAAATGAATTTTCAAAAAAAGATGGAAAAAGTGACTTTTCTTAAAAAGAGGGCAAGACATCATTTTCTACAGAGGATGAGAAAAGGATATTCTATAAAACGAAGGAGAGCAAAACATTTTCTAAGGATGATGAAAAAAAAGCACATATCTTAAAAAGAGGAGGACAACATATCTCATGGAAAGAATGGGGCAAAGACCATTTTCTTCAGAGAACGAGAAAAGAACATATTTTCCCAGAGGATAAGAACAGAACATTTTTAGAAGATAAAAAGAGGACATGTCTTTATAAGGATGAAGGCAGACATTTTTCTTCAGAGACCAAGAATTATTTTCAGCTATGAGAAGAAGATATTTAGATTAAGAAAAAGAGGGAAAGGAACACAAAAAATAGGAAAGTGAAAAAAGGAGTTTCCTACAGAGGACAACAACCAAATGGGGTACATTTCAGAGAATGAAAGCAAATCATTTTCTCTTTAAGATGAGAAAAACATCTCCAAGAGAGGGAGGGATATATATATATATATATATATATATATATATGTATATATATTATATATATATATATATATATATATATATATATATATATATATTATATATATATAGAGAGAGAGAGAGAGAGAGAGAGAGAGAGAGAGAGAGAGAGAGAGAGAGACAGAGACAGAGACAGAGACAGAGAGACAGAGAGACAGAGACAGACAGAGACAGACAGAGACAGACAGAGACAGAGACGGAGAGACAGAGAGAGTGAGATGATGAGGATGAGGATGTTGATGATGATCTACATTTCCAGGGATTCAAATAACACATTTTGTTTCTTCATCCCTCGCCAAGTATAGAAAGTAAAGCAATCAAAGCAGCTAACAAAGAAAAGAACCCGTAGGGTCAAATAACTTGAGACAGGAAAACAGCAGGACATTGTTCGTTCCATCTTAGGTCAATTCTGACATCCATCAGGTTTGTGATGGTGAAAAAAGGAAAGATAAAAGGTAACTGGACTCCGCAAAATTTAAAACAACAAAACAGCAGCAGCAACAGCAGCAGCAGCAGCAGCAATAACAAAGCGTTTTCTGTAGTGTCTTGGTGACATTGTCCCAAGTGATTATAAGCTCATGATGAAACAGAATCTTCTTTCCCTTTAGTCATTATAAACTCACACAACAGAATCTTCTCTCCCTTAAGTCATTATATAATAGAATCTTGGAAGAAAAAAATTACCTGCTTTTTGTGGAAGAAAGAGTTTTCCTGGTTTTTGTGGGAGAATTTTTTTTACCTGTTTCTGTAAAAGAAAGAGATAACCTGTTTTTTGTGGGAGAAAGAGATTTCCTCTTCTGTGGAAGAAAGAGACTAAAAAAAAGAAAAAAAAAGAGAAAAGAATCTTCTCTCCCTTTAGTCATCATCAGCTCATTTAACAATCTTCTCTCCCTTTAGTCATTATAAGCTCATACAACAGAATCTTCTCTCCCTTTAATCGTTATCATCTGCAGTCTTCTCTCCCTTTATCATTTTCTGATGGTGGTTTATTTGGGGGGGGGGTGGGGGGGGGGAGGAACTGATTAAAGGAGGTGGTGACAGCTGGTGAGAACAGCTTCAATGCTCCACAGGATACTGGGTTTTTTGTTAGCGTTAGCCATAGTAGTATACTGGGGACGGGATAGCTCAGTGGTCAGAGCGCTCGCTTTCCCCCAGCCAATGTTAAGCAGCGTCGAGCGTGGTTGCCAATTGGATGGATGACCGTTTGCGTGAATTGGCTTCAGTACAGTCGCCCAGTTCACCCAGCTGTCAATGTGTACCTGCCCTCTTTAGGGTCAGGGGAGGTAAAGCAGAGGGGGAGAGGAGATGGGCGCCGCCCTCAACATGCTGTTCCCTAGAGAAGCTGAGGTCTCTGACGCTTCGCTCCCCTATGAACACACAGGTTATGGGACACCTTTACCTTAACCTTTATAGTAGTATACAGAGCCACACTCCCCTGTTATGCCTCCTGAAAGTAAGAGAAATTAGCATTTTGTACAACAAGCTCTGATGAGCACTTCCTTTACAAGATAGAAATTGAGGTTTTTTTTCAGAGCATGAGAAAAAGTGTATCTTGGTGCAAGAAATGCCAAGTCGATGTTTCTGAGAGAAGATAAGAAAGAAACGTTTTCTTTAAATTTTAGAAGTAAAAATAAGTTCTTACTAAAGACAGTGGAAGCAACGGGATAGATAGAAAGGTAGACAGACAGACAGACAGACAGACAGATAGATAGATAGATAGATAGATAGATAGATAGATAGATAGGTAGGTAGATAGATAGATAGGTAGATAGATAGATAATAGATAGATAGAGAGAGAAAGAGACAGAAAGAGAGAGAGGGGGAGAGAGAGAAACATAGACAGAGACTGCACTGGGACAGATAGACAGAGATATACATACAGAGACAGAGACAGAGACAGAGAGACAGAAAGAGACAACAAAGGGATAAAGAGAGACAAAAACATGATGGAAATGATGAGGGCGGCGACAATGATAGGGGCACTTTCCACGAGTGATGGAGAGCACTTTTACTCCCTCTGGCCTTTGCTCCGCACAGAAAGTGCAGTCAGTACAACAGCACACGGAGCAAAAGCCATAGAGTTAAACTGGTAAAAGAGAAACAACAGGACATCCATTTTCCAATCTTAGCTGCAACCCATCAGGTCTGTAATGGAAAACAATCCCCCCCTCCAAAAAAAAAAAAAAAAAGTTAAAGGTAACTTAGACTCTTAGACTTAAGACTGCCACTCCCGCATTGGACTGACCAGCCACAGCCGGCGCTGTCGCTGAACAAAATAATGACCTTTCTTCTGGCGCGAATTCTATAATTGACACCGACAGACGGAGGCCTCCAGACTCTTGCTATTTCTACCAACAAGAAAACAAACAACCACCACGAAAGTGCTTCCCTCAGTACCTTCGTGACAGACAATGTCATTGGTCATCATGACTTTTTCTCATAGAATAGGTTATTTGTGGATCAGTGGTCTAGAGGTAATGCACCTGTCTTGAAAGCGGAAAGTCCTGGTCGAAGTGTGCGGTGGTTCGAATCCCGTTTGGGCCTAAAACGTTTCCCCCATCTATTAGATTGTAAGTGGTGTTCTGAGTGCTAGTCTTTCAGATGAGACGATAAACCGAGGTCCTGCGTGTTACACATCATTACTTAGCGCATGTAAAAGAACCCACGCCAAAAGTTATCCCTGGCAAAATTCTGTAGAAAAAGCCACTCTGAAAGGGAAACAAATACAGTTGCAGACAGGAAAAGTAAAACAATAATGGGTGGCGCTGCACTTGTGGCGACGCGCTCTCCCCGAGGACAGCATCCCAAGTTTCACGCAGAGAAATCCTCCGTGACTTAAAGTGGTATAAGATGTAAATGTAATATTGTGGATTGTTTGTTGCTGTCGTGGGGGCGGGATAGCTCAGTGGTCAGAGAGCTCACCTTCCCCCAGTCAAGTTAAGCAGCGTGGAGCGTGGTTACCAGCTGGATGGGTGACCGTTTGCGCGCCTTGGCTTCAGTGCAGTCCCCCCAGTTCACCCAGCTGTAAATGGGTACCTGCCCTCTTTAGGGTCAGGAAAGGTAAAGCAGCGAGGGAGAGGAGAGGGCGCCGCCCTCAACATGCTGGCCCCTAGACCACACAGGTTATGGGACACCTTTACCTTTTGTTGCTGTCATGCGTGCATGGTTGTGGTGTGTTTTAAGGCTCTGCTTGATGATGATGATAAACCAGGATTTGTTCTACAAGAAATACACCGACAGTGCAACACTCCTACTGTCAGATTTTATTTTGTACCACTTTATGTCACAGCAGATTTCTCTGACTGAAATTCGGGCTGCTCTCTCTCCCCGGGGAGAGCACATTGCCACAAGTGCAGCGCCTACCCATTTTAAAGTTTTTTTCTTTTTCCTGTCTTCAAATGTATTTGTTTCTCTATCAGAGTGGCTTTTTTCTACAGAATTTTGCCAGGGACAACCCCCTTGTTGCCGTGGATTCTTTTACGTGCGTCAAATACAGATACGTAACACACGGGACCTCGGTTTATCGTCTCATCCAAAAGACTAGCGCCCAGACCACCACTTATGCTTTAATGGATAGGGGAAAAGTTTGGGGTCCAAACGGGATTCGAACCACTGCACACTCCGACCCGAACTTTTCGCTTTTAGGCAGGCGCGTTACTTCCTAGACCACCGGTCCACCGATTCAATGAGAAAGAGTATTTCTGAGATTACAGTAAACCCGCTTTCCTGTGATTCATACACGCGGAAAGGACAATGCTTCCTTAGTCTGTCTCTTTAAGAGAACAGGAAACGAAATCAATCTTAAAAGAAAGGGACATTACTTTTAGATGACAGAAATAGAGACAGCCTTTGAAGAACGGGAAAAAACCAATATTTTTTTCAGAGAGTAGAAAAGGAAGTTCCCGAAAGAAAAAAAGAAAATGATTTGTTTTTTTCTTTACAGAAAAGCAAGGATGTTTTCTACTGAGGATTAAAAAAAATCACTGTCAGAATGTGTTGGCTAAGGCCAGTGAGCACACAACTCCTGCAAAAACTACAAGCACTGGAGAAGACAGGCAGTACGTATTCTAGCTGGTTGGGGAATGCAGAGAGATAGAGGGGTAGAGAGGGAGAGAGGGAGAGAGAGAGAGAGAGAGAGAGGAGGGAGAGAGAGAGAGAGAGAGAGAGAGAGAGAGAGAGAGAGAGAGAGAGAGAGAGAGAGAGAGAGAGAGGAGAGAGAGAGAGAAACAGAGGCAGAGACAGAGACATACAGACAGACAGAGAGACAGATAGAGACAGAGAGAGAGAGAGACAGAGAGAGAGAGACAGAGACAGAGAGAGAGACAGACAGAGACACACAGAGAGAGACAGACAGAGAGAGACAGACAGACAGAGAGAGAGACAGAGACAGAGAGAGAGAGAGATAGTCATAGTAATAATGACGATAGCAGCAATAACAATAACAACAACGATGACAGATCACATGCCCTGTACAAAATAAAACAGTAAACCTTATTGCTAGCAAGCAGAAAAAGCCACAGGGTCAAATATTTTGTCAAAGCAAACAACCCCACATTCACTTTCCAATTCTAGCTTTCCTTTTTCGTTCCTCAGCTAGAGCTCCAAGGTTTACTAATGGCTGAATCCACAACCCCATCAAGAGCATAGCAATCCAAAAAAATTAAATCAACGGTAACTGGACTCTGCCAATTTGAACAAGAACAAGAACAAGAACAACAACAGTAACAATAACAGACAAGAACAAAAGCATGTTTTCTAGAGTGTCTTGGAACTTTTGCTTGAGGTCATCATGACCTATCCCCCCTCCCCCCCCCCAAGTGTCTTTGTGTCTTTACCTGTAGTGAATTCTCTGGGGATGTCAATTTCCTGATTAGGGTTTGCAGGAGAAATGGGGGTGATGGGGGTGATGGGGGTGATGGCTGGTGTGTACAGCCAAGGGGGGATAGGGGGTGGGGGTGGAGGGGGGATAGTCTGGTGGTTAGAGTGATGCCTTTAGTGATCTGCTGATCCGAGTTCGAATCTCGTTCAAGTTTTCCTCTGGAGTTAACATCAATACTGACTTTACTGCCCCAAAAGTCCTTCGGATGAGACTATAAACCGAGGTCTTGTTTGCGAACACATGCAGAACACCTTGCACTCACTCACTCACTCACTCAGTCCCATGTCCCAAAGGACGTAGGGGGGACATGAGAGAAGACGCAACACCTTGCACACATGTTAAAACCCGTTCCGCTTTTCGGAAGAGTAGGTTATTTGTGCCGGTGGGAACGGATAAAAAAATTGACAAAACTGCACACACGGGGACTGGATGTAAAAAAAAGTACACGAGTGAATATTCCCTTATCCTCGAAATAAAAGAATAAACGAAACCCTCTACAGGAAACGGTTTTTTTTTGGTTAGCCATTGTAACATAAAGGACTAAACTTCAGTGTTTAATCCTATCAGTATAGAAAAAAATGACATTACTCTGATGAGGAAAGTTTTCATCAGAGAATTAGAAAAAAAGAGTGTTTTCTACAATACATAAGAACAAGATACACCCTAAAACATGATAAAACAATACTTTCTTTTGAAGATGAAAAAAGTAACTATGCAAGAAGCAAGAAAGAGAGATTGATTCTTTTTTTCCTTTTATATCGAGGATAATGAGATTCGGATGATACTATAAACCGAGGCCCGTGTGCGAACGCACGCAGAACATCTTGCGCACACGTTAGAACCCTGTTCCGCCTTTCGGAAGATCAGGCCATCGTGTGCCGGTAGGAGCGGATGACAAAATTATTCTTTAAAAAACCAGCATGCACACAGGTGTCGTGTTTAGACACCATCCCTGAGAGTTGGGGAGTTGGAGTTCCAGGGCGGCTCGGGGCTGTAGGTATATGGCAACGTTCTGGTGGCTTCCTGCGACGGTACTGGAACCATTCGTATCGGTCATTGCCTTTCCAACGGATCATTCCAGTGGCGTGGAGAGGGGGGGTCTGCTGCATGGGTAACAGCTTGCCCTCCATACTTACTTACCCAGGCTTTGCGCTCTAAAGACTAGAGCGCAACTCCATAGTCTTCCGAGACTGATGGGTGCCTTCTAATGGGAGAAGCACTCTTGTGCTTTTTTTTTTTTTTTTTTTTTTTTTTTACATCCAGTCCCCATCTGTATGCAGTCTTGTAAATGTCATCTGTTCCCACCGGCACACCATGGCATACTCTTACGAAAAGCGGAACAGGATTTAACGTGTGCGCAAGATGTTCTGCATGCGTTCACACACAGGGCCTCGGTTTATAGTCTTATCCGAAGGACTTTGGGGGAGAGTAGTGTCCGCACTGATGTTAACTCCAGGAGAAAAATCTGCTCGACCGGGAATCGAACCCGGGTCGTCAAATTGCGAGCGCAATGTTCTGACCACTAGGCTATTCCGTCCCCGTCCCCGCAAGAGAGAGAGAGAGAGAGAGAGAGAGAGAGAGAGAGAGAGAGAGAGAGAGAGAGAGAGAGAGAGAGAGAGAGAGAGAGAGAGAGAGAGAGAGAGAGAGAGAGAGAGAGAGAGAGAGAGAGAGAGAGACAGAGACAGAGACAGAGACAGAGAGAGAGAGAGAGAGAGGGGGGGGAGAGAGATAGAGAGAGACGGTCATAGTAATGATGATGATAACCGCAATAACTATGACAACGCCGACGATGATGGATAACATACTCTGTATATCTGTACATCAGAACATTTTTCACGCACGTTAAAACTCGTTCCACTTTCGAAAGAGTAGGCCATTGTATGGTAGTGAAAATGGATGACAAGATTTACAAAAAAACTGCATACCTGAGGGGTCTGTATGTAAAAAAAATACACGAGTACTTATTCCGTTATCCTCGAAATAAAAGAACAAGAACAAATGAACAAATAAATGAATAAGAAAGTAAATGAATAAATAAACAAATGAAAAATAAATAATAAATAAATGATTAATAAATAAATAAATAGCTCTCACCCTGTGTACAAAAAAACCCTTAAACTTAAAAAACCAGTATACAGAAAAGGTCACAGGGTCAAACGTCACGTCAAAGAAAACAGCATCACATTCAATTTCCGATTTTGGCTAAATAGAATAAAACAAAACAAAAAAAAAAGTAAAAACAAAACAAAACAAAAAAACCCCAAAGAAAGAATCAAGACCATAGTGATAAAAATGAAATAAACAGGTAATGAACTCTTCCTTTATGAACCACAACAATAACATAACAAACAAAACACCAACACCAACACCACCACCACCACCAAAAACACCAAACTCCTGTTTTTCCCAGTATCTCGGGGCTGTTGTCTGCTGTCATCATGACCCCCTGTCCCGAAACGGGTTTCGCCTGTTTGGCTACACTCCAACCCTTAGCTTCGGGGTCATGTAGTATCTTGTATAGAATGTGAGTCAGAAAGAAAAATCTGCTCATTTTCAAAGATTTAGTATTTGAATTTTTTTCAGCAAACACTGTACCCCCTCACTTCTATGTCGTCTGGTAGTTTTATGATCACAGTATGCATGTGTAGTGTCAACACTGCAGGAACACAAGCAATGAACCCCAGGAAGAGCGCATCACTACTAGAGCAGGGTTACCCATTATTTTGGTTTTCTTTTCCTGTCTGTGTTCGTTTCCCTATCAGAGTGGCTTTTTGTGTGAAAAAATGCACCGTGTACTTGTTTTCGGGATTGAAGACATAGAACTATGCCGGGTAGTCATGAGAATGATGGGAATGATTATCACAATGAGGATTGCTTGTGTTCCTACATTGTTGACCCTACGCATGCATATTGTGGTAAGAAAACTACCAGACGACAAAGAAGTACAGGGTTTGCTGGAAAAAATCAAATCTACCAAATTTACTTTTACACCACTTTAAGTCACTGCAGATTTCTCAGCGTGAAATTCGGGCTGCTGACCCCGGGGAGACCGCATCACCACTAGAGCAGAGTCACCCATTATTTAATTTTCCTGTCTGCAACTGTGTTTGTTTGCTTGTTTATTTATTTATTCTATTATTTATCTATTCTTTTATATCAATGACTATGGAATAAGTACTCTTGTGCTTTTTTAATTCCAGTCCCCGTGCATATGCAGTTTTGTAATTCTTGTCATCTGTTCCCACCGGCACACAATGGCTTACACCTACGAAAGGCGGAACAGGATGTAACGTGTGCGCAAGATGTTCTACGTGCGTTTGCACACGGGGCCTCGGTTTATCATCCGAAAGACTTTTGGGGAGAGTGAGGGTATGTGATCTATCTATATAGACCACATATTAAAAAAATCTACTTTTACAGGTATGTTTTATAATGACACCAGAGGAGAATGAAATTGCAGAGGGTTGTAAAAACGAGATTATTTACACACAGACAAACAGACACAGACACTAACAGAAACACACACACACACACACACATACACACACACACACACACATACACACACACATTCACACATACACAGACTCACATGCGCACAACACAAACACACAATCATACAGAGAAACACACGCACACATACACACACATACACACACATGCACACACAATACACACACACACACACACCACACAACACAGCACACACACACACACACGCACACACACACACACACACACACACACACACACACACACACACACACACAACACACACACACACACACACACTTGTGGGAAAAAACCAACGCATTCTAGTTTTTTTTTTACAAGCCTGAATAATGAAACTGCCGTTGGACAAGAAGCAAATTTAAAAAAAAAATCACCACCACTCAGACCGACCCTGAGCCTGTTCTGTTATAGCCATAGCGGGAAAATGGAAAAAGAATTAGTCTAGGACTGTGTCTTTTCATCGTCGAAAGATGTCTGGAACCAATTAGAAAGTGTAAGAGGCTGGATTCCTTATTGGGATCACCTAGACCTCTGAAATACTATTTCTTTTAAGGCAATCACTTTGAACGTCATATATTGTTATAAAAAGGTAAATGTTTCCTATAACCTATGTGGTCGTAGGGGAGCGAGGCATCAGAGACCTCAGCTTCTCCAGGGGCCAGCATATTGAGGGCGGCGCCCATCTCCTCTCCTTCGCTGCTTTACCTTCCCTGACCCTAAACAGGGCAGGTACCCATTTATAGCTGGATGAACTGGGTGAACTGTACTAAAGCCAAGGCGCGCAAAACGGTCACCCATCCAACTGGTAACCACTCTCGATGCTGCTTAACCTTAACTTGGGGAAAGGGTTTGCTCTGACCACTGAACGATCCAATCCCCATATTGTGATAATGCGAATAAAATCAGATTCAAATGTGTTAAACTTTAAACAAATAGCAAGACAAAATTGCGAGGCAAAGATATGTATTTCGAAGAGAGTAGATCCAATCCAACCCAATCTTGTTATTATTGCCCAGCTGACCACACAGGCCATATCGGGGCTGTCACTTCGTATAATTTTAAATGTCAGAATAAAACTGTGCAACTCTATACAGATTAAAACGGGGTATAAAACCAACTCTACTGTCCTTCCTTGTATCGACGCCCTGGACATCTAAAAGGGTCAACCAAGGACGGTCACAGCGTTGTGGGAAAAACCACATCAACCACACACAAAATGAGACAGAACCAAAACCAGATTCCTTAAATCAACCTTGTTCTCTGTGATCGACTATAACATTGTGTGTGTGTGTGTGTGTGTGTGTGTGTGTGTGTGTGTGTGTGTGTGTGTGTGTGTGTGTGTGTGTGTGTGTGTGTGTGTGTGTGTGTGTGTGTGTGTGTGTGTGTATGTGTGTGTGTGTGCGCGCGTGTGTGTGTATGTGTGTGTGTACGTGCGTGTGTGTGTGAGTGTGCGTGTGGTGTGTGTGTGTGTGTGTGTTTGTGTGTGTGTGTTGTGTGCACGCGTGCGTGCATGTGTGTGTGTGCGCGCGCACGTGTGTGTGGAAAGAAGAAGAAGAAGAAGAAGAAGAAGAAGAAGAAGAAGAAGAAGAAGAAGAAGAAGAACAAGAAGAAGAAGAACAACAACAACAACAACAAGAACAAGAACAAGAACAAGAAGAATGATGGTGACGATAACGTCATTGATGAAAACAATGTTGTTGTTGCTGCTGCTGCTGCTGCTGATGATGATGACGATGATGGTAACAATGACGGTGTGATGAGGATATTGTCAACAATGACGACAACGATTTTGATGGTGTTTTTGGTTGTGGTAGTAGACAATGATGATGATGATGATGATGATGATGATGATGATGATGATGATGATGATGATGATGATGATGATGATGATGATGAAGAAGAAGAAGAAGAAGAAGAAGAAGAAGAAGAAGAAGATGATGATGATGACGATGATAATAATATTGATGATGATGACGCCGACAATGACGATACAAGAATGAATTTGAAACAACCACAACAAATATCAATAACTTGTCCTGTATTCTTTTGCGCAGGAAGCTCTTCAAGGACAGTGCACAGTGTGTGCGTGGCAGTGTGTGCGTGTGTGTGCATGCGTGCGTGTGCGTGTGTGAGTGTGTGTATGTGCGCGTGCGCGCATGCATGCATGGGTGAGTGAGTGAGGGTGTGTGCGTGTGAAGACAACACACTAGAACCAAACCCCACACTCCAAAGAAACCATCATGGGCCGAGGATCCGACACCGCTATCTACTACTTCAATATCTCCGCCACCCGAACCCCACCCCCACCCCAAAACCCCCACCCACACCCCCACCTTCCAGACTTTAAGAGCTGGGTCACCACACCTACCCCACCCTCCTCACCCTCCCTCCTACCCCCGTACTACGTCTGGAACGAACCCTCCACCACCCCCTTTCCACCCACCCCTCCTCCTCCTCCTACCCTCGCCCCAACCCCTACCCCGGAAAACCTCAACCCTACTTCAACCGTGACGTTTTCGCAAAGCTTGCTAGATCCTTGTGACATTCGGAACCAGGCGGAATACCCTGACCTAACCCAGCTACCTTGGGTGCTGACTCTTCTCACGGTGCTGTACATGATCGTGATGATTTTCTCCGTGTGTGGGAACGCTCTGGTGATTGTCACAGTGTGGCGAAACTCCCACATGCACACCATTACCAACTACTACATTGTCAACTTGGCGGTGTCCGATTTCTTGGTGTCGGTGCTGGTGATGCCTTTGAAGCTGCTGGAATACAGTAGTCCCTGCGAGTGGAACATCTTCGGGAACCCGCTGCTGTGTCCCATCATCTCTTACATCTTGCCCATCTTCGTCTTCGCCAGTGTTCTCACGCTTGTGGCTATTTCTTTAGAGAGGTAGGTTGGTTTGTTAGGGGGGTTGGGGGTGGGGGGTGGGGGTTGGGGGGGTTGGGTGGTTTGGGGGGGGGATTGGGTTGGGTTGAGGGTGTGGAATGTGTGTGTTGGGGGTGTGGTGGTGTGTATGGGGAGTGAGGGGGGTGTCCGTGGGTGGGTGGATGGATGTGTGTGTGTGGTGTGTGTGTGTGTGTGTGTGTGTGTGTGTGTGTGTGTGTGTGTTGTGTGTGTGTGTGTGTGTATGGGGGATGTGTGTGTGTGGGTGGATGCTGTGTGTGTTTTGGGTGGGTGAGTAAGTGTGTGTGTATGTGTATGTGTGTGTTACATGTGTGTACACGCATCTGTGTTACTTTGTGTGTGTATGTGTTTGTGTGTGGTTATGTGTGTATGTCTGTGTGAGTATATATGTGTATGTGTATGTGTGTGTATGCATGCATGCCTCTGTGTCTTCATGCTGTGTGTGTATGTATGTGTGTGCGAGTGTTTGTGAGTGATTGTGTGCGTGCATGTGTCAGTGTGCATGCGTGCATGCGTACGTGTATGTGCCCGCGCACATATGTATGTGTGTGCAAGCGAGAACTTTGTGCGTGTATGTGTATGCGGGTATATGTCTGTATGTGTGTATGCAAGCATTTGTGCGCACATACATGCATGCGTGTACACGCCCTTGCGCGTGTGATTTGAAAACAGCATCTTCAGAAAGGTCAGTAACAATATGTTTACAGTACCGTCACTTGTCCTTTTATAAAAAAAAACGTTTCTAATATTTTCTTAATATAATCTGACTGTTAGGTGTGTGTACTCGTTCTTTTGTTCGTGTGGTTACTTGCTTGTTTGATTATATGCTTGCTTGTATATGATGAACATTGCACTGGAAAATTAATAGCAAGTTATCATAATGTTGATATTAAGGTATATGGTTGCGTCTTCATTGTGTATGTGTGTGTGCAGTTTTTTTTGTCTGTCTGTCAGTCTCTGTCTCTCTCTCTGTGTCTCTCTCTTTGTCTATCCCTTCTTAACTCTTACTTTCAATCTCATCTCTGTCTGCATCTATGTGTGTCTCTTTCTCTGCCTGTCTGTCAGTCTCTATGTCTCTGTCTCTGTCTTTCTCTCTCTCCCTCTTCCCCCATAACTCTTACTTTCAATCTCAGTCTACATCTATGAGTGTCTCTTTCTCTGTATGTCTGTCTGTCTGTCTGTCTCCTGTTCCCTCTTAACTCTTAATTTCGATCTCTATCTGCATCTATGTGTGTCTCTCTTGCCTCTGTAGTTCTCTCTCTGTCCTTCTGTTTATCTTTGTTCCTATAATGTATCTGTCTTTCTTTCTCTCTTTCTGTG
>CM060324.1:7100927-7105927 GCA_030674155.1 Stramonita haemastoma
AGAGAGAGAGAGAGAGAGACAGAGACAGAGACAGAGACAGAGACAGAGACAGACAGACAGACAGACAGACAGACAGACAGAGGCAGAAAGAAAGACATACAGACATACAGACATAAAAACAGACAAACATACAGAAAGACAGGCAGACAGACAGACAGACACAAAGAGACGAAAACAAACAACACCACCCTCCCCACAACATTTTTAGGGTAAATCAATAAGCGTCTTTACCCTATGCCTTCGACCCTACCCCAACCTCACCTACCCCTTATCACAAAGAAAAACAAAAAGAATAAAAAACAGAGAGAGAGAGAGAGAGAGAGAGAGAGAGAGAGAGAGAGAGAGAGAGAGAGAGGAGAGAGAGAGAGAGAGAGAGAGAAGGAGAGAGAGAGAGAGAGAGAGAGAGAGAGACAGACAGACAGACAGACAGACAGACAGACAGACAGACAGACAGACAGACAGACAGACAGACAGACAGAGACACAGAGAGAGACAGACAGGTCGACAGAAAAACAGAGAGACAGACAGATAGACAGACAGAGAGACAGACAGAGAGACAGGCAGAGAGACAGAAAGACAAACAGACAGAAAGACAGAGAGACAGAGAGACAGAGAGACAGAGAGACAGAGAGACAGAGAGTCAGAGAGACAGAGAGAGAGACAGAGAGATGAGGTAGCAGCATGCATGAAAAATACTAATTTCTGTTGTATGAACATTTTTTTGATGCACATACAGACAATTATTATTTCTAATTAAGTTTCTTTGAAGGTCGCTACACTGCCATTCAAGAAATATCATGAAAAAAATGTGGAGTTTGACCTCATACTTTCTCTCTTACATCGCTCTTTTGACTCACTGTATTTCGGAATGAGAAACTTTCACACCGATTTTCATCCTTATTCGGTTGTTTGTATACGTGTAATGTTTGCATATCTGTGTGTATGGAAATCTTCCACACTATAATTTTCTGAGAAAACTCGTTCCTGCAGGGAAGCAAATTTTTCAAACCAGGTTATTGTTATTGTCTTTTACATGTGTCCATAATTCAACGATAAGGTGCAATAACAAAAAAGCTTTCCAAAGGCAATGAAAGTATGAATAAGGGAGAAAACCTCAGTTGATAACCTTTTCCAAGGGGAGGTAGCAATGTTGTTCCATGATGTAACAGTCTTCTTCAATGCTTGACCCGAGTTTTTGATTCATAGGTGTATGGTCCGTCACTGATACTCTTACCGCTTATTTCATAGGGTGAAGCTAAATGCCATAATGATCCTTAATGCATTGGCTCATATTTTTTAATTTTCATGCCATTTGAGGTGCTAGAATCTATTCGTTTTGAAACTGAATTTCTGTTTTTAGGCTGAGCCATGTTTACATATACAGACAGGCAAAGAGACAGACAGACAGACAAAGAGAGACAGACAATGACAATAACAAAGGTTTATTGTGATAAGCAAGTGCTCAATCAAAAGGGGACAACTGGATTAGGGTTGGCCACAAAGCACAAAATGTCTGTAAATTTCTCTGCGCTTTCCTGAGACTTCTTCCTAAGTAACCTGCCGAGGGGTAAATACACCTTGAAAACTTTAATACGCCTTCGAGAAAATACTTGTCAGATCTGTTGCCAGAAGCAGTTAAAACGGCTTCGAAGTGCTGTGTTTTTTTAAGTGGAAAACATTGAAACTGCCCATTGGCTAGCTATAATCATAGCGGTGGCTTCTCCTGGTCAAGGCTATGGACAAGACCAGCCTTTGCTAATACCGTGTCGTGTTCCTGGACAATGGTTTTATGGTGGGAGAGATGAGTTGACACGATAGAGCCCTTTAGGGTCATCGGCTAATTCCCTGTTCATTTCCCTCTGTGACATGTGTAGCCGAACAGAGGGTTAACTTGTTTTTAAGACAAAAAAACATACGCGTGTATGAGTGTGTGTGTGTGTGTGTGTGTGTGTGTGTGTGTGTGTGTGTGTGTGTGTGTGTGTGTGTGTGTGTGTGTGGTGTGAGTGTCAGTGTGTGTGTGTGTGTGTGTGTGTGTGCGAGTGTGTGTGTGTGTTTGTGTGTGTGTGTGTGTGTTTGTGTGTGTGTGTGTGTTTAAAATCAGAATTGTTATCAATACATGTGTTTGTCAGTGCTATTATTCTCTTTCATGGGAGGATGAATGAGTTTTTGAATTGAAGTGAACATGTGAACAAACGTGTTGGTTAACACGTGTCTTCTTCTTCTTCTTCTTCTTCTTCTTCTTCTTCTTCTTCTTCTTCTTCTTCTTCTTCTTCTTCTTCTTCTTCTTCCTCCTCGTCCTCTTCTTCTTCTTTGCAATTCTTTTTCCTCATCCTCTCTTAGGACATAGCTCCTGACTATTTAAATTCAAGGCGAACATGGGAACACTGACCCGAACTCTCTATACTATCCCTTTCCATTGAACAAACAACCTTCTTCTCTCTCCCTGTTCTCTAAGATCCTGCAGGCACGTTTTCTCTACAGAATGAGGTCACTACCACGGAACCTAAAGGCACTTGTTTAGTAGGCATCACTGCTGTGCTTCCTAACAGCACAGCTGTAAACTGTTCACAGCTGGGTTTTTTTTTTTATTCTGCCAGGAAATCTGGCATAACGCTTTGATTGGGGCTGCTGACCACATCAAAGGGCTATTTTTAGCTAGCTAGCTGATTGCTGCACCAGCTGGAACAGAAACAAAAGTAGCAGTTGGCGTGGCAGCAAAGTGAGCTTCCTATTGCTTTTGATCTAACCACGTAGCTAGATTGACTGATTTCATTTTCTCTTTCTGACTTTTTTGCTGTTGCTGTTTTTGTTCATTTTGCTAGAACTCTTTGAGGCTCACCAATGACGAGATTTTGCATGTGTGACCATTTCTCTCCATTATTAAGATAGCTGCATTCCGACTTCAGGGATAATGTCTAAATACAACACCAGTGTGCATGCATTTTTAAGAAAATGTTATCTGGTCCTGTACGCAGTGGCCTACTATCCGGAAAGATAGAACAGGTTTAACATGTGGGCTAAATTGTTCTACGTGCATTTTTCATATAGGACCTGGGTATCATTGGAAAGACTTCCTCACTTTCTAAATTGTGTTTATTTGCAGTAAATACATACATACATGATTATATATATATATATATATATATATATATATATATATATATATATATATATATATATATATACACTTACAAACAAAAAAACAAACAAATAAACAGTACATCCAATCATCCATCCATCCATCCATCCATCCATCCATCCATCCATCCATCCATCCATCCATCCATCCATCCATCCATCCATCCATCCATACATACATACATACATACATACATACATACATACATACATATATACATACATACCAAAATAACTCTGATGTTTTATTTTGGTGCACATGGTTAGCCATACACGTAACGGACTATAAAACGCGATCACCTTGGAATGATTCTGACACCCACAACTATTTAGCTAGGAACCAAGTAATAGACATTTGCAGAGTTCTCTTTTTATCTTAAGAAAAAAAATCCCATAGTATCGCAAGAGTTCTGCCCACTTTTCTGGCACTAACAGTAATGTTCTGTCCGCTACGAAAGAAACCCCTAGCAACAAAGTGCACTGCCTCTTTATTGGGCATATGTCAGGGGAACCGCAAAGATGACCTTTATGAAACGTTCTTTATTCCGACAGAATAATAGCCATCAGCTGTAAAGATCTGTGATTGGTAGAACCTTTTCTCTTATGCCTGTTACTGTTCAGTTTGCGTGATCATGTTACATTTCTTTATTGATATCTAATTTTATATCTTCTAATTAAGCGGTAATCGCTTTTTTTTTTAGTTTTGATTTTGATTTGATTTATTCTTTTATATCGATGGTAATGGAATAAGCACTCTTGTGCTTTTTTACGTCCAGTCCCCGTGCGTATGCAGTTTTGTAAATGTCATCTGTTCCCACCGGCACACGATGGCCTACTCTTACGAAAAGTGGAACAGGATTTAACGTGTGCGTAAGACGTTCTGCGTGCGTTTGCACACGGGTCCTCGGTTTAAAGTCTCATCCGAAGGACTTGTGGGGAGAGCGGAGTCAACACTGATGTTAACTCCAGGAGAAATGAGGAATGTGCGGGTTTTCTTCAAAGCAGAAGCATATAAATTAGACAGTTGTTTAGTAGACATTATCGTAGATATTACTCAATCATGAACACTTGAGATAGTCATGGCGTTTATAATTATTATACATGGATCTTCAGCTCGTCTCCTGTTGTTCCTTCATTTATTCAGTAGACCTTATCAAATACCCCGGGATATAGACGCACAGAGCAGAAGAAGGAAGAAGTGATTAACAATAAGGCAAAGAAGAATTACGAAGAAGTACGAAGAAAAATTCCGAAAGAAGAATTGCGAAGAAGAATAATTGCGAAGAAGAAGAATTGCGAAGTAGAAGAATTGCGAAGTAGAAGAATTGCAAAGAAGAAGAATTGCGAAGAAGAATTGAAGAATTGCGAAGAAGAAGAATTGCGAAGAATTGCGAAGAAGAAGAATTGCGAAGAATTGCGAAGAAGAAGAATTGCGAAGAATTGCGAAGAAGAATTGCGAAGAAGAAGAAGAAGAAGAAGAAGAAGAAGAAGAAGAAGAAGAAGAAGAAGAAGAAGAAGAAGAAGAAGAAGAAGAAGAAGAAGAACAACAACAACAACAACAACAGCAGCAACAACAACAACAACAGCAGCAACAAAAACAAGAACAAGAGGAAGAACAAGAACAATAAAATTAGGAACAAGAACAAGAACAAGATCAAGAACAAGAAGATACCCCCCCCCCCCCCAAACAAACAAAAATATGAAGAAGAATCAGACCTCTTTCTAACTTTCTCCATATCCCTTGTCTGTCCATATCCCTTCTTATCTCTCTCTTTTTCTTTGCTATATTGGACTCTTTCCACATTGCATCTTTTTGTCATGGCCATTCAATATGTGATATTATGATGTTGTCACCTACTTTT
>CM060324.1:7110927-7115084 GCA_030674155.1 Stramonita haemastoma
GCAGGCACTAAATAATTGGCAAGGGAAAATAAGGACGGATATTATATTTGAGATTAAATTTTTGATACATTGTATTGCAAGTAGAGGGATTCAGATAACTTTATGTTGGGTCCCTTCTCACTGTGGAATTTATTGGAATGAGTTGGTTGATTCATTAGCAAAACAAGGTGCCTCTGATCGTAGTATTGAAATGTTTGATTCCAATCTTGTATTGTCCTCGTATGAAATTAGTGCAAGATTGATGAATAGAATGCATTCCAAAATGAAGACATCACATTTTGAACGTATTTCATGTTCTTTTAAACTAGAAATTTTAATGCATTAACTGAGGTTGAATGCATGGAATACCAAATATTCTAAAAACGTGTCATGTTGCTGTTCTCAACCTCTTTCAATCCACCACTTATTGTTTGATTGCCCAATTCTTATTGACCTTTTTAAAAGGAGAGGATTAGATATTAAAAAAAGATATGCCACTGTTCAAGAAGTTTTGTATGACTCTCAGCAGTTCATAACATCAGTTGCTGAGGTTATATATTCTTCCCCAGTAAGATCTCTTCTGTAGTTATATATATATATGTATATATATATATATATATATATATATATATATATATATATATATATATATATATATATATATATATATATATATCTGAGAGAGAGGAGAGAGAGAGAGAGAGAGAGAGAGAGAAAGAGAGAGAGAGAGAGAGAGGAGAGAGAGAGAGAGAGAGAGAGAGAGAGAGAGAGAGAGAGAGAGAGAGAGAGAGAGAGAGAGAGAGAGAGAGAGAAGAGAGAGAGAGGAGAGAGAGAGAGAGAGAGAGAATGCGGGTGTGTCTATATCACCAAGTAGTGAAGGACATTAAACAAAACAAAACAAACAAAACAAACACAACACACACAGACACACACACACACACACACACACACACACACACACACACACACACACACACACACACACACACACACACACACACACACACACACACACACAACCACACACATGCGCGCGCGAGAGCGGAAATGAAAACATAATGTTCCATTTTGGTTCTAATAAAAGAAAGCTATAAATGTGACAGAATATCAGACTCGGAACACCTCGAGGAAACTATAACGCCCACGACCATCAGATAGGGACTCAATTTAACATACAATTTTCCGTTTTTTTAAAATAAAAAATAAATCTGGAAAAAAACAATCTCAGCATTGCCTGGGTCCTTCTACCCCTCTGCCTCTCTTCACAGCAATTCTCTGTCAAAGACTGGAGCCCCTTGACCCCCCAAAAAACCACCACCAACAAAAAAAAGGATTGCATCTTTACTGGAGGTTTGTCAGAAGAACCACTAAGGTAACCTTTTAGGAAAGCATCTTTCCTTCCTGACACAATGATGGTCATTAGCCCTAAAGAACTGTGATTGGTAAAAACCTTTTTTCTTTTTTTTTGTTCTACCTTTTCCTGTTCAGTTCAGTTTGCGTGCTCCTGCTGCATTTCAAGGATCTTTGTTCTCATCTAATTTGATATCTTCTTATTCACTGGAAGTCTTTTCTTGTGCAGGAAAAAATGGTGTTGGTTTCCTTTTCCAAGTTTAAGCGTGCAAGTTAAGTACTTTGTTTAGAAGACAGCATCTTTGATGGTATTCTAGTAGCAATAATTTGTTTAAAAAAAACCAACAAAAAACTACAACGTGTATATTTGATTGGAAAATAAGATTATGCTCATATAGTTCAAATTTCTCTAAAAGAAACCCTATAGTGAGAAAAACAAAAATCTTCAAAGATAAAACACTCAAAATGAAAGAAAAAAAGGTAAAGAGGGAAGAAGGAACGAACGGAAGAGACAAAGAAAGAAATGAAAGAAAGCCAGAAAACCAGAAAGAAAACCAAAATAGAAAGAGAATAAAAAGAAACACAAAAAAGGACATAAAAAGAATTCTGCTGGATAAAACAAATCCAGAAAAACCGAGGAAAGAAAGAAAAGGCAAACCAAGAGAGCAACAGATGAGAAGAAATAAGTTTGAGACTTGCAAAGATAAAAACAGAAGAAGAAAAAGAAAAAAAGAAAATAGAAGAAGAAGAAGAAGAAGAAGAAGAAGAAGAAGAAGAAGAAGAAGAAGAAGAAGAAGAAGAAGAAGAAGAAGAACAAGAACAAGAACAAGAACAAGAGGAACAACAACAACAACAACAACAACAAGAAAACCTCTTTTTCTCCCTGTTCCTATCTAGCCAGGCCTCTCACATTTTCTGTCAGTTTCATTTTCTCTGCCTGACCACTCTCTTGTCAGACTTGTCTTTTTTCATGACTAGTCCAGGGTAGAATGTTGCCCCTTACTTTTCCCAGTCTGTCCATGTTTACAAACCCCTCATGTGTGAGTGCTGTACTTCACAGTGAAGCACACAGATACGGTCCTCCTTCATCTCTCTTCTTTCTTCATCTGTTTTCTGTCCTCTGTCCACCATACTTATAGATTTTTATCATCCACTTTCTGGAAAAAAAGAAACTTTTCTCCATGGATCCAGTGCTTGTTTTAGTATTTTTTTCATTTTTGAAGATCCGTACTGTCTTTTCTGCGTTTCTTCTGGATGTTGTTTCTAAAGTTTTTTGTTTGAATGTTTGTATGCTTTTTTATTTAGAAATCCACCGTTGGTGTTCTTAGTTGTTCTATTGCTTGATGAACAAGGGCTGTTTCATATATTTACAAAGAAAAGGACTGTTTTATCTATCCTTTAAATATAATGTATGACGACGTAAATGACAGCAATAATGATGATGGTAATGACGAGATTAAAGAGACAAATTAACAAAAAAAGAATTCCAAAGAAGGAGAATTGTGAAGAAGATGAAGAATTGCGAAGAAGAAGAATTGCAAGGAATATTTGCAAAGAATAAAAATTGCAAAGAAGAAGAATTGCAAAGCGGAAAAAATTGTAAAGAAGAAGAATAGCAACGAAGAAGAATTGCGAAGAAGAAAACGACAATAGAAAAGGACGCAAAGAAGAAGAAAAATGCAACCAAGATGAGGACTGCAAAGAACAAGAAGAAAAAGAGGAAAAGAACAAGCTCACGAAAAACAAGAACAAGAAAATAAGAAGACATTCTACACCTCTCTCTCTCCCTTTCCCTGTCTCTATCTATGTCTCTGATTATTTCTCTTTTTTTCTGTCTGCCTTTTTGTCTGCTCTCTCTCTCATTCCCTCTATCGCTCTCTTTCAATCTCCGTGTATCTATATATCTGTGTATCTATGTATCTATGTATCTACATATGTATCTATGTATCTATCTATGTATCTATCTATGTATCTATGCATCTATGCATGCATGTATGTATGTATGTATGTATGTATGTATGTATGTATGTATGTATGTATGCATGTATGTATGTATGTATGTATGTATGTATGTATGTATGTATGTATGTATGTATGTATGTATGTATGTATGTATGTATGTATGTATGTATGTATGTATGTATCTGTCTGTCTGTCAGTCCGTCCGTCCGTCCATCCGTCCATCCATCCATCCACATCCATCCATCCATCCATCCATCCATCCATCCATCCATCCATCCATCCATCCATCCATCGTCCGTCCGTCCGTCCATTCATCCATCTCTCTCAGTCTCTTACCCCCCCCCCCCTCTCTCTCTCTCTCCTCAGACATCCCCCCTTCCCCCTTCAATGTCGTCCTTTCTCATAACGGGTGTACATGGCGCAGTGTTGTCCCCAACTGTCCCCCTGTCTATCAATGTTGACAGAGCCATCCTGTGACAGCTATACTCAGTGTTCAGAGAAAAAAACTTCCAGGGCTGTTATATCCTCTTCCGTCTTTTCTTACCAGTTTCCTGTCCACTTTCAGTTTTTTGCATACTTAAACAATTTTTAGCTGCATCAGTAAAACTTTCTCCTCAGGGCTCTCACTGTGTGTTTTAGCAGTATTCTTAGACCTCTTGCTTCTCTCTTTTCCTTTTTACTGCTTCATCTGGGGTTTTCCTTTCGGTCGGTGGTTCTTTTGTATGTATGTATGTGTGTGTGTGTGTGTGTGTGTGTGTGTGTGTGTGTGTGTGTGTGTGTGTGTGTGTGTGTGTGTGTGTGTGTGCGTGCGCGCGCGTGGTGTGTGTGTTGTGTGTGGTTGTGTGTGTTGTGTGTTTTTGTGTGTT
>CM060324.1:7115184-7122684 GCA_030674155.1 Stramonita haemastoma
ATGACACACAGAGATAGATAGATAGATAGATAGATAGAAGAGAGAGAGAGAGAGAGAGAGAGGAGAGAGAGAGAGAGAGAGAGGAGAGAGAGAGAGAGAGGAGAGAGAGAGAGAGAGAGGAGAGAGAGAGAGAGAGAGAGAGAGAGAGAGAGACAGACAGACAGACAGACAGACAGACAGACAGACAGACAGACAGACAGAAAGAGACAGAGCAGAGACAGAACAGAGACAGACGAGACAGACAGACAGACAGACAGACAGACAGACAGACAGACAGACAGACAGAAGTGTGCGCAAACATGTATGGGTACACACACACACATACACACACCACAACACACACACACACACACACACCCACACACACACACACACCACACACACACCACGCACAATACATACACACACGCACGCACGACTTCACACACTCACGCACGCATACGCAGGCACGCTTGCGTGCTTGCAATGTTATTTCCAGACTTTAGTCAATACTCACTTACAGAACAAGGTCTAATCTACTTTTACCTCGTGCTTCTACCGCATGGAAATCAATGCTAACTAATACATATTTCAGCAGATGCGTCTGGGCCTTTTGGGGATTAAACAACATCACTGCCACTTAAGTATTTAGAAAAAACAGACGAAAAAGACGATTTTTTTCTAATGCTTTTGATGGAGGGATTAAAAGGTAAGGGAAGAGAAGAGTGCTGAACAGATTAGTGCCATTAATCCTTCGTTTAGATATAGTCGGAAGAAGAGTCAGCAACTAATGTATACATATACTTACATCGCTTTAAGTTACCTTCATTTTTATTCTTTTATATCGAGGATAATGAATTAGCGCTATGTGCGTTTCTTTTAAAATACCAGTCCCGTGTTATGTAATTTTGTAAATTTTGTCATCTGTTCCCACCGGTACAATGGCCTACTCTTACGAAAAGCGGAACAGGATTTAACGTGTCGCAAGATTACTCTGCGTGCGTTCACACACGGGGCCTCGGTTTATTGTCTCATCCGAAAGATTTTTCGGGAGAGTAGTCTGCATTGATGTTAACACAAGGGGGAAAATTCCCTCGAACGGGAATCTAACCCGGGTCGTCAAATTGCGAGTGCAATGTTCTGACCACTAGGCTATCCCGTCCCCGCAGCCATGCCACTTTTCCTTCGATGGCTGGTGGCTTTCACTGCTGCATCCTTGCAGCGATGGCTTCATGTGCACCTCAGACTCTGAAGCTTAGGACGGAGCCAGCCTGAGTGTTGGTGTAGCTAGCTTTGAGAGTTTGGGTTCAGCGTCTTGGAGAAGCAGCACTAAGGCAAGGCAAGGCAAGCAAGGCAAGGCAAGGCAAGGCAAGGCAAGGCAAGGCAGGCAAGCAAGCAAGGCAAATTCTTTTATTTCGACGATAATGACTAATGCACTCATATGCTTTTTAGGTCTAGTCCCCGCCCTTATTAGGATAAAGATAGAAAAAAAAGAACTTCCTATAACTAAACAGCAACAATAACAATGATCTAACGTTTCATAAGATAGGCAGACACGGACCCTACCACCCCACCGACAATAAAAAAAAGCAGTGAACAAAAACAACAAGACGAAAAAAGGATAAAAAGAAACCCACTCCCTTTCCCCCCAAAAAAGCACTCCTACCACCACCACCACAACTACAAACGACAACAAAATGCAGTCACCATAAAACACCACTAGGACCAACCAACAAAAACAAAAACTGCAAAACATACATAAAGTCTAGGGTCAGGAAACGATGTTGCACACAGCAGCACTGGTAGTAGGCATTGTAATCGGTTATTATTATTATTATTATTATTATTATTTATTATTATTATTATATTATTATTATTATTATTATTATTATCATCATCATCATCATATTATTATTATTATTATTATTATTATTATTATTATTATTATTATTATTATTATTATTATTATTATTATTATAATTATAATTATTATCATCATCATCATTATTATTATTATTATTATTATTATTATTATTATTATTATTATTATTATTATTATTATTATTATTATTATATTGTATGATATGCTCTGCTTTAATGCACAGAAGCAGAGCTCTTCTTATAGGCAAAGAACTAACACGAAAAAAATAAATATCTCAGGGTATCAATGGCGGAGTCTTATGTTCTTGTACTCTAACACTGTTATAAATAATTGTTTTCTGTTAACCTCCCTTCCACATGATAAGGTGTTCCCTGGTGATTGTTAATTCAGAGTTCTGTTATTGCTTTCAGTATTTACGTCCATGTCATCTATCTTCTGATTCGTTCCCGTTTTCCTTGCATAAGCTTATAGAACACGTATTTTATATGTGTATTATTGGCTTTTATTTATTTTAATTGTCTTGGGGGTGAGTTCCCTTAGCAAGGTATGAGTGGGTTTGTTTGTTAATCTGTTTCTTTTCTTGTTCTTTTTCTGGCTGGGTTTTTTGTTTTTTGCTTGCAATTTGTAACAGTGTTTCAAGTCTAGTATTTGATTTCCAGGGCTGTATCTCGTCAGAAACAAAATATAACATAGAAATTGAAAAAAGATAGAAGAGATACAAAACGCTGCTAAAAGTAAAGTCTGATAACCCAACCAATCCAAACAAAGTCATGACTTATTATGGCTGACGACAAATCTAACAAAAAATATCAAAGCACAAACACAGTTTGATTTAGGCCTTTGATACTTCGTTGACATCCAATAGCAAACAAAGCTTTTAGCATGAACCGCTTCCTGACTGTGAAATCTGTCATCCCTTCCTCTCTCTTCTCTGCCTTCCTTACGAGGTGGGATGCGTATAGTGTCTGGTTTTCTCCCATTCTTGTGATTTTTTTGCAGGAGGTTTGCCCCTTGGCCTCAGTTGATTTATTGCGACTTCAGAGCAGCTGATTTTGTTGTGCAGGTTGCATGCTGGGTATGTTTGTGTTTCTGTGACCTAATGAACGTTGACATGAATAGATCTGCATATCTTATCTTCTGCGTATGTATTTGTATGAAGGAATCCCGTTTGGGCCCAAAACTATTCACCCATCCATTAAACCCTGAGTGGTGGTCTGGGCGCTAGTTTTTCGGATGAGACGGTAAACCGAGGTCCCGAGTGTTACGTATCATTATTTAGCACACGTAAAAGAACCCACGGCAACAAGGGGGTTGTCCCTGGCAAAATCAAGTAGAAAAAGCCACTCTGATGGGGAAACACATACAGTTGCAGACAGGGAAAATATTGATGGGTAAGCGCTACACTTGTGGCGACGCGCTCTCCTCAGGGAGAGCAGCCCGAATTTCACGCCGAGAAATCTGCTGTGGCATAAAGTGGTATAAAATAATAAAAAAGAAAACAAATAAAGGAAATTAAGGCAATGGAAAGCTCTGCTTTTGAGGTTGACCTGGTAGACTGTATAAAAACAAAACAAACCCAAATCACTTCACATTTACTATATTCGCCAGACACTGACACTGAGATTCGAACTCATGGCTTCATGAGTCCATGACATAGAAGTCAAACGGTCTAACCGCTCGGCTACAGTGTTCGTCATCCTTGTGTTTAGTTTTCGTCCCCCGAAGGTTATGATATCATTTCTGTTGTTTTTTTTCTGCCCACATTTCTGTGATTTCGTACCTGGGTAAATAGCAGCTTGGAAAAATCATTCTGAATATAATGGTGAAAATCGACCAAGGATATGAAGACATTTCTTTGACTGTATGACTTTATCTCTTCCTTCCACTTTTTGTTTTGCCACAGCTAATGAGATATCTTTTGCTGACGTTACGTGTAGGATGATGAGGTTGTCTTGGGAACCAAGTATTTATCGGAAAAATTCAGGAATTGTTATGTGGTCATTTGGATTGTAGAAGAAGGTGTGGTGACTTTGTGTGTGTGTGTGTGTGTGTGTGTGTGTGTGTGTGTGTGTGTGTGTGTGTGTGTGTGTGTGTGTGTGTGTGTGTGTGTGTGTGTGTGTGTGTGTTGTGTGTGTGTGTGTGTGTGTGTGTGTGTGTGTGTGTGTGTGTGTGTGTGTGTGTTGTGTGTGTGTGTGTGTGTTTAACTGATCGGATGTGTTTTCTGTAAGAAGACCTTGTAGAGACAACAATCAGAAAAGTTGGAAAAAAAACTTTTTGTTTGCTTGTGTTTATTTCTTTGCAATTGTTTGTTTGTTTATTTCCTTTTGGTTTGATTTTTTCAAGATAGTCCAGTTTATTTCTAAGTTTGCAACACTCCTCTTGTAACTCGTTAGAGAGGTGTCAAATTGCTTTTTAATGGCTAAATCGTGTTCTTTCTTTCTTTGGATCTTTCTTTCAATCTTTCTGTCTGTCTGTCCTGTCTGTCTGTCTGTCTGTCTGTCTGTCTGTCTGTCTGTCTGTCTGTCTGTCTGTCTGTCTGTCTGTCTGTCTATCTATCTATCTATCTGTTTCTTAATCTGATGCCAGTACCAGCTGCTTTTAAAAGATTTTGTTTACAGTGGGACAAGCAACTGTACCACGTCCTTGTATAGTAATATCCCCCCTCCCCCCACAATGATTTGAAACAAAGTTCTCTATTCTTCTTTCATTTGTTTTATCTGTACTGTCGTTTGTCTTGATTCTTGTACCCCCCCTCTCTCTCCCTCTCTCTCTGTCTTTATTTTATTACCATATTACTATGTATCCCTAAGGGCAGGAACTGGATGTAGAAAAACACATCCGTGCTTATTCATTTTCCTCGATATTAAAGAATTTGATTTGATTTGATTTGATTTGATTCGATCTGTGTGTGTGTGTGTGTGTGTGGTGCGTGCGTGCGTGCGTGCGTGCGTGGTGTGTGTGTGTGTGTGTGTGTGTAGAGATTTTCTGTCATCTCTTTTTAATGTCTCTCATTCTGCTTGTCCAGCTGTTTGTCTAGCTATCTGTCTGCCATCTCTTTCGGCGCTTCTAAGTCGGTGTCTTTGTGTCTCTGTTTTTTTGTGTTTTTTTTTCGTTTCTCGGTTAGTGTTGACCAATAGTGAGAGTTTTGTGCATGCTACCGATTTTCCCCACCATTAAGGTAGCTGCATTCTGGCTTCAGGGACAATGTCTACACACAACATCAGTGTGGTTGCCTGCTTCTGAAATACATTTTTTGCCATCTATTTTTAAGGGCACACAATCATGGCTTACTCTTCCAAAACGCATTAACGGGTTTTCATTTGTACACAAAGTGTTCTGCGTGCGTTCGCTCAAAGGGTCTTGGTTTATAGTATCTTCTCTCGGATATTCTTGACTTTTCTTTAAAAAACTGTTCTTAATATCTCTCCAGTGCTCTCTTTGTTTTTTTGTTTTTGTTTGTTTGTTTTTTTTGTTTTTTTTTAGTATATCTGCTTATTTGTATGTCTTGATGAAGGAAGTAATTATTCATATGGTTCCTGTCTAGTCTCTTTATGTCTCTTTGATTTTCAGCCTGTCTGTCTGGCTTTATATCTGTATATCTAACTGTCCGTCCTCTCCTTGTAGCTTTTGTGATGTCAGTCAGTCTGTGTACTTATCTGTGCCGATTCGGCAATTATCTTAGATCCTTCGTAAGTTTTTTTAAACTCTAATTTGTACTCTGTGTCTCTATCTACCTACCTCTCTAGATTTCTGCATTCTTCAGTCTATTCATTTCAATCAATTGTTTTTAAGCAGAAACTGACAAAAACAAATAATGGCCATTCCTGTGCGTGCGTGCGTGCGTGCGTGCGTGCGTGCGTGCGTGCGTGCGTGCGTGCGTGCGTGCGTGCGTGCGCGCGCCGCGCCGCGCGCGCGCGTGTGTATGTTGTGTGTGTGTTTAACTAATCGGATGTGTTTTCTGTAAGAAGACCTTAGTAAGTGCCTTAGTAGGTCATGTCCTGTGTATATCAGCTCAGAAAAGGCGCCACTGAACACCACCAAAGTGACCCAGCAGCAGTGCAGGGTAACTCTGGCCTGTGGTTTCACGGCAGCTTGGCAAGTGGTAGGATCCCTGTGGACTGCCCACCCTAAGGATGCAACACAACAAATCCGAGATATGGCTCTGATGGAGTAATTGAGATGACCGGCGTGGGGCCAGCAGGACAGGAACATGAGAGAAGAAGAGGTATCAGAACCCCCCTCTAAACACACACACATACACACACGCGCACACGCGCGCGCACGCACACACGTACGCACACGCACGCACGCACGCACGCACACACACACACACACACACTCTCTCTCTCTCTGTCCACACCACACACACACACACCCTCTCACACACACCACACACACACACACACACACACACACACACACACACCCCCACACACACAACACACACACACACACACACACACACACACACACACACACACACACACACACACACACACACACACACCTCCACCACACACTCTTCTCTCTCTCTCTCTCCCTCCCTCCTCCTTCCTCTCCCTCTTCTTCTCTCTCTCTCTCTCTCTCTCTCTCTCTCTCTCTCTCTCTCTCTCTCTCTCTCTCTCTCTCTCTCTCTCTCTCTCTCTCTCTCTCTCTCCTCTCTCTCTGTCTCTCACCATGTTATGACAGCTGAATTGTAAAGGGAAATGAGAGGGGACTTTGAGTGATCGATCCTGTTGACTTCATGTGCATTGACTCTGCTCTCTCCGTGTTCTGTAAGTCAACAGGGAGAGGGGATCCACTTTGGTCACTGAAAGGAAGGATTATGATCAGAAAAAAAATATGTATGTGTGATTGTTGTGTTGTGTTGTGTTGTGTTGTGTTGTTGTTGTTGTTGTTGTTGTTGTAGTGGTGGTGTGGTGGTGGTGTGTGTGTGTGTGTATGTGTGGTGCGTGCATGCGTATGTGTATGTGTGTATGTGTGTGTATGTGTGTGTGTATATGTGTCTGTGTCTGTGTTTGTGTTTTTGTCTACGCATGTGTTGTAGGTGTGTTTATGATCGCGTATGTTTGTCGGTGTGTGTATATCGATGTGTGCGCTGTGTGTACACTGTGTGTGTGTGTGTGTGTGTGTGTGTGTGTGTGTGTGTGTGTGTGTGTGTGTGTGTGTGTGTCTGTGTGTGTGTCTGTGTGTGTGTATGCGCGAGTGCGCATGTGCGCTTGTGTGTGTGTGTGCGCGCTGTTTGTGTGTGCGTGAATGTGTGTGTGTGTGTGTGCGCTGTGTGTATGTGTGTTTGTATGTGTTAACATATTGTCTTTTTCTTTAGGTAAGAACAAATCTTTTCCTTGAGCAGTTGCGTTTTGCTCTTGTAGTTGGACGCTCTTCAGCCTAGCGTCTTCGGGCCATCTGCTTGTGAAACACTGTGAGATCCAAAGGGTATACTGGATGAAATTTGTACTGTAGTACAAAATAAAATTTTAAAAACAAATGTTCGGCCATATTCAAGCATCACGCAATATAGGCAGCCATACTCCGGTTTAAGAGTATGAGTAAGGCTGAGAAAGATTTTGCCTTTATGGTGACTGATTGACAGGACGACTGGCGATTCATTTTCTCCATTGACCATTGTGGTCACGGAA
>CM060324.1:7127684-7130184 GCA_030674155.1 Stramonita haemastoma
CTGTGCGTCTCTCTCTTTGTGTGTGTGTGTCTCTCTCTCTTTGTCTCTCTGTCTCTGTCTCTCTCTCAGTGGCTCTCCCTCTCTCTACCTGTCTCTCTGTCTCTCTGTCTCTGTCTTTCTCTCTCTCTCTCTCTCTCTCTCTCTCTCTCTCTCTCTCTCTCTCTCTCTCTCTCTCTCTTCTCTCTCCTCTCTCTCTCTCTCTCTCCTCTTTCTCTCTCGATATATATCTTTCTCTCGCCCAGTCTCTGTGGCTCTCTCTCTTCCTCATGCATTCACACGCCCTGTCCACCCACATGACCCAGGCAAAAACATCAAACCCTGAATCAAAGAAAACTCTCCCAGTATTGTAGTCTCGGCCACAATCACATCACTACCACCACCATCACCACTTCCACCACCATCACCACCACAAGAACTACCACCACCACTACCACCACCACTATCTGTTACCGCTAAAACCCCCACTACCACCATCACTACCACCACCATTACCACTACCAACACTACCAGCTGCAGCAACAACACTTCCTTCTTCCCCACCACTCCTTCGAATTCCACTACCACCATCATCATCACCATCACCACCACCACCACCACCACCACCACCACCACGGCAACCACCACAACAGCCATTAGTCACCATCACCATCACCATCGCTTTCCCCCAGCCAAGGTTAAGCAGCATTGAGCGTGGTTACCAATTGGATGGGTGACCGTTTGCGCGCCTCGGCTTCAGTACAGTCCCCCAGTCCACCCAGCTGTAAATGGGTACCTGCCCTATTCAGGGTCAGGGAAGGTAAATCAGCGAGGGAGAGGAGATGGGCGCCGCCCTCAACACGCTGGCCCCTAGAGAAGCTGAGGCCTCTGACGCCTCGCTCCCCTGCGACCGCACAGGTTATGGGACACCTTTACCTTTACTATCACCATCCCTTACTGTGACCAACTCCTTAACATCTCAAGGGGACTTCCAAAACCTGGTGGTTACTCTGTTGTGCATTGCGCTGGTGATCTGCTGACCCTGGTTCAAATCCTGTTCAAGGAGATCACCCTCCCGTCCACTCCCCATCCCTCCCTGGAGTTAATATCAGTACAGACTCCGCACCCTCCCAAAAGTATTTCGGATGTTACTATAAACCAAGGTCCAGATCCTGTGTGCAAACGCACGCATAACATCTTGCGCACAGTTTAAAACCCGTTCCGATTTTTGTAAGTGTTGGCCATTGTGTGCCGATTGGAACAGAGGACACAATTTACAGAATTGCATACATGCAGGGACGGGATGTATAAAAAAAAAGCCACATGAGTGTGCTTATTCCATTATCCTCGATAAAAAGAATTAAAAAAATAATTGTCTGAAACTACTTCCAAAAAGAAGAAGAATGGCCAAGAAGAAGAAGAAGAACAAACAACAACAACAACACAGCAGCAACAACAACAACAACAACAACAACCAAGAAAACAAGAAGAACAAGAAGAAAAAGAACATCAACAACAGCAACAACATCAACAACAATAACTTCCACACAATCCAAAAAAAACCCACAGCACACACACACACACAAACAAGAATAGCGTCAATCTTTATCCCCAGCTGCTATCAAACCGCTACGCCCACACAAAGTTTCTCAGAACTTGTGTCAACACTCTCATTCAAAACACGTCCCTTTCTCTTCCTCGCCTTGCTTTTCCCCACCTCCCTAACTCTATCTCATTTCCTCCTCTGCTACTCCCGTTTTCTCCACTGCCTAAGAATATAACACAACAAAACAAAGTAAACAAACAAACAAGTCAAACAAACAAAGAAACAACACGAAAGGAAAAACCTTAAAGCTATCCAAAACCGAAAAAAAGAAAAGTCAGGTTTGGTGTGGAACTGAAAACAAATTCTAACAGACTATCGAGAGAGAGAGAGAGAGAGAGAGAGAGAGAGAGAAGAGAGAGAGAGAGAGAGAGAGAGAGAGAGAGAGAGAGAGAGAGAGAGAGACAGACAGACAGACAGACAGACAGACAGACAGACAGACAGACAGACAGACAGACAGACAGACAGACAGACAGAAGCAGACTCAGAGAGATAGAAACAGAGAGAAAGAGAGCGATGAGAGAAATCAAATCAAATTTTTTATGTCAAGGATAAGGAATGAACATGTACTTTTTGCATCACACAGAGAGAGAGAGACAGAGACAGAGAAAGACAGAAAGACAAAGAAAGAGTGACAGACAGACAGAAGGGGCCGACAGACATAGAAAATAGAGAAAAAAGAAGATGTAAAGAAACAGAGAGAGACACATACACAGTTGTTCACAATGAGCCTCTGCCTACTTGGAGAGAACACTTGTGAAGACAAGAGGATGGAAGAAGAAAACACAAGAAATGCAGTGTAGATGTTGCCTCCCTTTCTGTCGACACTCTCGTGTCCATTAACTTAGCGCGGAAACAACAGGAGAAAACATTGCCCTTTTCTCTTGCTGATTGAAATCTTGCATTTTGTTTCCAAGAAGA
>CM060324.1:7140184-7145184 GCA_030674155.1 Stramonita haemastoma
CAGATAGAAAGACAGACAGACAGACAGAAAGAGATAGAGATAGAGATAGAGATAGATAGATAGATAGATAGATAGATAGATAGATAGATAGATAGATAGATAGATAGATAGATATTTATTTATTTATTTATTTATTTATTTATTTATTCTTTTATATCGAGGATAACAGAATAAGCAATCATGTGCTTTTTTTCATCCGGTCCCCGTGTGTATGCAGTTTTGTAAATATTGTCATCTGTTCCCACCGGCACACGATGGCCTACTCTTACGAAAAAGCGGAACAGGATTTAACGTGTGCGCAAGATGTTCTGCGTGCATTCGCACACGGGGCCTCGGTTTAAAGTCTCATCCGAAGGACTTTTGGGGAGAGTGGAGTCAGCACTGATGTTCACTCCAGGAAGAAAATTTCCTCGACCGGATTCGAACCGGGTCTTCAAATTGCCAGCGCAATGTTCTGACCACTAGGCTATCCGCCTAGAGAGAGAGAGAGAGAAGAGAGAGAGAGAGAGAGAGAGAGAGAGAGAGAGAGAGAGAGGAGAGAGAGAGAGAGAGAGAGAGGAGAGGTAGAGAAGAGAGAGAGAGAGAAGAGAGAGAGAGAGAGGAGAGAGCTAGCTGACAAGGCACACGAAGCCTCTTATTTCCATGAGATTTTTCTCAATGGGGATACATTTCACACGTAAAAGTGCACTGGCAATGACTCTCTGTCTGTGTGTCTGTCTGTCTCTCTTTCTCGCTGTGTGTGTGTGCGTGTCCAGTCGATATTTCTAACATGAAAATTATTCATTCAGACGCTACTAGCGTAATTTGTATATTTCTTGTTTTAGTTATCTTAGTGTGTGTATTTATGTTATTTTATTATTGTCTTTCAGTCCTTATTTCATGTTTGTTGTTTACTACTAGTACTGTTGTTGTTTTTTGTTTTTGTTATTTGATTTATTATTGTTGTTGTTTACTTAGAGGGTTTTTTCTATCTTGATCTAATTCTTGATAAGGGCAGGGACTGGATGTAAACAAAAAGCACATGAGCGGTTTTTCATTGTCCTCAAAATAAAAAGAATATTTGAATTGACTTGTTCATTCTTGTTTGAATTTTTGGTTCTTTTTTCTTTTGTTTCCTTACGGTATTTTTTATGGTGAATTGAAAGAAGATAAGTGTAACTGAAAAAACAACTCCACAACAGATGAGTTTTGAAAGTGTGAGTGGAGCTACTTTCCAATTGGGAAACGATAAACTACGCACTACACCACACGACACAGTGATAATTTGGTGGCTTAAGGCCAGGTGCAGCATTTATGGTAAGGTAAAAGTAAAGGTGTCCCATAACCTATGTGGTCGAAGGAGGAGCGTTTTATCAGAGCTCTCAGCTTCTCTAGGGGCCAGCATATTGAGGATGGCGCCCATCTCCTCTCCCTCGCTGCTTTACCTTCCATGACCCTAAAGAGGGCAGGTACCTATTTACAGCTGGGTGCACTAAATTAAAGCCAAGGCGCGCAAACGGTCACCCATCAAATTGGTAACCATGCTCGATGCTGCTGAACCTTAGCTTGGGGAAAGCGAGCGCTCTGAACACTGAGCTATCCTGCCCCTCATGTTATGAATTACATTATCAGATAGTTTATTCTATTTTATAATAGATCAAAAACGGCAGAAAGTTCTACATCAGTGGTTCTTTACTACGAGACAATTTTCATAATTTAGAAGTCTTGATCGTATTCACAAGAATATTTTATATTCTTGTATCCTGTTTCAGCTACTATCGATAAAGATGATAAAAAGTGAAAGAAAATATGCTTAAAACATAATGTTGCAAATACACGCAAAAATATGAATAGGAGAATTTAAACACCTAGTGGGTTTTTGTGCCTCCTATTTGAATATCCAATTGAAAGGATGCAAGGGAGGTCATAAGGTTTGTATCCAGCCAAGGGATATTAACTTATATTAACTTATGATATCTTTATGGAACGGTTTAGCTCAGTGGTCAGAGCACTCACATTCCCCAATCGAGGGTTAAGCAGCATCGAGGTGGTTGCCAAGTAGACAGGTGACCGTTTGTAGCGCCTTGACTTCAGTACAATCCCCGGTTCACCCAGCTGTAAATGGGTACATGCCTCTTTAGTGTCAGGGAAGGTAAGCCAGTGAGGGAGAGGAGATGGGCGCGCCTTCAATATGCTGGCCCCTAGAGAAGCTGAGGTCTGATGCCTCGCTTCCCATGACCACATAGGTAATGGGCAACCTTTACCTTTTACCTAATAATTATGATATCCTTGTTTCTAGCCATGTCAACATCTTTGTCAGTTAAATGTTGAGAGGCCGGTGCTGATGATTACATGAACTTGTTATTATGCCTGATATGTCAGGTTAAGATCATCTTCAGCCATGACACACGTTTTACACAACAATCTGCACTCTCCTTTTTAGGAGAAAATGTACTCTGAAGTCGGGGTACGGTTACCTATATTGGAAAGGACTTGGAAACGGTCATACACGCAAAGTCTTCCTCGATCCTTGTAAATGAGATTGGAAACACATATACCTAGAATTGTAGGCCTCTATAATAGCACCTAGGATACTAAACTATAGAAGAGAACTACATAGAACCAGAAAAAGGGAAATCGGAAACAGCAGAGTTAAAGTCAAACGGGTTAAGAGAGGCTGCTCTGCAATTTTCTCTTCCCTTACACACGTAAATAGGGTCTGTGTTTCGCCTTGTCATATTTCATGTAGACTACAGTCGGCTTACTTCGACACTTGAAACCCGTTTTCATCACAAGCTATATGCTTCCAGGAACTGCATGTGTTTTTAGGGAAACTGAACGCAAATAGGAAGAAATGATATTTCTTTTTTGTCTCATATTTTGAAGAGATCTTTTTGCTAAAGGCGTCCCTGGGAAAATGATTGCAAATAAGGAAAAGAGCAGTCCTGGACCCATACGTTCTTGGGGTCTTCTAGATAAAGTTGCTTTCCATAGTGTTCTTGGGGTCTTCTAGATAAAACTTTTTTTTTTATCGTGGCCTTTCAGACAATCACGCAACCTTCTTTACTCGAAAATGAAGGGAGGGTAGCTGATGGTTAGCGTTGCTCGTGCGCGTTGCGCTTGCGATCTGACAGCCTGGGTACAAGCTTAGATTCGAATCCCACCAGGACGCCCTTTCAAGGGGATTTTTCCCCCTGCGGTTGATATCAGTTCGACTCCAAAGTCCCAAATCTTTCAGATTAACTATGAACTGAAGTTCCAGTGCGTAAGTATGGAAGTCAGTCACGATCCACACGCCACACGCACACGCACACGCACACACACACACACACACACACACACACAACCACACACAACACACACACACTACACTCTCTCTGTCTCTGTTCTGTCTGTCTGTCTGTCTGTCTGTCTGTCTGTCTGTTGTCTGTCTGTCTGTCTTCTGTCTGTCTTCTCTGTCTTCTGTCTGTCTGCTCTTTCTCTGTCTCTCTCTCTCAACTTGTCTGTATCAATAGAGAGCAGGGTATCCCTACACGCACCATTTCCATACATGACCAACTGAATGTCCTCACCTGCTTCCTCAACAATGGCCTCCTCCTAACGAGAAGAAATGGAAAAAAAAAACACTCGAAAAGAATCCGCCAGCAACAATAGCTGTTTTCACACATTAATTTTATCATCCTATTCAAACCTAAATCATTCTCACATAGCAAATTTATATCCATAGACTTTGTGATGGATCCATCAAAACAGTGATTTTTGGACGAAATATCACAGACACTCTAAACTCAAATTCTTCACGGCCAAAACTTAAACCTAAATAAAAGATACTGCTGAAAGGTGTCCACATTACATCCTCCCTGCACATCTTCAGTGCCCTCGACTTTGTTTTTAACGCATCTACCAGCTCTTCAGATTCATAGACAAAATCATACACAGTCAACTTCCTGGGCATTTTTTTAAAAATGAGACAAGAAATCTCCATCAAAGTAGTCCCCAACCCCCAGAATTTAGCTATTGTCTGAATCATACATTTTCCTGTCCGACCCTTTAAACATCTCCAGAATGTTCTCGGCGTTTGTAAACTTTGCTTAGAAACTAAAGCTTTAGGAGAAGTAAACGGTAAAAAAAATACATTACTTGTTCACCAACTGTGGATACCCTTAAGACAAGCGTGGACAATCCTTACCAACAAAGCAAGTCTGTCTTCGGAAGCTCGTTCTTCAGCTTAGTGGAGCCCTGAAGGCAGAGAGAGGAGGCCTATTGTTAGTCTTCTCTGGGGTCCAGCGAAGTGTGATTGTTGTTGCCGGGTGTGTAAACAATGTGCTTCGATTGGTGTTGAGTGGCCAGCATTTTCTTTTTTTGTTTGTTTGTCTTGTTTTCTTGCCAGGTCACGTAGCTTCCTGTCGCCTCCGGCTTCTGTTCATAGGCAGTGCCATTTCATACTAGAAGTGATGTCCTGTGTTATTATGCCCCGTTCAACTCCGAATGAGACTATGAACCGAGGCCCCGTGTGTGAAGGCACAAGAATATCTTGCGCACACGTTAAATCCTGTTCCGCTTTTCGTAAGAGTAGGCCATCGTGTGCCGGTGGGAACAGATGACAAGATTTACAAAGCTGCATACACACGGGGACTGGATGTAAAAAAGCACAGTGATTGCTTATTCCATTATCCTCGATATAAAAGAATAAATCAATAAATAAAAAAAAAAAAGAGATGGTATGTTCGGACGTACTCGATTTTTCTCTTTGGCTTGAGCTCCAAGGTTTACAATGGTGAGATTTGTGCATGTGACCATTTTTGTCTACTATGAAGTAGCTGCATTCCGACTTCGACATAATTATATAAAAATTTAGAAATTTCACAGAATTCACAGTTAAAGGTCTTCCCTAAAAATCTTTTGAAAAAAACAACACTCAGCTGTTTGTCACATCACTTTAGGCTATGGTTCTCTTTTCGTTTTTTCGTTAATGTGCATGGTTGGTATAAGACACAGGGACGGGATAGCTAAGTGGTCAG
>CM060324.1:7150184-7152684 GCA_030674155.1 Stramonita haemastoma
AGGAGAAGAGGAGGAGGAAGACAAGAGTGGGTGAGGAAGGAAGAGAGAGGAGGATGAAGAGGAAGACGAAGAAGACGAAGAGTAGGTGGAGGAAGAAGAAGAGGACGAAGAGGAGGAGTAGGAGAAAGATGAATAGTGGGTGGAGGAAGAGGAGGAGGATGAAAAAGAATAGAAGGAGGAAGAGAAGGAGGAGAGGAGGAGAGGAGGAAAAAGAATAGAAGGAGGAAGAGAAGGAGGAAGCCGAAGAAGAGTATGTAGAGGAAGAACAGGAGGAGGAGGAGGAGGAGGAGGAAATAGAACAGGTGGAAGAGGAAAAAAGACGGAGGAAGAGGAGGACGACGACGACAACGACGATGACGACGACAACGAAGAGGAAGAGGAAGAGGAGGAGGAAGAGCCAATCCAACCATGTTGTTTACAGCCCTGCTGACTACAAGGGCCATATCGGGGATGCCATCCCTTAAAAGAAGGAATGAGAAGGGAAAAAAACAATAAAAGAAAAAAAAAGACGTAGAATAGGGTCTTCTTCTTGTCGTGCCTCTTCAGAGTAAGCATTACATAAAAAAGTCTGTAATGCTTACTCTGTAACCCTTGAAAAATAAAGATTATTCAGTCATTTTCCTTCTTATTTTGCCCCTCCTCCTCCTCCTCCTCCTCCTCCTCCTCCTCTCCTCCTCCTCCTCCTCCTCCTCCTCCTCATTATTAATCATTTTCTTGTTGATATGATAATATTCCTGGAGACAACAAGAAAAGCTTAGATTTTGAACCCAGACTAATATTTTAAACACATTTTTCGGGGGGGGGGTTATTTGTCTTGATTTTCCAATTTTACGTTTTACACGCACAGAGACATGAACAAACACACAGAGACAAATATACACACACACACATCCACACACATACACACACACACACACAACACACACACGTGCGCACACACACACACACACAACACACAACACACAAACACACACACACACACACACACATACACGCACACGTGCATGCCGCGCACACGCATACACACGCACACATACGCATACACACACACGCATGCACGCACGCACACACACACACACACAAACTCATATATACACACAAACGAAGGAAAGATAATAAAATTGACAAAACTGCATACATACGCGGAACACACTTTAAAAATGCACATGAGTGCTTATTCCATTATCTAGAAATAAAAGAATGAGATAAAAGATGAAAATAATAAATTACAACACACACACACACACACACACACACACACACACACACACACACACACACACACACACACACACATACACACACACACACACACACACACACACACACACACACACACACACACACACACACACAAATAGCTGCTTTACTCCGAGCAAGACCTATAATCTAAACCATTACCTCCTAAGGGTCGAAACAAATTAGATTTAACAAACACTAACATACACACTTTTGAGGAAAACGCAGACGGACATTTTAATGCACCGTAAGGTAAAAAAAAAAAAGCGTACAATTTGTGCACATTATCGTCAACATCGCCAATGTGTGTGTGTGTGTGTGTTGTGTGTGTGTGTGTGTGTGTGTGTGTGTGTGTGTGTGTGTGTGTGTGTGTGTGTGTGTGTGTGTGTGTGTGTGTGTGTGTGTGTGTGTCTGTGTGTGTCTGTGTCTGTGTCTGTGTCTGTGTCTGTGTCTGTGTATATTATATCTTATTCTTGTATTCTTTTATATCGCGAATAATAGAATAAGCACTCATGTCCTTTTTTAAACCCAGTCCCCGTGTGTATGCAGTTTTGTCAATCTTGTCATCTGTTCCCACTGGCACACAGTGGCCTACTCTTACGAAAAGTGGAACAGGATTTAACGTATGCACAACATGTCCTGCCTGCGTTCGCACACGGGGCCTCGGTTTATAGTCTCACCCGAAGGACTTTTGGGGAGAGTGGAGTCTTCACTGATGTTAATTCCATGAGAAAAATCCCTTCGAACGAGAATCGAACCCGGGTTGTCAAATTGCGAGCGCAATGTTCTGACCACTAGGCTATCCCGTCCCCTGTGTGTTTGTGTGTGTGGGGGGGGGGGGAGGGGGGGGGGGGTGGGTGTGTGTATGTTTGTGGGTGTGTTTGTTTATATGTGTTCAAACAATCTGTGAGAAGACAGAAAATAGGATGAGGTCAGTAGAAGGACAACGTATTCAGAAGAAAAGAGAGATAGATAGATAGATAGATAGATAGATAGATGAAGAGGAGAGAGAGAGAGAGAGAGAGAGAGAGAGGAGAGAGAGAGAGAGAGGAGGAGGAGAGAGAGAGAGAGAGGAGAGGAGAGAGAGAGAGAGAGAGAGAGAGAGAGAGAGAGAGAAGAGAGAAAGAAAGAGAAAGAAGAAAGAAAGAAAGATAGATAGATAGACAGATAGATAGATGATAGATAGATAGATAGATAGATAGATAGATAGATAGATAGATAGATAGATAGATAGATAGATAGATAGATAGAGACAGAGACA
>CM060324.1:7157684-7169790 GCA_030674155.1 Stramonita haemastoma
TCTGTCTCTCTCTCTGTTCTCTCTCTCTGTCTCTCTCTCTGTCTCTCTCTCTGTCTCTCTCTCTGTCTCTCTCTTCTCTCTCTCCTCTCTCTTCTCCTCTCTCTCTCCTCTCCTCTCTCTCTCCCTCTCTTTCTCTCTCCTCTCTCTCTCTCTCTCTCTCTCTCTTCTCTCCTCTCTCTCTCTCTCTCTCTCTCTCTCTCTCTCTCTCTCTCTCCTCTGTCGTCTCTCTCTCCCCCCTCTCTCCCCTCCTCTCTCTATCTCACTCTTTTTCTCTTTCTCTGTCTGTCTTTCTCTAATTAATACCTGTCTCTGTTCATATGCACTGCATTCAACATTCACAAACATTTAGCATTGTAATTTACAAGCACAAAAACATAGAACACACACACACACACACACACACACACACACACACACACACACACACACACACACACACACACACACACACACACACACACACACACACACACACACCACACACCACATCACAAACACACACACAAACACAAAGGCATTAAATTATTATTCAATTAACTTAATGTAGGCTCTGGTTTCGTGCTAGTGTGCACTTTCTATATAACTATAAATTATTTTTTCCCTGAAGATGGATTACAGCTACCTTCATGATGGGCAAAAACGGTTGGGGGACCTTGTGGCTCTCTCTGAGGAATGAAAATAGGTTGGTTTTCTTGTAATGATTATGATTTATTGACCAGCTTGTGAATCCAGACAACTGACACGATGTGCTAGTCTGCATTTTTCTAATATTGTCAAATGCTCAGTGTTTGTTTCAGCTATTATTTTCTTTCACTAAAAGAGATGAGACACAAAAAGTCAGATAAAAAAATTTCAATTTGAAAGATGAGATGTTTTTTTGGTAAAGAAAATAGTTGTGTAATGACCGTTGTTCCATTATCATTTTGTGTTTTATTGTTTTGTTTTTCATTATTTTCAAATCTCGATTTTGCGTTCGATTACAATATTCAACAAGAGCTTATCCACGGTTTTCCATTCTGAGAAAAATTAGTTGAATGGAGGTAACAAAGTAAAAGTGAAAATGACAGCTGCTATGGTGTAGTGGTTAGCGACCATGACACTCAGGCTGGGAGGTCGCAGGTTCAAATTTCATCAGAAGCATAGTGATTTTTCGAACATCAGAATAATGGACTGAATGGGAAGACTGAAACTGCATAGTTGAGTGTCATCCACTTTACGGACGCGAATTTGAAAATGTTGATGAAAGTACAAAAAACCCAACACCTCAAGCGTCTGTTTCTCGCGGGCCCGGTTGATGCTGAGACATATCAAAAGCGTAGAGTGCAGCCATGTCATGTCGAGTAGTAACAAAGCACATGCACGTTACTAGCAGCATCATTGCATCATCATCATTGTCGTGGACCATCATGCAGTAGAACAGACACAGATAGACAGACTGACAGACAGACAGACAAACATACATACATACATACAGACAGACAGACAAACATACAGACAGACAGACATATGCACATATACAGACACAGACACAAACACAGACACAGACTTACAGAGAGACAGAGAGACAAACAGACAGACGGTAAGACACACACACACACACACACACACACACACACACACACACACACACACACACACACACACACACACACACACACACACACACACACACACACACACACATCTCTCAGTCCTGGCTACTACCCCTACTAGCCCTAAATTCAGGAGTAGACCCCAACTGGCAGAGAATTTTCCAGGAAACTGCAGCGTCGACTAATTGCTGGGTCACCACTCCCCCCACCCCCCACACCCCATCCTCCATCCTCCCTCCCTCCCCCTCCATCCCACCTCCCCCCTTCCCCCCCCAATCCCCTAATCAATGCCATGCCAGGTTCTTTGTACTGGGTCAGTCAGTCTGATGAGGACCAGACGATGCTGTAAGAGCAGCGTAGCCCAGGGGTTAAGGCGGTAGGCTGTGTTTGTATTGATGGTGGTGGTTGTTGTTGTTGTGTGGTGGTGGTGGTGGTGGTGGTGGTGATGGTGGTGTTCTCGTTGTTGGTGGTGTTCTTGTTGTTCTTCTTGTTCTTGTTGGTGTTGGTCTTATTTTGATGATAGATGGTGGTGGATTGATGTTTTCAGTTATTTAACCTCATCATATTCTCATGTTTGCTCTTTAATTATTGCGCTTATTATTATTATTTTTTTTTTATTCAAATCAAAATCATCATTGATTCTTACTTCTTATTTTCGTTTCTGAATGAGTGCTTTTTTTTTTTATATATCATTACCTTATCGTTGTATCTCTGTCTATTTCTCACCTGTTGTTTGATACTTGGTATGGTTTCTTGTTCATGGTATTTGGATCATTATAATTGTTGTTGTTTAGTTGAGGTTTTCTTTTTATCTTGATGTTATCCCTGATAAGGGCGGGGACTGGATGTAAAAAAGCACACGAGTGCTTGTCTATTATCCTCGAATAAAAGAATTGCCTTGCCTTGCCTTGCCTTGGTCTTGTACTTCTTGTTCTTGTTCTTCATGTTCTTGTTCTTCTTGTTCTTGTTCTTGTTCTTCTTGTTCTTGTTTTTCTTGTTCTTGTTCTTGTTCTTCTTGTTCTTCTTGTTCTTGTTCTTCTTGTCTGTCTGTCAGTCTGTCTCTTTATTTCTCCGTCTGATTCTCTCTCTCTGTTTTTGTCTCTGTGTGTATATCTCTCTAACTCTTTCTCTCTCTCTGTTTAACCTGCGTGGCAATTAGAATGTGCAGTAGTATATGTAAGTGCGAAGTGAGAGGAAAATTTGAAAAATGTTATTATGTTACACGAATTCATCTGAACTTGTTATTCCCCCTTGTCTACAGGGCTGTAATGCTGTATGGACAATAAAACTGTGTCAGTGTCAGTGTCAGTGTCTCTCTGTTTCTTTGTCTGCATGTCTGTCTGTCTTTCTATCTTTCTGTCTGTATGTCTCTCTGTTTATCTCTTTCTAACCCTCACTCTTTCTCTTTTTCTGTCTACAGGTCTGTTTCTTCCTTAGTCTCTCTGTCTGTCTGTCTGTCTGTTTCTCTCTCTGTGTGTCTCTGTCTCTCTCTCTCTGTGTTTCTGTTTCTGTCTCTGTCCTTTGTATCTCTGTTTTTTTTCTCCTCTCTTTTGTCTGTCTGTCTGTCTGTGTCTGTGTCTGTGTCTGTGTCTGTGTCTGTGTCTGTGTCTGTGTCTGTGTCTGTCTCTGTCTCTATCTCTGTCTCTCTCTCTCTCTCTCTCTGTCTCTGTCTCTGTCTCTCTCTCTCTCTCTCTCTCTCTCTCTCTCTCTCTCTCTCTCTCTCTCTCTCTCTCTCTCTCTCTCTCTCTCTCTCTCTCTCTCTCTAAGACGACAAGGTTGACAAAGACAGAGAACTAGAAGTACACAGCAGCACAGACTAAGTAAGCAGTGTAAAGATGCGTGCTTAACAGACAGTAATCCTGATGTACAGGGAAGTGAAAAGGATTTTTTTCACAGAAGAAGAAGACTTTAGACAGAATCTGTGGACTAGGAGGACAGGATAGCTCAGTGGTCAGAACGCTCGCTTTCCCCCAGCCAATGTTAAGCAGCATCGAGCGTGGTTACCAGTTGGATTAGCACATATTCTTGAAGAGTAGGCCATTTTGTGCTAGTGGGAATGGATGACCAAATTTACAAAACCGAATGCATACGTGGACTGAATGTAAACACTAATAAAAGCACCGGAGTGCCTACTTTATTTTTTATCGAGATAAAAAAAAAAATGAAACTTTAAAAAATATGTGTTCCAGACTTCCCTTTTTGTTCATTCTTCGTCTGGCTGTCTGTCGGTTGGTCGGTCGGTCGGTCGATCGGTTTGTCTGTCTGTCTGTCTGTCTGTCTGTCTGTCTGGCTGGCTGTCTTTCTGTCTCTCTGTCTCTGTCTCTCTGTGTCTGTCTGTCTGTCTGTCTGTCTGTCTGTCTGTCTGTCTCTGTCTCTGTCTCTGTCTCTGTCTCTGTCTCTGTCTCTCTCTCTCTCTCTCTCTCTCTCTCTCTCTCTCTCTCTCTCTCTCTCTCTCTTCCATCCCCTCTCTCTCTCCTTCCCTCTCTGTGTGAGATAATTTCATTTTCTTCCATGCTCAAAGAGAACATTTGCCCTCGGCAATATGCTCTTTTACTTTTTCACATTTTTTTTTTCTTGGCTTTGCGTGTGAGATACTTTATATGCAGGTCAGTGGCCTTATATTAAAATCGCTGAATCTTTGAGGTTCTGCCCTTACCCCCCCCCCCCCTTTCTCTCTCTGTCTCTGTCTCTCATAGCCTAGTGGTCAGAACATTGCGCTCGCAATTTGACGACCCGGGTTCAATTCCGGTCGAGGAGATTTTTCTCCTGGAGTTAACATCAGTGCTGACTTCACTCTCCCCAAGGCATGTGTGTGTGTTTATTTTTTATTTTCATTTTATTTTATTCTTTTATACCTAGGATACTGGGATAACCATTCATGTGCTTTTTACATCCAGTCCCGTGTGTATGCAGTTTTGTAAATCTTGTCATCTGTTCCCACCGGCACTCGATGGCCTAATCTTACAAAAAGTGGAACAGGATTTAACGTATGCCCAAGATGTTCTGCATGCGTTCGCACATGGGGTCTCGGTTTATAGTCTCATCCGAAAGACTTTTAGGGAGAGTGGAGTCAGCACTGATGTTAACTCCAGAGGAAAAATCCCCTCGAACAGGAATCGAACCCGGGTCGTCAAATTGCAAGCGCATTTTCTGACCACTAGGCTATTCCGTCACCTTCGCTGTGTGTGCGTGCGTTATTGCATGCGCGCGCGCGCGCGCGCGCGTGTGTGTGTGTGTGTGTGTGTGTGTGTGTGTGCGTGCGTGTGTGTGTGTGTGTGTGTGTGTGTGTGTGTTGTGTGTGTGTGTGTGTGTGTGTGTGTGTGTGTGTGTGCGCGTTTGTGTGAGTGCGAGCGCAGGTGAGTCATCGTACACGAGCATGTGTGTGTGTGTGTGTGTGTGTGTGTGTGTGTGTGTGTGTGTGTGTGTGTGTGTGTGTGTGTGTGTGTGTGTGTCTGTCTGTCTGTCTGTCTGTCTGTCTGTCTGTCTGTCCGTGTCTGTGTGTGTCTGTGTGTGTGTGTGTGTGCGCGCGCGCATGTGGGTTTGTGTGACTGTGTCTGTGTGTATGTATATGTATCTGTCTGTCTGTTTGTAGTTCTGTCTGTGTCTCTGTGTGTGTGCCTGTGTACGTGTGTGTGTACACAAATATTTGAAAAGGATCTTTGAAAGTAAGATTTTAGACAGATTCTATGGACCATTCACCGCCATCTCCAACATCTTCAGCCACTGACAGAGCGACAAATGTGACGCTCCACCACGACATGAGTCGCTTAGCACCTGACTCACTTTTCCGCTAGGAGCCATTACTGACTTGTGTGGTCAACATTTTGATTTTGAGATTTTGATTGATCATAAAACTATAGCCGCTATTCTACGTTGCAATGACACACTACGGCACAGTTTTGTCTTCTTTTGCTTTTAAACACGTTTAAAAAATACCCAAGCCCTCACTGTGACCACCTATTACGATGCTAAACTTGTCGGTTTCTCATTTTGTCACGTCCTGCAGTGTATGAGTTGAATTTATAATAACTTTTAACAGGATTGTCCGATTTTCAATCTGATTTGTATTGAATAGACTTTTTCTTGCAGATTAATAACATGTCAATAACTCAAAATTGACTTCCAGTGCATTGCGACTCATTATGTGGTGGAGCGTCACAAATATCATATTGACTAAAGTACTTGCCTCTATCGCTTTTGAGGGATAGCCTAAATGTCGGATTAAAGTATGTATCTAACGCTCTTGAGGGATAAAAGTCAGATTGACTACAGTACTTTCCTCTATTGCTTTTGAGGGATAAATGTCGGATTAAAGTATGTCTTTACCATACCATTTATTTAAACCATACTTGTTCACTAAAAGAAGCTCAGAATCATTCTAAAACCAAAGTTTCTGATATCAAAAACAGCAGTGAGAGGCCTAAAATCATAAAATAACTTTGCGTTTTCGTGGGCGGCTTTTCTCGGCCATTATTTTTTGTAGAGTGATAGTACTTCACCATCTAGCAGATCAAATTTGAGCAGTTAATTAAATCCCGCTTTTGAGAAATCGGCTGTTCGGTATTAGTCACATATTCGGTATTTGGAGACTTTCGCCTATTACACAATATTAATGATAATAATAATACAATATGATGCACCACAATAGAGTGCAGGGTCGTCGCCACACGCGCACATGCATAAAAAACACACAAAAAATGCACATGTGCGTGCGTGCGTTACGTGCGTGTGTGTGTCCGGCATGCATTGATGTTTAATCTTAAAGCACTTTTTCTTTTGAAATTGTTTTTTTTAATCTCATTCTTTAAACCATCCGAATCACCATCACCCTGGCAAAATAATTCTGCTACCTGCCCGTGCACGATCGTGTGCGTGCGTGTGTGTGTGTGTGGGGGGGGGGGGGGGGGGGGGGGGGCTGGGTGTGTGTGTGCGTGGGCGTGTGTGCGGGCGCGCTTGTCTGTATGTGTGTGTGTATGTGTGTGTGTGTGTGATTCTGATTTGATTTGATTTATTCTTTTATATCGAGGATCATGGAATAAGCATTCTTGTACTCTTTTACATCCAGTCCCCGTTTGTATGCAGTTTTGTAAATGTCACCCGTTCCCACCGGCACACGATGGCCTACACTTACGAAAAGTGGAACAAGATTTAACGTGTGCGCAAGATGTTGTGCGTGCGTTCGCACACGGGGCCTCGGTTCATAGTCCCATCCGAGCGATGTGTGTGTGTGCGTGCGCGTGTGCGTGTGCGCGCGCCTGTATGTCTGCGCGCGCCTGTATGTTTGTGCTTGTATGCGCATGTGTTCGCTAATGTATTCAAACTGGTTAAAGTTATTTGCGATTTGTTGCATGTCCGTAGGTTTTTTGTTTCGTATGTTAAATGCCAGCGCTTTGACTTTTTGGCAAGATATAGCGTTATGCAAATTCCATATATCAGAGTATTGGTATCGCTTGTAATTTTAAAAGCTATTTGTTCATGCATGTTTTTTTCTAAGAGGTATTTAGACGTCTGTAAATGGGCTAGAGAGTTTGCGTATGTTTAAATTGAATATAATTATTTAAATGTTAAGAACGGGAGAGAGTGAGATAGACAGACAAGAGAGTGGAGTGGAGTGGAGTGGAGTGGAGTGGAGTGGAGAAGAGGAGAGAGAGGAGAGAGGAGAGAGAGAGAGAGAGAGAAGGAGAGAGAGAGAGAGAGAGAGAGAGAGAGAGAGAGAGAGAGAGAGAGAGGGAGAGAGAGAGGGAGAGAGAGAGAGAGAGAGAGAGAGAGAGATGAGAGAGAGAGAGAGAGAGAGAGAGAGAGAGAGAGAGAGAGAGAGAGAGAGAGAGAGAGAGAGAGATCAAACGTGTGCATGCATAAATATCTAAGACCTTGTGCACATAATTTACACTAGTAAACACTTGTAAACTAAGTCATTTATGAATGGAACTCTGAACAATGACATTGATAAAGTTTTGTTTTATTTTTGGTCATATTTCATGTCAATTCAATTCAAACACTTTAATATCTCAGAGAAATTCAAGCAGGTTACAAGCCATACATAAAAAGTAAACATAAAAAAAATGTCACGGATATATACCACAACAGTATCCGAACATCAGCACATAAAAAATCAACTATACCCCAGCCAGTTATAAACTCGGCCAAGTAAAATCACAAACACTCGTGTTTTGCTACTACCTTGATTCACTTTTCATCCGGTTTTGACAATGTTTATTCAAAGTAGCTCTGAAATTTCCTTTTGATTTATTTCAGCTGCGAGCCGGCTACCCAAACCCTAACTCCAGCCTTTTTTGCTGGAGGGGGAGGTAGGCTTTTCCCAATGCTCTGACCAGCAGTGACACTGACTTTCTTTTGAATGATCACACCATTCCGTTATCTTAGAAATAAAAAAGAATAAATGAATAAATAAGTGCAGAAATCAGCCTGTAAGTTCTAAGAGGGAGTTGCATGTGCAAAGCTGGTGTTTTTCTCAGGGGAAAAAATCAGTCATGTGCCTGTGGTGTGTGCTCACCACTTATATATCTCAACATTCTAATCTATGAATTTTATTCATTCTATACAGAGCTGTTATAACACAGTAAAAATGGAAGCAAAACAAGTGACAGCTTTTTGTTGGTCCTCTAAAAGAACATGCATTATCTTCATCATCAGAAATGATAATTATAGGCGATCAAAATAGGTAAACATTTTCTACACCCTTGTAAAATTCTAGCTAGGATTCTAGAACAAGTTTAACTGGGATAGATCAAAATAAAGCAGTTTTTAACGAAGTACACCAACAAAGCAGGGAAATCATTGATAGAACTTGCAACCCCAAAACCAAAACATCTAACATGCTACTGACAAATATGGGGGTTTCAGTTCATGTTTTCATGGGAGTAAAATTATTTGAAAAACAGCATGTTCAATACAGTTTAAAAGAATGCACCTAAAACTCGGCTTCAACAGAAAAATATTCTCTAGTAAAACTCGTGCAACTGTTCTGTTGACCTTGGAAGGATATAATATATGGGGAAGGGGCAGAAAAAGAGGAGCCATTAACTGAACTTAAAAATAAGATACAGATACCACTCGAAACTGCCTTAAAATTTCCTACAAAATGTACAAAACCGCATACACACGGGGTTTGGATACAGAAAAAGCACACGAGTGCTTATTCCATTATCCTCGATATAACAAAAATATATAAAAAAAAAAAAAATACAATTCCTGTGCTAAAACGCGCGTTTATCTTTGCTAAATGGGTTTAAAGCACACACACACACACACACACACACACAATAAAAATAACGGACTCGACTCGAAATAGAGCCAACGGTTTTGTACAACTGCTTGCAAACAGTTTATCATCACACATTGATTAAATAAATCACACATGCTAAACCATTTTCTAGTTTTACACAACCCAGGTATCGATGAGAGCAGAAGTAAAAGCAGGAAAAGATTATTAAAAAAAAAAAGAAAGCCCATCAAAAACTACCGCATTATATTTTTGCAAGAATACAGTATTTCACATTTCCTGTATTGGAATTTTGCAAAAGTCATTCAGGTAGAGCTTCATGCTTTCAGAAAAGCGGGCATATTTAGCATAGCACAGTACAAAGGTAGGACCAATGCCAGAAAGCAGACCAGAAATCACGCAGCAATGAGCACTGATCAAAGTAAAGTCTTTCACTCCAGCCTTGCTAATAATAAAAACACCCCAACCTTTCGTAGGGTCTCCAACCCCCTTTGTCTCCGGTTATTTATTCTTTCGTTCTTTTTTAAAATTGATTTATCTTTCCTTTATTTTTAGGTCTTTGTTTTGTTTAATTACAATAGGAGATCTCTAGCCTGTTGCTCTTTTTTCATTTTGAGGGGAAAAACATAAAAAACATAGGACTGTGATAGAGATTAAGTTTATTTGAGTTGAAAATGGAAGTCGAAAACTGCTGGGAGAGATGCAGATGGAGTAGTCTACTGATGGGCTGGGAGTGCTACATGTATGACCTGGGTAATGGACATGTCCCTGACCTATGGCAAAGCATAAGGCAAGAAGGAAATAAGGTAACAGGACATACTAATACAAGTTGCCGGCTATCTTACACATTAAAAAATGAAAGATTTGATATTGTCCTTGCACCTCATCCAGTACAGATAAGGATAAACGGCACAGTGCCTTTTCTAATTTACAAAAAGGTACAGGTGTCCCATAGCCTACGTAGTCGTTGGGTAGAAAGTTATCAGAGACCTCAGCTTCTCTAGAGGCCATCATATTGGGGGCGGCGCCCATCTCCTCTCCCTCGCTGCTTTACCTTCCCTGTCCCTAGAGGCGGCTCCCATTAACAATGAGTTCTGACCACTGAACGTTCCTTCCTGTTCTAATGCAACTTTGTTAAATAAGATGTACACGTAATATTAAAAAAAATGCAATTCTTTTAAATCCCACACTTCACTACTTCCTTCACTTCCACCTTTCCAAATTCACAGCTAGTTTTTTTTTTTTTAAGTCTGTTTTTTTCAGCGGCAAACTCAGCAATTTTGTTACGTTCGAAAGTTCAATAAAATCCCGCTACATGTACGGATAACATATTCATGTTATTTCGCCAACGGCTAGATCTATTTTCTTTTTAACACCTTGACCCCAACACACACACGCGCGCGCGCGAAACACACACATGCAAAAAACACACACACAAGAAAACACACACACTCAAGAAAACACACACACACAAGAAAACACACACACACACACAAGAAAAACACACACACACACACACACACACACAAGAAAACACACACACACAAGAAAAACACACACACACACACACACAAGAAAACACACACACACACAAGAAAACACACACACACACACGCAAGAAAACACACACACACACAAGAAAACACACCACACACACACACAAGAAAACACACACACACACACACAAGAAAAACACACACACGAAAACTTACACACAAGAAAACACACACACAAGAAAACACACGCACAAGAAAACACACAAGAAAACACACACACACACACACAAGAAAACACACACACACACACAAGAAAACACACACACACAAGAAAACACACACACAAGAAAACACACACACAAGAAAACACGCACACAAGAAAACACGCACAAGAAAACACACGCACGAAAACACAGAACATACTTTCTACTCTTTACCCCTATTTTGTGCAGTGCCGTCTCACTGTGCATTGCTCCGATGATCAATAATTTCTTATAACTCGAGTTCCCCATTTTTTTGTAAATCTTAAAAAAATAATTATGTTGCCCCCCTCGCCAAATAGTTGGGCATTCTACGACCGACACCCTCTACTTTTGTTATTAAATAAACTTATAAAATGCGTTTTGCCCCATCCCCATGTACAAAAACATTTTACCGCTCCCCCTGCCCCTCCCTCCTAGCCTTTTCCTTAAAATTCTAGCATCCCTCCTCCCACTGACCCTGAAAAAAATGTGCATACGTTGTGTCAACACCCCCCCCCCCCAAAAAAAAAAAAAGGCTCTTTCAATCTAAAGAGCTTCCCCACTTTCTGAAAATGCTCTGCAATAAATTTCCTCTTTTCTATCCTTCACTTTCTTTCTGACTTTCCCTTCGGCTCTATCCTCTCTTGCGTATTTCTTACCGACTTAGTCTATTCTCGTGCTTTTTTTTCTTTTAGCATATCTTTTCTCGTTTGAAAACTTAATGAGCTGCCCTGTAGTGGGAATGTGTCGGCTGAGGCCAGCAAGGCATAGACCTGCAGAGGAGCAGCGTGGAAAAAGACCAGGCACTCTGCATTCTAGCCAATACTAGTCTGTCAATACGAACGAATGAAGAAAAGTGTCGTCAGCATATACCATATATCTACCTGCCTTTTGTGTCCACATGGGGGGTCATGGTTAGAGTTGAGGTTAGTGTAAACGTTAGTGTTAAGAGTTAATAGCGGGTAAGGGTTGTCTGTCAGATGGTAGGTCTGAATGTTAGAAAAATGGACACAATAGGCACATAGACAAATAGTAAGTAGCTAAAGACACAATGGTACGTAGCTCACAGTATTATGGCGCTTTAAATCAATCTCTAGTTCCAGCAACAGATGATTTTACTGTCCACTTTTTGTTTATTCCTTGGCTAGAGTTCCGAGGTTTACCAATGGTGAGATTCTGTGTTAAGCGACCGGTCAAATTGATTTCAAACCCGAAACTTTCTGTAGAAGTTGCATCCCTTTAAAAAGTCAACCTCCGAACCCAAAATAAACCATATAAGAAAAATATCAGCCAAAATTTTCTATCCGACTGCTTTAAATATGCATCTATACCCTTGTAAGCACCCCTTTCTTTCCTTTCCTTTCTTTGCCTCTTCTTCCAAACTATTGTCTCCTCCACACAAATACCCAAAACAAGACCAGACGAAGACCAAGACAAGACAAAGACGAGACAAAGACGAGACAAAGACAAGACAAAGACGAGACAAAGACAAAGACGAGACAAAGACAAAGACAAGACCAAGACGAGACAAAG
>CM060324.1:7169890-7174890 GCA_030674155.1 Stramonita haemastoma
CAAGTTGAGCATCTTGTGAACATGTCAAAACCGTTCCACAATTTGGAAGAGTAGGCCCTTTGTGCCGGTAAGAACTACAGAAAAAAAACCATACACACTGGTGTGTTTAGACTTCATCTTCAAAGTGGAAACACAGCTATCTGAATAGTTATCAGAAACGGTCGTTTATGCAAAAATCTCACCATTAGCCACCAGCCCGGGAGTTTTAGCTGAGAAATGGGGGGAAAACACAAAATACTGTAAAATACAGAATTCTGAAATGTACAAGACAACCAACTTCCTTTTCTGCCATAGGTTACGTAACCGCAATCAAATGGTATCAATAGTTTTGCTTTCCCATTTAATATTTTTCCTTTGAAAAATAATGGGGAGAGAGAGGGGGGGGAGGGAGGGAGAGAGAGGGAGAGGAATAGAGAGAGGAGGGAGGGAGGGAGAGAGAGAAGGAGAGAGAGAGAGAGAGGGGGGGGGAGAGAGAGAGAGAGAGAGAGAGAGAGAGGAGAGAGAGAGAGAGAGAGAGAGAGAGAGAGGAGAGATAGAGAGAGGAGAGAGGAGAGAGGAGAGGAGAGAGAGAGAGAAAGGTGAGAGAGGCAGAAACAGAGACGGAGAGAGAGAGAGAGAGAGAGAGAGAGAGAGAGAGAGAGAGAGAGAGAGAGAGAGAGTAGAGAGAGAGAGAGATGAGAGAGAGGAGGAGAGATCAAATCAAAATTTTATTTCCAGATAGTACATTTGAGTAAGCAATAGAGTTGCTTTTTTCCATCAAGCCATCTATCTATCTAAAAAAAACAAACAAAAACAAAAACCCAACGAACCAACCAAACAAAAATCCAAACAAACAAACCCAAAAGATACAAAAACTCAAACAAGGTAACAAACAAATAAAAACAAATTAAAAAAAAATAGAGAGAGAAGGAGAGAGAGAGAGAGAGAGAGAGGGAGAGAGAGGAGAGAGATGAGGAGGAGAGAGAGAGAGAGGAGAGAGAGAGAGAGAGAGAGGAGAGAGAGGGAGAGAGAGAGAGAGAGAGAGAGAAGAGAGAAACAGACGCGAGAGAGCGAGAGCGAGCGAGAGCGAGAGAGACAGACAGACAGACAGACAGAGACACAGACAGACAGACAAGACAAGACAAACAGACGGACAGACACAGACAAACAGACAGAGACAGGCAGGCAGGCAGGGAGAGACAGTGTATGCGTGTGCGCGCGTGCGTGTGCGTGTGTGTGTGTGTGCGTGCGCGTGCGCTCGTGCGTGCGTGTTTGTGTGTGTTTATCTTCATCTACCAACAATTGAATAGTTTACTTAAGAGGTTTGGGTTTAAGCATGGTAAGTTCACCTATATATCCATCGACAACATTGAGATGCGAGAAGGTGTGATGCTATTAACATTTTATTCTGGCAGCCCCCCACTCCCCCATGCCCCGCATACACACGGTACGGGAGAATATGCAAATTAAAACCCAACTACTCTGGTGTCATGTTTATATAATTATCATCCATGAAGTCAGAACACCGCTACAATCATGGTGGGTAAATAACAGTGACATACACACAAATCTCATCGGCAAACCTCGGAGCTATAGCTGAGGAAAAGTTTCTAAATAAACGCTTGGTTTAGAAGATGTAATGCACTTGAATTGATAGAAAATTCTCTTACCAGTTCATCTTGCGAGAGGACGGAAGAACAAGGATGGCGGGAGTTGCCAGGGATCTGCAATCCCCTGCTGTGGGCATCATCAGGATGGAAGCTTTGAGTCGGAAGTCATCCTCTGCTATGGACATCAGGATGGCAGCTGTGTCGATATCTTCTGCTATGGGCATCATCAGGATGGAAACTTGGTGTCTGCTGGTTTGGCCAGCCTGAAACAAAACGCATGATACGTGTCTTCAGTTCTCCGGCACCGATTTCCAGCTTTTGTTTCATTTTATGTTGTTTAAAGCCCTACTGACCACGAAAGCCATATCAGGACTGTCAATTCATTCAGTTTTTGTGGCTCTAGTAGTAACATTTACTTTCAAGTTTAAAACAAATACGACCTTATTCCCTCAAGTATCCCACACCGTCAATTCGAAAAATAATTGTGAAAATATTTTAATGATTAAACTCATTCCCTTAGGCCCATAAAATCAGGCTGTGCTGAGGACGCCAGCGATTGTGCTCGATTTATTATCCCCAAATTACACAAAAAGAATAGCCTTCAAAGTAGATTACCCCCCCAAAAAAAAGCAACAACAACAAACAACAACAACAAAAACAAAAAAAAAGGTTTAAATTCCCGTATCGACATATAAAGCTGTGTAACCGACATATTCTGCTTATCTCGAAAGTTCTTTGGATGAAACAATAAACTGAGGTCCAGTGTACGAGCGCACGCAGAACCTCTTGTGCTCACGTTAAAACCTGTTCCACTTTTTCTAAAAGGCCATTGCGTGCAAGAGGGAACAAAATTTATAAACCAGCATACACACGGGGATTGGATGAGTAGTTCACCTTTGTAATCCTTATCCCAGCACTAAAATCTGCACCAAGTGTTACAAAATCAGCTAGATAGCAATACAAACTTCGAAAAATATTTTGTTTTGAATTTGAGTAGTTTACTCACCCCTTCTTTTAATTAATAGGAAAATCGGAAAATCGAAGACGTAAAACACGAGGAGACTTGTCAATGTAAGAAAAACCCATTTCTTATTCAATATTGGACCAACAGCGAAACGAAGTGTCGTCAGGCCTAGTGAGGTACCACTCAGTTTACAATCTGACTTTGGATGATCCAAGAATATATCTAGAGCCTGATTTTGTTTCTAAAAAGAACCACTTGGCTTATATCTAGTGGTCTAACTATTACTCTTAGTTACAATAAAGATATAAACTCTTAATGACAGTGATAAAATACTGACACTTACCGCTTCTTCAGTCTTCACCGACCATGTGTGTTGAATGTCAAGTCTTCAGAGGTCTTTCTTTTTTCTCCCTCCCCAGCAGTGCCAGTGGTCTGCACTGCAGCTAGGGGGCTGTGTGAAATGACACCTTGCAAACTGCCCTGCACCCCCAGTCCACACATACATGAACACTTTTCACGCGGAAAACGGAAGTGCTCACAGTTCAGTCCGCAAGTTTAAAAAAAAAAAGAAAAAAAAAGAGAGAAAGAAGCCCCCCAAAAAGCGTGGAAAAAGAAGCTGGCCTTGGCAGTGAATTTGCGTGCTGCTGTTTCTGATCTCTTCTATCTCTGCTTTTGTCTATGTCTCTCTAGTTTTCTGTTTGCTTTATGGGGCGTTTTCAATTTGATAATGTTTGGGGTTTTTTTAATAGTTTTCTGTTTCTTTATTTATCTTGTTTTTGTCCACTTTGTTCATTTCAAGTATTGTGGTAAACAAAGAAAGGGTTGTGTAAATATTTATATATCTGAATATCCTTTTTTGTTGGGTTTGTTTGACATATATTCTATCTTAAGCTATATTATCTCTGTCTGTCTGTCTGTCTGTCTGTCTCTCTCTCTCATTCTCTCTCTTCTGGCATTCTCTCCTCATCTTTCTTTCTCTGTCCATGTATCTGTGTCTGCCTCTTGCCTCCTTTAGTGTCCCTTGTGTGTCCTAACTATGCCTTTCTTTGTCTGTCTGTCTGTCTGTCTGTCTGTCTGTCAGAGAGAGAGAGAGAGGAGAGAGAAGAGAGAGAGGAGAGAGAGGGAGAGGAGAGAGAGAGATGAGAGAGAGAGAGAGAGAGAGAGAGAGAGAGAGAGAGAGAGAGACTAAAAGTACAATGCGTCATCAAAAAAGAACTGGGGCAGAAAAACGATCCATTATAGTGAAAGTGTAAGCCTGATCTGATCAATCGATCTACAAGAACCAGGTAAAAAAAAAAGGATATAGACTGAATCAATAACACACCACCTCTCTCCACGTTTCCTATAATCTTCAGTTCTCCCATGGAATGCTGGGGGCTCTTATAGTAGAAATAGCATCCCCACCTCTTGGAAATTCTGCGCTTGGAGTTCCATCGGTAGGGGTGGGTGGTGGGGGGGGGGGGGGAGACGAGATAGCTCGTGGTTAGAGTGATGCACTTATAATCTGCTGACCTGGGATCGAATCTTTGATCAAGAGGATTTTTTTGTCTGGAGTTAACATAAGTGCCAACCCCACTCCCCCCCAAAATCCTTTGGAAGAAACTATAAACCGAGGTACCGTGTGCACACGCATGCAGAACATCTTGCGCACACGTTAAAACCCGTTCTGCTTTTCGGAAGAGTAGGCCATTGTATGCCGGTGGCATCGGATGACAAAAGTTTTTAAAAAACTGCATATACACGTGGACTGGATGTAGAAAGAGCACACGAGTGCTTGTTCCGTTATCTTCGAAATAAAACAATAAATAAATACATAAATGAATCTTGTCGATCCTATCTGTCTTTCTTTCTGCCTCATTCCTTCTCTTCCTGTCATTTCCTTCTTGGTTCATCTAACCTTTTCGTATTTAAAACAATAATATATTCTCTTGTACTTTATTTTTATACCTCTCTGAGAAGTAGTTGATATTAAGCTTTTTGTCTAAATGACATATCTATATATCTCTGTTACAGTCCCTAAATATATAATATCCTCTGGGATGTAAACATAATCCCAATAATAACAATTCTCGCACTCTCTGTATCCCTCTTCCTCAAACATTTTTTTTTTAAAAATCACTGAATATTAAAGAAAATGCAGTTATAAAGATTATGACATGCTTTAAAAGTCAAATTTTTCTTTAGATCGCTGGGATGTGATGTTTATTAACATCGAGAATGATGGGATAAGTGTATGCAATTATGTACATTTTGTCATCTGTTCCGACTGGCATAAAGTACCCAAATGATACATCTTGGGTTACAGGACAATTGAAACCTCAGGTGAAAATAGCTGCTAGATTAATAATGGTTTCAAGCTGATCACCATTTCATAGATGGTACATGTGTGACGTCAAAGCAAAGGATGACGTAGTAGAATGATAAAGACACCAACTTAACTATACAGA
>CM060324.1:7179890-7187390 GCA_030674155.1 Stramonita haemastoma
ACCAATCTCCTCTCCTTCGCTACTTTACCTTCCCTGACCCTAAAGAGGGCAGGAACCCATTTACAGCTAGGGGAACTGGGGGAACTGTACTGAAACCAAGGTGCGCAAATAGTCACCCATCCAAATTGGTAACCACTCTCGATGCTGCTTAATCTTAGCTGGGGGAAAGGGAGTGCTCTGACCACTGAGCCATCCCTCCCCAAACACCTTGGAAAAACTGGAAACTGCAACTGAGACTTCCAACACGCGAAGGCAAGAGGTGTCCGTCTGTGCGGAAGCAAAAGAAACTTTAAGAGCCGGGATGGCGTTGCAAATAAGTGAACTCTGGGTCGAAGTAAACAGCATAAAGACTAGCCTAACTTTACCTCATCTGATCAAAACCGTGTTATGTAAATGGAAAATGCTGACGGGATGAATCATTCAGTGTGTGTGGATGGGGGGGGGGGGGGGGGGGGGGGGGGAGGGAGGGAGGGTGGATGTGTGTGTGTGTGCGTGCGTGTGTGGTGCGTGTGTGCGTGTGCGCGCGCGTGTGTGTAAGTGTGTGTGTGCGTGCGTGCGTGCGTGTGTGTGTGTGTGTGTGTGTGTGTGTGTGTGTGTGTGTGTGTGTGTGTGTGTGTGTGTGTGTGTGTGTGTGATTGTGTGTGTGTGTGTGTAATTGTATGTGTGTGTGTGCATGCGTGCGTGTGTGTGTGTGTTTTCTAGCCATCTGCCCTTTCTGTGAACCCACACGGCATCAAGACAGAAGGGACGTGTTTGCATGATGTATTAGGACAACATCGGGCACTTTCTTCTGTTGGGATTTCTCGTTTCGCAGGCCAGAAAGACAACACCATTGTAGACAACCGTGCTAAATTTGATTTGCAAAGGCCTTCCTTTTGTATCATTGCAAACTTTGAGTTTCGAAAACTCCGACGTAGATAGAGAAAAGAAAAACAGAATCAACATCCAGCAGTGCAGCATCTGTGGTGTGGTTAAATGATTTTCTTGTCTCTAACTGGGTTAAAGTCTTGAACTTCGCGAGCCTGGTTCGAAAATAGCTGGAAACTATTTTCCAGCTAGTTAAGTCAATTCTTTATATCAAGACACATAGAGACACGATCCAAAATACTGGGGTGTTAAACATTATTACATAAACAAAACTAACAATTCAGTGACCACGCTTGATGCTGCTTGAGGCTGCTTAACCTTAGCTTGGGGAAAGAGACTGTTCTGACCACTGAGCTATCCTGTCCCCCCAAATAAGTCTGCCAGAACCAGATTCTTACAAAAGCACATCAATATATATACTCATAAACGGTTGAAGCATAATCAGAGTTTAACATAATGGTGCCACCTGTAAAGTTGAGATAGATTGTGAGTGCTAATTAATAAAGTACAATGCAATGCAAAGCAATGCAATACCGTCATTAAAACAAAATCTAAATACACTGCAATACAATGCAAGCCAATACAACACAACAATGCACTATACAACACGTTTAGTGCAATAGTTATGATACAATGCAGTACGATACAACAAAACGGTCACATACGCAAAATCTCACCATTGGTAAACCTCAGATTCTAGCCAAGGAACAAAACCAAAAAAAACCAAACACACACCCCAAAAAACAACAACCCAACAACAACAAACAAAAAAGCAACAAAAACAACAAAAACAACCAAACTAACAACAACAAAATTAAATTGCAAAAAGCTATGTCTCCGTCTTTCACTCTCTTTCTCCGTCTCTCTGGTTCTCTGTCTGCCTGCCTGTCTGTTTTTATGTCTCTCTGTCTGTGTTTATGTGTGCCTGTCTGTGTTTGTCTGTCTGTCTGTCTGTCTGTTTTTCTGTCTATGTATCTGTCTCTGTCTGTCTGTCTGTCTCTGTGTCTCTGTTCTCTGTCTGTCTGTCTGTCTCTGTCTCTATCTTTTCTTTTTCTTCTATTCCCTAATCAGGGCAATGGCCGGATGAAAAATGGTATGTAAATGCTTACTCTGTTACCCTTGAAAAATAAAGATTATTCAATTTAATTCAACTCTCTCTCTCTCTCTCTCTCTCTCTCTCTCTCTCTCTCTCTCTCTCTCTCTCTCTCTCTCTCTCTCTCTCTCTCTCTCTCTCTCTCTCTCTCTCTCTCTCTCTCTCTCTCTCTCTCTCTCTCTCTCTCTCTCTCTCTCTCCCCTCTATCCCCCCCCTCTCTCTCCCCCCCCCTCTCTCTCTCCAACCCCCTCTCTTCATCTCTTCAAGGCACAAGCTGAATGAAGCAAGTTACCGAGCCATTACCGGTCTCAGACTGTGATTTTCAGGCTGGCAGAGCCATGTGAGACCAACCACACACACCGTTCCCACACATCTATCACTTCCAGACGAGTCCTCAAGACAGTTTTTCAATACACAGGAGAAAAAGTGGCCGGGAGGAGAGAGAAGTGAAAAGAATAGGAGGAGAAGAGGGTGTGGTGTGTATAGATTACACAAGCTTTAATCACTCTTTCAAGTATTTTTGTGGGGTTGAGCCTTATGTCAAGACTAGTTACACAAGCTCTCGTTAGGTGTCGATGGTTTATTTTATTTTATTTTATTTTTTTTATATACCACTTTATGTCCCAGCAGAATTTCTCTGCGTGAAATTCGGGCTGCTCTCTCTCCCCGGGGAGAGCGTATCGCCACAAGAGCAACGCCTACCCATTAAAAAAAAAGAAAGAAAAAAAATATATATATACAGCCACGAGCCGCCCTGGGGACTCCAACCCCCCTGATTTTTCCTCAGGGATGGTGTCTAAACACGACACCTGTGTTCATGCTGGTTTTTTTTTGTATAACTTTCTCATCCGCTCCTACCGGCACACGATGGCCTACTCTTACGAAAAGCGGAACAGGATTTAACGTGTGCGCAAGATGTTCTGCGTGCGTTCGCACACGGGGCCTCGGTTTGTAGTCTCATCCGAATGACTTTGACATTCAGTTTCATTAGCTCCCCCGGGCCCCCCCCCCCCCCCCCCCCAAACACACGCTGGGAATGCCAGGGAGTCTGTCAGTATAAATGCCATCCCCCACTTTTTGGCCATTCTGTAACTCTTGTGCTTGCGTGGGCCTAGCGCAGCTGCTTTTATTTTTTATTTAGTTAATTATTCTTTTATATCGAGGATAATGCAATAAGCACTCATGTGCTTTTTTACATCCAGTCCCCGTGTGTATGTAGTTTTGTATATCTTGTCATCTGTTCCCACCGGCGCACAATAGCCTACTCTTACGAAAAGTGGAACAGGATTGAACATGTGCGCAAGATGTCCTGCGTGTGTTCGCACACGGTGCCTCGGTTTATAGTCTCATCCGAAGGGATCTGGGGGAGAGCTTCAAGAATTGTCCTATTTTTAGGGTGACCTGAGGCACTAAAGTGGGATGAATTGCTGCCACAATCCCCGAATCGGATTACTCCGCTGGTACTCAAATATAATCTCGAACAAACATGAAAATTCTGTGCTAAAAATTCCGCTCTTTTCTATCCCTCTCTTTTGTTTTTGTCTCGTTCTTTTTTACTTTCTTTCTTTATGCAACCTCCTTCCTGCGTCCCTGGTTCATTCTCCTGCCTTTTTTCCCTCAAGAAAGACTTAAAAGATAACAATTCTGTCCCATGACGAAGTCGGATGTGCTTGGCCTGACTTGTTAGGCACTTAACGGCAGCGCAACGCATTTTCGCTCATATGACAGGAAACAGCTGTCTGAGAACTCGAGGAAAAATAGTAGAAGAAGAAAAGAGCTACCTGCAAGCTCTTGTTGTGTGTCGATGCTTTATATGTTTTTTAATATAACTTTAAAATCCCGGCAGATTTCTCTACATGAAATTCAGGATGCTCTCTCCCCGAGGAGAGCGTGTCGCCGCAAGAGCAGTGCCGACCTTTTTCTTTTTTTCCCTATCTCCCCCTACTGTATTTGTTTCCCTATCAGAGTGTTTTTTTTCTACAAACTTGTGCCAGGGACAACTCTCTTGTTGCCGTGAGTTCTTTTACGTACGCTAAATAATTTTTGTGCATCACAGGGGACCTCGGTTTATCGTCTCATCCGAAAGACTAGCACCCAGACCACCAACTCATGGTCTAATGAATGGGGGGAAAGTTTTGGGCCCAAACGGGACTCGAACCACTGCATACTCCGACCCGGACTTTTCGCTTTCTAGGCAGGCACATTAACTTTAGACCACCAATCCACCTTTTTACTTTATTTATTTATTTCATTACTTTAAATCGAGGATAATGGGATAAGGACTCGTGTGCTTTTTCACATCCCGTCCCCGTGTGTATGCAGTTTTGTAAATGTCATCTGTTCCCACCGGCACACGATTAGCCTACTCTTCCGAAAAGCGGAACAGGATTTAACGTGAGTGCAAGGTGTTCTGCGTGCGAGAAGAGAAGTCTGTGGTGGAATAAGACTGACAGGGCCATGATATCTGCATTTAGTGCTCTTTGAGTAAGGCTGTAAACCAGGGTCCAGTGCGTGAACGCACCCAAACCTTGCTTACACGTTAGGCATTCATCTATTTTAAATCTAAAGGAGCAGATCAGCTGTGACTGAGGCTATTAAGAACATGAAAACACAATGGGGGAAGGGAGGGGAAGCCGGGAGGTAATGATGTTGTGCTTGTGATTTGACTTCCTGAGATCGAGGTTTTTTTTGTTCCTTTGCTCTTTTTTATATGGAGGATAATGGAATAAGCACTCATGTGCTTTTTTACATCCATTCCCCGTGTGTGTATGCAGCCTTGTAAATCGTGTCATCTGTTCCCACCGGCACACAATGGCCTGCTTTTATGAAAAGCAGAACAGGATTTCACGTGTGTATAAGATGGTCTGCGTGCGTTCACACACAGGATCTCGGTTTACAGTCTCATATGAAGGACTTTTGGGGAGAGTGGAGTCAGCACTGATGTTAACTCTAGGGGAAAAATCCCCTCGAACGGGAATCGAACCCGGGTTAGGGACGCCATTCAAGGAGATATTTCCCTTTGATGTTATGATCAGTACTGTTTCTGCTCACCTGAAAGTCCTTTGGATGAGAACAAAAACCAGTACGCCATGTGCAAATGGACGAATTTCCTTGAAATTGTATTCTTATCGTCTACATAAGAACTGACTGTGTTTGTCTGTTAGCTTTTCTATTTGATTGTTGGTTTTGTCCCCTCCCTTTCTGGTTTTCCCTACATATTTGTTACACCTTTTGAACTTTTAAAACTCATGTGCTTAATACATCTTGAAAAGGTACAATGTATGGGCGTTAGATTGTAATATTGCTGAATTTTAAAAGGTTTGCTTGCTGTTAGTTTATCTTTTTTTTTCCCTTTTCTTCATAATATTGTTTCGCCCCCCCCCAAAAAAAAAAAAAAAAAAAGGAAAATGTTTGATTATTTGTATTTCATTTTGGTTGGACTACTCTCTTCTCAGCTGTCTTCTCTCAATTGTAATATATTTGATTCACTTACTATAATGTTCGGGCCAGCTGAAATTGTACGTTTTGTGAATATATACCTGTCTCTTTTGTTTAAATGATTGTCAATGTATTTAGTGGGAATTATGTTTTTTCAATGTATATCTGTCCCTTTTTTAAATCATAGGTCGAATCTTATTATTGGCGGTGGTGGTTTTTGATTTTCTTTTGCTATATTTTGCTGTTGGTTTGGCTTTTTTGAGGTGGGGGGGGGACGGCAGGTCTTTGGGGGTGGGTGCTATTCCCTTACCAGGGCAAGAGCCGGATGAATAACAGTATGCGAATGCTTACTCTGTTACCCTTGGAAAATAAAGATTGTTCAAGAAATAAATAAAGATTATTCATTCAATGAACTTTGTACTAGTAATAAAAACTTTCGGAATTGAAAAAAAAAAGCTTAACATATCCAAAAACATGAACACATGGAAAAAACAAAACTCAAAGAAGGTATAACGACACTCTACCTACATTAAAAACCTAGCTTAGTCCTGAACCTAAACTATACTTATCCTAACTATATAGGAATCAAAGCTTACTGCATGATACCCTTGCCTAAAATATCTTTGGCGGGAATGGACACATGTGATCTTTCTGCCCAGCGCTGTTCACAAAATTGGCAACAGATTTCGGGGAATCAGCAGCCACTCAGGCGAAATAGGCAGCTTGCATGTTATGGCTCAGAACCAGTTTATGGCGATTGGCCGATAACTTATTCATGAGATGGAGACATAAAGCTGGATTTTTCATTTGGAGAATCAGTGCAGGGAATCCTAGCTTGCTAGTTATAGTCTTTTATTTTCTTCTGTTTATGAGTCATGATGACAGTTTGATTTTTTTTAGGGGTGGAGGATTGCAGAGAGAAAAGATGGGCGTGATGGGGGGTGGGTGGGAGTGTGTGTTTAAATGAATGACTGGTTAGATCGTTGGCTAACTGTCTGTCTGGCTAGCTGGCTGGATAGCGGTATTAATGACAATTTTTTACAAAACTGGATACACACGGGGACTGGATGAAAAAAAACACATGAGTGCTTATTCCATCGTCCTCGATATAAAAGAATAAATAAATATATAGATGAATTGATGGATGAATAAGCGAGTGAGTGAATAAATGAATGGATGAATGAATGATAGAATGGATGAATGAATGTGTCAATAAAATCAATCAAAGAATGCTTAAAGAGTATTAAGAGTTTTCTACGTCATTGACGTTAATGCGGTGCTTAGAAAGGGAAGGAAGATGAAAAAAGTTTAACAATGGAAAAAGAGAAGAAACAAAAGTATGCATCATCAACAGACATATCCATATGTTCTACAATGGGTAAAGAACTATTCTGTCAAGGCGCTGATATAGTGTGCATGTAAAATAGACATGCCACTGCTTCCCTGTCACTTGTTCTTGAGACTACCCCCCAAAAAAACTATTTAAAAAAGCAATTAAACAAAGCAACACTAATACAAATGAAACAATTAAAAGTTCCAAAACTTGTATAGACTAACACGGCAGGAGTTGAAAACATGAAAATAGACTTTCTGGATTGAAGAAATCTTTTTTTCTGGAGGGCAGGGAAAGTGGGTAGGGTCTTGCAGCATTTTAGTTTTTTTATTTTAATTTCAACACAAAAAGAAATAATGCCATCGGTCCTTATGAAGAGCTCCTAACTACAGTGAAAAAACGCAAGCTAAAGTGGTACGGGCACGTCACACGATCATCTGGACTGGCCAAGACAGTCTTACAGGGAACAGTAAGGGGAGGGAGACGAAGAGGCAGACAGGAAACGATGGGAAGACAACATCAGAGAGTGGACAGGCCTTGGGTGGAGCGATCTACAACGGAGGGCGGAGGACAGTGAGGAGTGGAGGAGGCTGGTTGCAAAATCTTCAGTTGTGCCCCACAGTCCACAGGACTACGGGGCAGGTGAAGGTGAAGGTGACGGTGATATAAAATTCCAGTGAGTCTTCTTCCCCTTTGGGGATGCCGGGGTCTTGTCAGTATAAACAGCATCCCCACATTCTGGTAACTGTGTGCCAGGAATTGTCTCTTT
>CM060324.1:7191086-7223586 GCA_030674155.1 Stramonita haemastoma
CCCCTTGTGTTGGTGTGTCTCCCTCTGTCTCTGCTCTCTGTCTCTCTCTCTCGTCTCTCTGTTCTGTCTCTGTCTCTCTCTCGTTCTGCTCTGTTCCTGTCTTTTTTCTCTGTCTCTCTCTGTCTGTCGTCTCTGCTCTTCTCTCTCTCTCTGTCTCTCTCCCCTTTTCCCTCTCTTTCTCCCCTCTCTCTCTCCCCCCCTCCTCTTTTCTCCATCTTTCTCTCTTTCTTGTCTGTCTTTCTTAATTAATCCTGTCTCTATTCAGATGCACTGCATTAAAACATTCCAAAAACATTTGATTGTAATTTAAAAGCACAAAAAAACTTTAGTAACCACTGTAATCATGTACCCAACACCACACAAACCAACCACAACCACACACAACACACACACACCCACATCAACACACACCCCAACACACACACACACACACACACACCACAATTTACACTCAACACAGACACCACACAGACAAAAACACACAACACAACATCACAACCACCCCTTTAAAACCCACAAACACACACACACAACAAAAAGAGGCATTAGATTATTATTCAATTAACTTAATGTGGTCGGTTTCGGGGCTATTTGTGCATTTCCATAAACTAAAAATTTTTTTTTCCCCTAAAGAGGGTTTTTACAGTCCCTTTTATGATGGACAAAAAAGGGTTTGGGGGGGCCTTTTGGGGGTCTCTCCGAGGAATGAAAATAGGTTGGTTTTCTTTTAATGATTATGATTTATTGACCAGCTTGTGAATCCAGACAACTGACACGATGTGCTAGTCTGCATTTTTCTAATATTGTCAAATGGTCAGTGTTTGTTTCAGCTATCATTTTCTTTCATTAAAAGAGATGAGACACAAAAAAATCAATAAAAAAATTTCAATTTGAAGGATGAGATGTTTTTTCGTAAAGAAAATAGTTGTGTAATGACCGTTGTTCCATTATGATTTTGTGTTTTATTGTTTTGTTTTTCATTATTTTCAAATCTCGATTTTGCGTTCGATTACAATATTCAACAAGAGCTTATCCACAGTTTTTCCATTCTGAGAAAAATGAGTTGAATGGAGGTAACAAAGTAAAAGTAAAAATGACAGCTGCTATGGCACAGTGGTTAGAGACCATGGCACTCAGGCTGGGAGGTCGAAGGTTCAAATACAACAGAGGCATAGTGATTTTTCAAACATCAGACTAATGGACTCATTGGGAAGACTGAGACTGCATAGTTGAGTGTCATCCACTTTACGGACGCGAATTTGAAAATGTTGATGAAAGTACAAAAAACCCAACACCTCAAGCGTCTGTTTCTCGCGGGCCCGGTTGATGCTGAGACATATCAAAAGCGTAGAGTGCAGCCCTGTCATGTCGAGTAGTATCAAAGCACATGCACGATCCTAGCAGTATCATTACATCATTCTCATTGTCATGGACCATCATGCAGTAGAACAGACACAGATAGACAGACTGACAGACAGACAGACAAACATACATACATACATACAGACAGACAAACATACAGACAGACAGACATATGCACATATACAGACACAGACACAAACACAGACACAGACTTACAGAGAGACAGAGAGACAAACAGACAGACGGTAACACACACACACACACACACACACACACACACACACACACACACACACACACACACACACACACACACACACACACACACACACACACACACACACACACACACACACACACACACACACACATCTCTCAGTCCTGGCTACTACCCCTACTAGCCCTAAATTCAGGAGTAGACCCCAACTGGCAGAGAATTTTCAGGAAACTGCAGCGTTCGACTAATTGCTGGGTCACCACTCCCCCCACCCCCCCCCCCCATCCTCCATCCTCCCTCCCTCCCCCTCCCATCCCCCCTCCCCCCTCCCCCCCCCAATCCCCTAATCAATGCCATGCCAGGTTCTTTGTACTGGGTCAGTCAGTCTGATGAGGACCAGACGATGCTGTAAGAGCAGCGTAGCCCAGGGGTTAAGGCGGTAGGCTGTGTTTGTATTGATGGTGGTGGTTGTTGTTGTGGTGGTGGTGGTGGTGGTGATGGGGGTGTTCTCGTTGTTGGTGGTGTTCTTGTTGTTTTTCTTGTTCTTGTTGGTGTTGGTCTTATTTTGATGATAGATGGTGGTGGATTGATGTTTTTCAGTTATTTAACCTCATCATATTCTCATGTTTGCTCTTTAATTATTGCGCTTTTTATTTTTTATTATTTTTTTTTATTCAAATCAAAATCATCATTGATTCTTACTTCTTATTTTCGTTTCTGAATGAGTGCTTTTTTATATCATTACCTTATCGTTGTATCTCTGTCTATTTCTCACCTGTTGTTTGATACTTGGTATGGTTTCTTGCTCTTGGTATTTGAATCACTATAACTGTTGTTTAGTTGAGGTTTTCTTTTTATCTTGATGTTATCCCTGATAAGGGCGGGGACTGTACGTACAAAAGCACACGAGTGCTTGTCTATTATCCTCGAATAAAAGAATTTGCCTTGCCTTGGTCTTGTACTTCTTGTTCTTGTTCTTCATGTTCTTGTTCTTCTGGTTCTTGTTCTTCTTGTCTGTCTGTCAGTCTGTCTTTTTATTTCTCCGTCTGATTGTCTCTCTCTGTCTTTGTCTCTGTGTGTATCTCTGTCTAACTCTTTCTCTCTCTGTTTCTTTGTCTGCATGTCTGTCTGTCTTTCTATCTTTCTGTCTGTATGTCTCTCTGTTTCTTTCTTTCTAACCCTCACTCTTTCTCTTTTTCTGTCTGTCTGTTTTTTCCTTAGTCTCTCTGTCTGTCTGTCTGTCTGTTTCTCTCTCTGTGTGTCTCTGTCTCTCTCTCTCTGTGTTTCTGTTTCTGTCTCTGTCCTTTGTATCTCTGTTTTTTTTCTCCTCTCTTTTGTCTGTCTGTCTGTCTGTGTCTGTGTCTGTGTCTGTGTCTGTGTCTGTGTCTGTGTCTGTCTCTATCTCTGTCTCTGTCTCTCTCTCTCTCTCTCTCTCTCTCTCTCTCTCTCTCTCTCTCTCTCTCTCTCTCTCTCTCTCTCTCTCTCTCTCTAAGACGACAAGGTTGACAAAGACAGAGAGCTGGAAGTACACAGAAGCACAGTCTAAGTAAGCAGTGTAAAGATGGGTGCTTAACAGACCGTAATCTTAATGTACAAGGAAGTGAAAAGGATCTTTCACAGAAGAAGAAGACTTTAGACAGAGTCTGTGGACTAGGAGGACGGGATAGCTCAGTGGTCAGAACGCTCGCTATCCCCCAGCCAATGTTAAGCAGCATCGAGCGTGGTTACCAGTTGGATTAACACATATTCTTAAAGAGTAGGCCATTTTGTGCTAGTGGGAATGGATGACCAAATTTACAAAACCGAATGCATACGTGGACTGGATGTAAACACCAATAAAAGCACCGGAGTGCCTACTTTATTTTTATCGAGATAAAAGAATAAAACTTGAAATTTTTTTATGTGTTCCAGACTTCTATTTTCGTCTATTCTTTGTCTGTCTGTCTGTCTGTTTCTGTCTGTCTGTCTGTCTGTCTGTCTGTCTGTCTGTCTGTGTCTGTGTCTGTCTGTCTGTCTGTCTGTCTGTCTGTCTGTCTGTCTGTCTGTCTGTCTGTCTGTCTGTCTGTCTGTCTGTCTGTCTCTCTCTCTCTCTCTCTCTCTCTCTCTCTCTCTCTCTCTCTCTCTCTCTCTCTCTCTCTCTCTCTCTCTCTCTCTCTCTCTCTCTCTCTTCTCTCTTCCCTCCCCTCTCTCTCCTTCCCTCTCTGTGTGAGATAATTTCATCTTCTTCCATGCTGAAAGAGAACATTTGCCCTCGGCGATATGCTCTTACTTTTTCATATGTTTTTTTTATCTTGGCTTTGCGTGTGAGACACTTTGTATGCAGGTCAGTGGCCTGATATTAAAATTGCTGAATCTTTGAGGTTCTGCCTTCCCCCTGTCTCTGTCTCTGTCTCTTATAACCTAGTGGTCAGAACATTGCGCTCGCAATTTGACGCCCCGGGTTCAATTCCGGTCGAGGAGATTTTTCTCCTAGAGTTAACATTAGTGCTGACTCCACTCTCCCCAAAAGTCCTTTGGAGGCCCCGTGTGCGAACGCCCGTACGCAGAACATCTTGTGCACATGTTAAATTTAGTTCAGCTTTTCGTAAGAGTAGGCCATCGTGTGCTGGTGGGAATGGATGACATTTACAAAAATGCATACACACGGGGACTGGATGTAAAAAAGCACAAGAGTGCTTATTCCATTATCCTCGATATAAAAGAATAAATCAAATCAAATTTCTCTCTCTCTGCCTTTGTTTTTCTGTGTGTATGTGTGTTTGTCAAGTCAAGTCAAGTCAAAATGATCTTGATTGAGGGTAAAAGATTAAGTTTACACAACTTTTTTTCATCCTGCCCTCACAAAAAATAATGAATCTCGTGTGTGTGTGTGTGTGTGTGTGTGTGTGTGTGTGTGTGTGTGTGTGTGTGTGTGTGTGTGGTTGTGTGTGTGTGTGTGTGTGTGTGTGTGTGTGTGTGTGTGTGTGTGTGTGTGTTTGTTTGTGTGTGTGTATGTGTGTTTGTTTGTGTGCGTGCGCACATATGTACGCGTGTATGTCTTTTATCATTTTAAAAAAATGTAATTCTATATTTTGAGAATAATGGAATAAGCACTCGTGTGCTTTTTTTTTTTTTTTTTTTTTACATCTACTCCACATGTGTATCAGTTTTGTAAATTTTATCATCGGTTCTCATTAGCACACAATGGTTTACTCTTTCTAAACGCGGAACGGGTTTTAGCGTGTGCACAAGGTGTTCTGCGTGCGTTTGAACACGAGACCGTACTTTATAGTCGCGCGCGCGCGCGCGTTTGTGTGTGTGTGTGTTTGTGTGTGTTTGTGTATGCGCGCGCGCAGGTGAGTCATCGTACAAGAGCATGTAAAATATATATATATATATATATATATATATATATATATATATATATATATGTATGTGTGTGTGTGTGTGTGTATGTGTGTGTATATATATATATGTGTGTGTGTGTGTGTGTGTGTGTGTGTGTGTGTGTGTGTGTGTGTGTGTGTGTGCGTTTGTGTGAGTACGCGCGCAGGTGAGTCATCGTACACGAGCATGTGTGTGTGTGGTGTGTGTGTGTGTGTGTGTGTGTGTGTGTGTGTGTGTGTGTGTGTGTGTGTGTGTGTGTGTGTGTGTGTGTGTGTCTGTGTCTGTGTCTGTATCTGTGTCTGTGTGTGTATGTGTGTGTGTGTGTGCTTGCGCGCATGTGTGTTTGTGTGACTGCGTCTATGTGTGTCTGTGTGTATGTGTGTGTATGTGTCTGTCTGTCTGTCTGTTTCTAGTTCTGTCTGTGTCTGTGTGTGCCTGTGTGTGATCGCGTACACAAATATTTGAGAAGGATCTTTGAAAGCAAGATTTTAGACAGACTCTTCGGACCATTCACCATCTTCTCCAACATCTTCAGCCACTGACAGAGGCACAAATGTGACGCTCCACCAGAAAATGAGTCGCGTAGCACCTGACCCACTTTTCCGCTAGGAGCCATTAATGACTGGTGTTGTCAAGATTTTGAGATTTGGATTGATTGTAAAACTATAGCCGCTATTCTACGTTGCAGTGAAACACTACGGCATAGTTTTGTCTTCTTTTGCTTTTAAACGTGTTTTAAAAATACCCAAGTCCTCTCTCTGACCACCTATTACGATGCTAAACTTGTCGGTTTCTCATTTTGCCACGTCCTGCAGTGTATGAGTTGAATTTGTAATAACTTTTAACAGGATTGTCCGATTTTCAATCTGATTTTGTATTGAACAGACTTTTTCTTGCAGATTAATAACATGCCGACAACTAAAAAATGACCTCCAGTGCATTGCGACTCATTATGTGGTGGAGCGTCACAAATGTCATATTGACTAAAGTATTTGCCTCAATCGCTTTTGAGGGATAGCCTGAATGTCGGATTAAAGTATGTATCTAACGCTCTTGAGGGATAAAAGTCAGATTGACTACAGTACTTTCCTCTATTGCTTTTGAGGGATAAATGTCGGATTAAAGTATGTCTTTACCAGTACTGCTTTTGAGGGATAAATGTCAGATTAAAGTATTGTCTTTACCATATCATTTATTTAAACCATACTTGTTCACTAAAAGAAGCTCAGAATCATTTCAACCATACTTGTTCACTAAAAGAAGCTTAGAATCATTCTAAAACCAAAGTTTCGGATGTCAAAAATAGCAGTCAGAGGCCTAAAATCATAAAATATCCCTGAGTTTTTGTGGGCGGTTTTTCTCGGCCATTATTTTTCGTACAGTGACAGTACTTTACCATCTCGCAGACCAGATTTGAGCAGTTAATTAAATCCCGTTTTGAGAAATCGGCTGTTCGGTATTAGTCACACATTCGGTATTTGGGGACTTTCGCCTATTACACAATATTAATGATAATAATAATACAATATGATGCACCACAACAGAGTGCAGGGTCGTCGCCACACGCTCACACGCATAAAAATAAAACAAAAAAAAAAGAATTGCACACGTGCGTGCGTGTGTGTGCGCGTGTGCGTGTGTGTGTGTGTGTGTGTGTGTGTGTGTGTGTGTGTGTGTGTGTGTGTGTGTGTGTGTGTGTGTGTGTGTGGGTGTGTGTGTGTGTGGGTGTGTGTGTGTGTGTGGGTGTGTGTGCGTCCGTGCGTGTGTGTGTCCGGCATGCATTGATGTTTAATCTTGAAGTACTTTTTCTTTTGTAAATGTTTTTTTTTTCCATCTCATTCTTTAAACCATCCGATTCACCATCAGCCTGGCAAAGTAATTATGCTACTTGCCCGTGCACGATCGTGAGCGTGCGTGTGCGCGTGCGTGTGTGTGTGTGTGGGGGAGGGGGCTAGATGTGTGTGTGTGCGCGCGCGCTTGTCTGTATATGTGTGTGTGTGTGTGTGTGTGATTTTGATTTGATTTGGTTTGATTTATTCTTTTATATCGAGGATAATGGAACAAGCACTCTTGTACTATTTTACATCCAGTCCCCGTTTGTATGCAGTTTTGTAAATGTCATCTGTTCACACCGGCACATGATGGCCTACTCTTACGAAGAGTGGAACAGGATTTAACGTGTGCGCAAGATGTTCTGCGTGCGTTCGCACACGGGGCCTCGGTTTAAAGTTTCATCCGAAGGATGTGTGTGTGTGTGTGTGTGTGTGTGTGTGTGTGTGTGTGTGTGTGTGTGTGTGTGTGTGTGTGTGTGTGCGTGTGTGTGTGTGTGTGTGCGCGCACGCGTGTGTGTGTGTGTGTGCGCGCGCGCCTGTATGTTTGTGTGTGTGTGCGCGCGCGCGCGTGCGCCTGTATGTTTGTGCTTGCATGCGCATGTGTTCGCCATTGTATTCAAACTGGTTAAAGTTATTTGTGATTTGTTGCATGTCCGTACCTTTTTTATATTTCGTATGTTAAATACCAGCGTTTTGATTTTTTAGGAAGATATAGCGTTATGCAAATTCCATATATCAGAGTATTGGTATCACTTGTAATTTTAAGAGATATTTGTTCGTGCATGTCTATTTCTGAGAGGTATTTAGACATTATCTATAAATGGGCTAGAGAGTTTGCGTATGTTTAAATTGGATATATTTACATGTTAAGAAAGGGAGAGAGCGAGATAGACAAGAGAGTGGAGTGGAGTGGAGTGGAGTGGAGTGGGGGGAGGGAGAGAGAGAGAGAGAGAGAGAGAGAGAGAGGAGAGAGAGAGAGAGAGAGAGAGAGAGAGAGAGAGGAGAGAGAGAGAGAGAGAGAGAGAGAGAGAGAGAGAGAGAGAGAGAGGAGAGAGATCAAACATGTGTATGCATAAATATCTGAGATCTTGTGCATATACTTTACACTAGTAAACACTTGTAAACCAAGTCATTCATGAATGGAACTCTGAACAAAAACATTGATCAAGTTTGTTTTATTTTTGGTCATAATATTGTTTCATGTCAATTCAATTCTAACACTTTAATATCTGAGAGAAATTTAAGCAGGTTACAAGCCATACATAAAAAGTAAACATGAAAACAATGATTATCACGGATATATACCACAACAGTATCCGAACATCAGCACCTAAAAAATCAACTATACCTCGGCCAGTTATAAACTCAGCCAAGTAAAATCACAAACACTTGTGCTTTGGTGCTTCCTTGTATCACTTTTCATCCGGTTTTGACGATGTTTATTCAAAGTAGCTCTGACATTTCCTTTTGAATTTGATTTCAGTTGCGAGCCGGCTACCCAACCCTAACTCCAGCCTTTTTTGCTGGAGGGGGAGGTAGGCTTTTCCCAATGCTCTGACCAGCAGTGACAATGACTGACCCACTGACTTTCTTTTGAATGAACACACTATTCCATTATCTTAGAAAAAGAATAAATAAAAAAGCGAAACTCAGCTTGTAAGTTCTAAGAAGGAGTTGTGCAAAGCTGGTATTTTTCTCAAGGGAAAAAGTCAGTCATGTGCCTGTGGTGTGTGCTCACCACTTATATCTTAACATTCTACTCTATAAATTTTATTTTATAACAGTAAAAATGGAAGCAAAACAAGTGACAACTTTTTGTTGGTCCTCGAAAAGAACATGCATTATCTTCATCATCAGAAATAGGTAAACATCTACACCCTTGTAAATTTCTAGCTAGGATTCTAGAACAAGCTTAACTGGGTTAGATCAAAATAAAGCTTTTTTTTTTTAAAGTAGTATACTAACAAAGCAGGGAAATCATTGATAGAACTTGCAACCCCAAAACCAAAACGTCTAATATGCTACTGACAAATATGGGGGTTTCACTTCACGTTTACATGGGAGTAAAAATTATTTGAAAAACAGCTTCATGTTCAATACAGTTTAAAAGAATGCACCTAAAACTCGGCCTCAACATAAAAAATATTCTCTAGTAAAACTCGTGTAACTCTTCTATTGACCCTGGAAGGATATAACATAGGGGGAAGGGGCAGCAAACAAAGCGGAGCCATCAACTGAACTTAAAAATAGATACAAATACCATTCGAAACTGTCTTAAAATTTCTTACAAAATGTACAAAACTGCATACACACGGGGGTTGGATGTGAAAAAGGCAAACCAGTGCTTATTCCATTATCCTCGATATAACAAAAATAAAAACAAATAAATAAAAATACAATTCCTGTGCTAAAACGCACGCTTATCTTTGCTAAATGGGTTTAAAGCACACACACAAAATCTAAATAATTTTGACATGACTTGAAATAGAGCCAACTGTTTCGTACAACTGCTTGTTAACAGTTTACCATCACCCATTGATTAAACAAATCACACACACTCAATCATTTTCTAGTTTTACACTAGCCAGGTATCGTTGAGACTAGAAAAGTAAAAGCAAAAAGACAAGCCGATTAAAAAAAAAAAAGCCCATAAAAAACTACCGCATTGTATTTTCGCAAGAATACAGTATTTCACATTTCCTGTAGGCCTATTGGAATTTTGCTAAAAGACATTAAGGTGGAGCTTCTTGCTTTCATAAAAGCAGGCAGATATAACAGTTAGCACAGTACAAAGGTTGGACCAATGCCAGAAAGCAGACCAGAAATCATGCAGCAATGAGCACTGATCAAAGTAAAGTGTTTCATTCCTGTCATGCTAAAAAAAAAAAAAAAATCTTGTGTGGGGTCTCCAACCCCCCTTTGTCTCCAGTTATTTTTTCTAAATTGATTTATCTTTCCGTTATTTTTATGTTTTTTGTTTTCTTTAATTACAATACGAGACCTAACCTGTTGCTCCTTTTCAATTTGAGGGGAAAAACATGAACACAAGAGGACTGTGATAGAGATTAAGTTTATTCGAGTTGAAAACGGGAATAAAAAAAACTGCTGGGAGAGATGCAGATGGGGTAGTTTACTAATGGGCTGGGAGTGCTACATGTATGACCTGGGTAGTGGACCTATGGCAAAGCAAAAGGCAAAAAGAAATAAGGTAACAGGACATACTAATACAAGTTGCCGGCTATCTTACACATTAAAAAAAAATTTTTTTTCCTTGCACCTCATCCAGTAAAGATAAGGATAAACGGCACAATGCCTTTTCTAATTCACAAAAAGGTACAGGTGTCCCATAGCCTACGTAGTCGTTGGGTACAGAGTTCTCAGAAACCTAAGCTTCTCTAGGGGCCAGCATATTGGGGGCGGCGCCCATCTCCTCTCCCTCGCTGCTTTACCTTCCCTGTCCCTAGAGGCGGCTCCCATTAACAATGAGTTCTGACAACTGAACGTTCCTTCCTGTTCTAATGCAACTTTGTTAAATAAGATGTACACGTAATATTTAAAAAACTGCAATTCTTTTAAATCCGACACTTCACTACTTCCTTCACTTCCACCTTTCCAAATTTACAGCTAGTTTTTTTTTTTAAGTCTGTTTTTTTCAGCGGCAAACTCAGCAATTTTGTTACGTTCGAACGTTCAATACAATCCCGCTACATGTACGGATAACATATTCACGTTATTCCGCCAACGGCTAGATCTATTTTCTTTTTAACACCTTGACCCCAACACACACACGCGCGCGCGCGAAACACACACATGCAAAAACACACACACAAGAAAACACACACACACAAGAAAATACACACACACAAGAAAACACACACACACGAAAACACACACACACACACACAAGAAAACACACACACACACACACACACACACACACACACACACACACACACACACACAAGAAAACACACACACACACACAAGAAAACACACACACACACAAGAAAACACACACACACACAAGAAACACACACAAGAAAACACACACACACAAGAAAACACACACACACACACACAAGAAAACACACACACACAAGAAAACACACACACACACAAGAAAACACACACACACACAAGAAAACACACACACACACACAAGAAAACACACACACACAAGAAAACACACACACACAAGAAAACACACACAAGAAAACACACACACAAGAAAACACACACACAAGAAAACACACGCACAAGAAAACACACGCACGAAAACACAGAACATACTTTCTACTTTTTACCCCTATTTTCTGCAGTGCCGTCTCACTGTGCATTGCTCCGATGATCAATAATTTCTTATAACTCGAGTTCCCCATTTTTTTTTGTAAATCTTAAAAAAATAATTATGTTGCCCCCCTCGCCAAATAGTTGGGCATTCTACGACCGACACCCTATACTTTTGTTATTAAATAAACTTATAAGATGCGTTTTGCCCCATCCCCATGTACAAAAACATTTTACCGCTCCCCCTGCCCCTCCCCCTTCCTCCTAGCCTTTTCCTTAAAATTCTAGCATCCCTCCTCCCACTGACCCTGAAAAAAATGTGCATACGTTGCGTCAACACCCCCCCCCCCAAAAAAAAAAAAAGAAAAAAAAAGAGGCTCTTTCAATCTAAAGAGCTTCCCCACTTTCTGAAAATGCTCTGCAATAAATTTCCTCTTTTCTATCCTTCGCTTTCTGACTTTCCCTTCGGCTCTATCCTCTCTTGCTTATTTCCTACCGACCTAGTCTATTCTCGTGCTTTTTTTCTTCTAGCATATCTTTTTCGTTTGAAAACTTCTTTATGAACTGCCCTGTAGTGGGAATGTGTCGGCTGAGGCCAGCAAAGGCATAGACCTCCTGTAGAGGAGCAGCGTGGAAAAAGACCAGGCACTTTGCACTCTACTCAATACGAACGAACGAAGAAAAGTGTCGTCAGCATATACCATATATCTACCTGCCTTTTGTGTCCACATGGGGGTCATGGTTAGAGTTGAGGTTAGTGTAAACGTTAGCGTTAAGAGTTAATAGCGGGTAAGCGTTGTCTGTCAGATGGTAGGTCTGAATGTTAGAAAAGTGGGCACAATAGGCACATAGACAAATAGTAAGTAGCTAAAGACACAATGGTACGTAGCTCACAGTATTATGGAGCTTTAAATCAATCTCTAGTTCCAGCAACAGCAGATTTTACTGTCCACTTTTGGTTTATTCCTTGGCTAGAGTTCCGAGGTTTACCAATGGAGAGATTCTGTGTAAGCGACCGGTCAAATTGATTTCAAACCCGAAACATTTTCTGTAGAAGTTGCATCCCTTTAAAAAGTCAACCTCCGAGCCCAAAATAAACCATGTAAGAAAAATATCAGCCAAAATTGTCTATCCGACAGCTTTAAATATGCATCTATACCCTTGTAAGCACCCCTTCCTTTCCTTTCCTTTCTTTGCCTCTTCTTCCAAACTATTGTTTCCTCCACACAAATACCCAAAATAAAACTAGACAAGACAAAGACAAGACAAGACAAAACAAAGACAAGACAGACAATACAAGACAAAGACAAGACAAGGACAAGACAAAACAAAGACAAGACAAGGACAAGATAAAAGACAAAGACAAGACAAGGACAAGATAAAAGACAAGACAAAACAAAGACAAGACAAATCAAGACAAAGACAAGACAAAAACAAGACCACACACACACACACACACACACACACACACACACACACACACACACACACACACACACGTGTGCGCGCGCCACCTATGTGCATGTTGGGAGAGGGAGTTATCCGCTCCTACCGGCGCACTATGACCTACTTTCAAGAACAGCAGAACGGGGTTTTAAGGCGTGTACATGATGTTCTGCGTGCGTTTGCACACGGGGTCTCAGTTTATTGCCTCATCTGAAGGACCCTGACATTCAGATCTATTTTCCGTCGAAATGGGAACAAAAAGCTAAGCTGGGAATCAAACCCGGAACCTCATGGTTTGCTTGTTGGCAAGCAAACGTCTTAACCATCCCGCGACTTTTTTTAGGACTTTTTAGTACACATTTCTACTCCAGCCAAAAGGAATGACTTTATCTTTCCTTGTTTGCTTTTTTAGTTTTGGAGGTCTGACACTTTTGCTGCCCAAGGGCTACATAGGTTATGGAACACGTGGACCTATTTTCCAATAATGGTGAACAATTTCTTTCATGTAAAAAAAAAATCAGAGCATTGACAGTAATTACCAAGGGGCAGACACTCTTAAAAACACTATTACTTCATTCGATTTCTTCGAAAAAAAATTACCAGTACCACAGGATATAATAGAAACAGTTCTACGGCTAACTTTTAAAGATTCATTAAAAAAAGATATATCAGCAGGTGATTTGTTGTTATATTCCTGGGTTCGAGCTCTCAAGTTCTCCAATGGTGAAATTTTGTGAACGCGACCTTTTGCTCACCATTAAGGTAGCCACATTCTGACTTCGGGGATGATGTCTGAACACGACACCTGGGTGCAAGCATTTTTTTCAAATGTCACTCTGTCCCACTGGAACACAATGGCTTACGCTTTCGAAACGGTTTGTTTAACATGCGTGCAAGATGCTATGCGTTTGGGCAGGGAGGGGGGTGGGGGGTGGCAGGGGCTTTTTCTTCTAGTCTCATTTAAAGAAGTTTTCGGTAAGTGTTGTCGGCACAGATGTTAACCCTAGGGGAAACAGCTCTTGAACGGACGTCTGGGTGTTGGGAGCCAAAACCTGGGGCTGGGGGTGTTGTCCTCCTCCTCCTTGTTGATCCTTACCTGCAGTCTGGAACTGCTTCCAGACCCCTGGGATGCTTGGTACTTTGGTCTGGCGCCAGAACTCCTGAAAACAGCATCAACAAGCGACTTGAGCAATCCGGACGGTTTGCATGTTCAAACAAAATCTATTCAGTATCTGTTTAAAATATATCAATTTTCTCAGGAAAAAAGTTCCAGCAGAGCGGGGATCGAATCCGGACTTTTCACTTTCTAGGCAGGGACGTAACCACTAGACTACCTATCCATCAATAACAAGATGACTAAGGTGGCACGTTTCTTCGTCACAACTAGTTCGGAATTCTTCGATCACAGGATTCAATCTCTGCAGTAACACTATCCCCAAAGTTCTATTAAGATGTAGACTTGCCAATGCTTTAGATTCATTTGTGTAGACACGTGTATAAGATCAAACGTGTATCCTAAAGATCTGTAGATTTTGCCTGCTTATGGCGTAATAAAGCCTGGTCAGCATCTATCTACAGCTTCACAGTAACACCGAGGCCTTTAAAAAAAAAATTATGGTTACGGGTGGCGCGATAGCCTGGTAGTTAAACCGTTGTGTTTGTGAGCCACCACCCAGGTACCTGTTGAACGTCTTAAGTCATTTGCATGCGATTATACACCGTGGTCACATGTGTGAACACGTGCAGAAAATCCTTCGGAAACGTTAAAACCCATTTAGCCGTTTGGCAATGTAGGCCATTGCGTGCAAAAATAGATGTAATCTTTAAAACAAAAAATAACGTATGCATAATGCTGTCTTGAGACATCCCCAAAGTAGAGATGCAGCTAAATGGATTGCAAAGGGTTTGCCTATACAAAATCTCACCATTGGTTTACCTCGGAGCTCTATCCAAGGAACGAAAAAAATAATACTTACGCTTGTGAGTTCTTGTAATGCAGCCACGAAGATTGTCTGGATACATTCTGCAGCCACGATGGAAGACACGCCCAGAACAGTGATTCGATCCCCATGACAACTGTCGACACCTATGCCAGACTTCTGAGGATTCAGAGCAAGAATGGAGAGACCCAGAAGGTCTGGGAAGTGCTTTAAGATAGTGGGGGCTTGAGGTGTCCCTTCCCCTCGTGAGCACGGTATGCGAGGGTAGGCAGGCTGTGCCGTTTTAAGACACCCAAATCTTTGTTCCACGCCACTCTAGGTGCGCTCCCTTTGTGTGACCACTGCGGAAAAGGTTGAACGGATACTGACGGCAGTACTCAACCCTGTGGTCAGTGAGCCTTGCAGAAAACTTCAGGGACAAAGTTTGATTCAAGCTCAGAAATTAGGAAGGACTGGGTGACTTTTGTCGACATTGAGCACACACGCGTTGACAGATCATACTCTGTATAGACACGCCAGGAAAGTGTGCAAGACAGGGGTTGCATGTTCGGATCCTCTGCAACCCTACCTCTCTCTGCTGTCGGTTCTGTATCGACTAGCGGATGTCGACTAGCGGATGTCCACAAGGACCGCAGCCCCTCCTGCTCTCATCGCCTTTGCTCCCTAAAGTGTTGCAGAGATGGAAGTCATATAGACACCACTCTGATACCAAACCCCCAAACTCCTACCTACTTTGCTGCTCAACCCAGTGGAAGATGAAGACGGATGGCATTTATGTTCTAGATCCCTGGGCAACGGAACCAGGCTATGCACTAGTCTGCCCTTCAGGGATTTCATGCAGCACTTTCTCCTTTCCCCTATTCTAAACCCTTCTCCCCCGTAGATCTGACATCTGTCTACTTAGTCATGGGGATCTTGGACAAGTTCAGGGCCATGTGCTCCAACATCGTGGCGATGGCGTCTCCATGATCTCTGGTGAGAAGGATCACTATCACCGGCGACGATCTGGTGACAAGACCTTGAACACACTTATCAGTATATAGTGTATACTAAAACTTTTTACACACACACACACACACACACACACACACACACACACACACACACACACACACACACACACACACACACACACACACACACACAAGACTACGACGGGATGAGAGTGGCAACCCTCTCCAACACAAAACCACCACTACCAACAAAAAGAAGATCACCTTATGGTTTAAAGAAAGCAGATAGGTATATAATCAGAGAGAGAGAGAGAGAGGGAGAATGTGTGTGTATGAGTGTGCGTAACGTTGTGTGTGTGTGTGTGTGTGTGTGTGTGTGTGTGTGTGTGTGTGTGTGTGTGTGTGTGTGTGTGTGTGTACGAGGCGAGCGTGGGCGCGCGTGCGTGCGTGTGTGAGCATTTTTAGGGTTTGACATTTTGTGAAAGCATGTGATGTGTAGAGGTAAAGGCATCCCATAACTATACGGTCGTATATGTGGCTTGCGTGCAGAGAGAGAGAGAGAGAGAGAGAGAGAGAGAGAGAGAGAGAGAGAGAGAGAGAGAGAGAGAGAGAGAGAGAGAGAGAGAGAGAGAGAGAGAGAGAGACAGACAGACAGACAGACAGACAGACAGACAGACAGACAGACAGACAGACAGACAGACAGACAGACAGACAGACAGACAGACAGACACGACACGACACGACACACGACACGACACGACACAGACGGACAGACGGACAGATGGACAGATGGACAGACACAGACATAGAAAGACAGACAGGCAGGCAGGCAGGGAGAGACAGTGGCATACACGCAAACTTCACCATCGGTATACCTCGGAGCTATGGCTGAGGAAAAGTTTGTAAATAACGCTTGGTTTAGAAGATGGAAATGCACTGATAGAGAATTCTCTTACCAGTTCATCTTGCGAGAGGACAGAAGAACAAGGACACCAGAGTTGCCAGGGATCTGCACATTCCCTGCTATGGGCATCATCAGGATCGCAGGTGAGTCGATATCTTCTGCTATGGGCATCATCAGGATGGCAGCTGTGTCGATATCTTCTGCTATGGGCATCATCAGGATGGAAGCTTGGTGTCTGCTGGGTTTGGCCAGCCTGAAACAAAACGCATGATGTGTCTTCAGTTCTCTGGCACCGATTTCCAGTTTTTGTTTCATTTTTTGTTGTTTAAAGCCCTACTGACCACGAAAGCCATATCAGGGCTGTCAATTCAGTTAGTTTCTGTGGCTCTAGTAGTAGCAATTTCAAAACCACCACGACCTTTTTCTCCCAAGTATCCCACACCGTCAATTCGAAAAATAAATGTGAAAATATTTTAATGGTTAAATTCATTCCTTTAGGCCCATAAAATCGGGCTGTGCTGAGGACGCCAGCGATTATGTTTGATTTGTCATCCCCTAATTACACAAAAGTAAAGAATAACCTTCAAAGTAGATTACCCCCCAAAAAAGACGAAACAAAAAATAAACGCACAAAAACAAAGGTTTAAATTCCCATATCGGCATATAAAGCTGTGGAACCGACATAGTTATTCTGCTTATCCCCAAAGTTCTTTAGATGAAACAAACTGAGGTCCCGTGTGCGAGCGCACGCAGAGCCTCTTGTGCTCACGTTAAAACTTGTTCCACCTTTTGTAATAGGCCATTGCGTGCAAGAGGGAACAGAAATTATAAACCAGCATACACACGGGAACGCATGAGTAGTTCACCTTTGCAATCATTATCCCAGCACTAAAATCTGCACGAAGTGTTAAAACAGCTAGATAGCAATAAAAACTTCGAAAAATATTTTGTTTTGAATTTGAGTAGTTTACCCCCCCCCCCTTTTTTTTAATAGTAAAGGAGAATCAAAGACATAACACAAGAGGAGACACTGTGAGTGTAAGAAAAAACCTGTTTACTTATTCAATATTGGACCAAACAGCAAAACGGGAGTGTCATCAGGCCTAGTGACGAACCACTTAGTTTGCAATTTGACTTTGGATGATCCAAGAATATATGTAGAGCCCGATTTTGTTTTTAAAAAGAACCTCTCGGCTTATATATACTGGTCTACCTATAACTCTTAGCTACAATAAAGATATAAACTCTTAATGACAGTGATAAAATACTGACACTTACCGCTTCTTCAGTCTTCACCGACCAGTGTGTTGAATGTCAAGTCTTCAGAGGTCTTTCTTTTTTCTCCCTCCCCAGCAGTGCCAATGGTCTGCACTGCAGCTAGGGGGCTGTGTGAAATGACACCTTGCAAACTGCCCTGCACCCCCAGTCCACACACATGAACACTTTTCACGCGGAAAACGGAAGTGCTCACAGTTCAGTCCGCAAGTTTAAAAAAGAAAAAGAAAAAAAGAGAGAAAAGAAGCCCCCCAAAAAGCGTGGAAAAAGAAGCTGGCCTTGGCAGTGAATTTGCGTGCTGCTGTTTCTGATCTCTTCTATCTCTGCTTTTGTCTATGTCTCTTTAGTTTTCTGTTTGTTTTATCGGGCGTTTTCAATTTGATAATGTTTGAGGTTTTTTGTTTTGTTTTCTGTTGTTTTTTGTTGTTGTTGTTTACTTTGTTCATTTCAAGTATTGTGGTAAACAAAGACAGGGTTGTGTAAATATTTATATATCTGAATATCCTTGTTTGTTGGGTTTGACATTATATTCAATCTTAAGCTATATTCTCTCTCTCTCTCTCTCTCTCTCTCTCTCTCTCTCTCTCTCTCTCTCTCTCTCTCTCTCTCTCTCTCTCTCTCTCTCTCTCTCTCTCTCTCTCTCTCTCTCTCATCCCCTTTTCGCATTCCTTCTCCATCTCTCTTTCTCTGTCCACGTCTCTGCTTCTGCCTCTTGCTTCCTTTAGTGTCCCATGTGTGTCCTAACTATGCCTTTCTTTGTCTGTCTGTCTGGTCTGTCTGTCTGTCTGTCTGTCTCTGTCGGTTTGTCAGAGAGAGAGAGAGAGAAGAGAGAGAGAGAGAGAGAAAAGAGAGAGAGAGAGAGAGAGAGAGAGAGAGAGAGAGAGAGAGAGAGAGAGAGAGAGAGAGAGAGAGAGAGAGAGAGAGAGAGAGAGAGAGAGAGAGAGAGAGAGAGCGAGCGAGCGAGCTAAAAGTACAATGTGTCATTCAAAAAAAAAACTGGGGCAGAAAAACGATCCATTATAGTGAAAGTGTAAGCCTGATCTGATCAATCGATCTACAAGAACCAGGTAAAAAAAAAAGATATAGACTGAATCAATAACACACCACCTCTCTCCACGTTTCCTATAATCTTCAGTTCTCCCATGGGAATGCTGGGGGCTCTTATAGTAGAAATAGCATCCCCACCTCTTGGAAATTCTGCACTTGGAGTTCCATCGGTAGGGTGGGGGGGGGGGGGAGACGAGATAGCCTCGTGGTTAGAGTGATGCACTCATAATCTGCTGACCTGGGATCGAATCTTTGATCAAAAGGATTTTTTTGTCTGGAGTTAACATCAGTTCCGACTCCATTTCCCCTAAAAGCCCTTCGTGTGAGACTATAAACCGAGGTCCCGTGTGCATACGCATGCAGAACATCTTGCGCACACGTTAAAACAGGTTCCGCTTTTCGGAAGAGTACGCCGGGGACTGGATGTAGAAAGAGCACACGAGTGCCTGTTCCGTTATCCCCCTCGAAATAAAAGAGTAAATAAATACAATAAATGAATGTTTTCGATCCCTATCTTTGTGCCTTGTTCCTTTTCTTTCTATCATTTCCTCCTTGCCTACTTTCTGCCTTCTTGGTTCATTTATAGTTTTCGTGTTTTTTTAAAAAAAAGATATTGTCATATTTTATTTTTATACCTATTTTCAATCTGTTAATCTTTTCTAATGGTCAAAATCTGTAAGAGATAGTTAATAATGTTTTTGTCTATATGATATGTATATCTCGTTCACAGTCCCTACATATATAATCTCTGGGCTCGAATCATAATCACAACATTACCATATCTCACTCTATTTGTCTCCCTCTTTCTCAAACATTATTAAAAAAACAACAATCACTGAATAAATAATTTAACAAACGAGGGGCAATTAAAAATATTGCCAAATGACAAACATGCTGAATGAATCAATTCATAACTTACTTTATTTTTTTGCTGGAGTGTGTGTATGTTTATCTATTTACAACGACGATAAAGGAATAAGTGTGTATGCAGTTTTGTACATTTTGTCATCTGTTCCGTCTGACACACAACGCCCGATACTGTTTCCGGCCATCAAGGTGTATAGTGATGTCTGTCCAGCCTGCATGTCTTTGGTGCGACTTCTTGATGTTGTTCAGTGATGTGTATACGCTCCTTTCCTTCTCTGGTTCATCAAGGATGGTCTTTCTTAGTGGAATGATGACTTCGCCTGCTGCCTTCGTTTATGCATCTGCTATTGTGGGCTATGAGGATTATGAATTTTCCTACTAATATGTCTGCAATAGCAAAATCTGTAACCACCGTGACATCGCTAATATCTGATTGTGTGCTGGTACTATGAAGTATACAATCCAACATGATAGCAAAAGTGTGAGATACATCTTACGCAACAGAACATTAGAAAGTTCAGGCGAAGTCACTTGCTGGAATATCAATCTTCATACGCCATTCGACTTACTCAAGATGCTACAACTGAGACGTCAATACAATGAATGACGCATAGGATGATAAAGACATCAACTTAACTATACAGAATGCCTTACAATTAACAGGTGTGTCCGAAAATAGTAACACTGCGCAGCCACAAGGTTGCATGGGAGATAATCTAATTAACTCCCCTGTCGCGCTAAATCTCACACACTTGGTCTAGCAAACAATTGCGCTATTAACAAAACACACACACACACACACACACACACACACACACACACACACACACACACACACACACACACACACACACACACACACACATATAGCACAAACAGTATAACACACATCAGCATAAAAATGCATGCTTCGGTCGAGTTTTAAAATCGCAGTGTCGACTATTTCTTCATTTGTATCTTTTATCAAACAAAATGATAATTACAGTTTATTCTTTTCTTTTATTTTTTATTTATTCTTTTATATCGAGGACAATGGGATAAGCACTCTTGTGCTTTTTTATATTCAGTCCAAGTGTGTATACAGTTTTGTAAATGTCATCTGTTCCCACCGGCACACGATGGCCTACTCTTACTCTTTCAGTGTGTGTGTGTGTGTGTGTGTGTTGTGTGTGTGTGTGTGTGTGTGTGTGTGTGTGTGTGTGTGTGTGTGTGTGTGCGTGCATGCGGGCGGTGTGTGTGCGTGCCTACGTGCGTGCGAGCGTGTGTGCGTGCGTGCGTGCGCGCGTGGTGTGTGTATGTATTTTAAAAAATGTGATCAACCTTTACCTCATAAATGGACGAGAGACAAATGTAGCCCACATGTTTAGACAATCAGACAAAAATGATAAGTGGGCCTTTGCCGGCAAGACTGGGATTCAAATGAGTTCGTTTGTTTCTGTCTGAAATTGGTCATGTTTTTTTGTATTAAAAGATTTCACATTGTCTTCTTTACACTGCCTGCAGTTTTGATGTTGAGAATCAAGCAGCTGGTCAGCGCATTATTCACAATGTTCGAAACGATTCGTCGAAATAACATTATCAAGAATTTGTTCTGTTTTAATTTTATTTGTGATGTTTATAAATAAGGAAGAAAAAAGGGGGAGGGGGGGGGGGGGCAGTGGGTGCGAGGGGGGTAGAATTTTTCGCCAAAAGAGTGGACACTGTTTACAGGATTGGCTAGTTTCCGACAAGAAAAGAATTTAAAAACATTTAATGTTTTTCGAAAACACATCAACAAAAGGATTGCAAGTTAAATTGATTGAACCAGAAGTCTTTGGGCTAATGAAAGTGGTACATGATTTTTGGTGTAAGCGCGCGCGCGCGCGCGTGTATGTGTGTGTATGTGTGTGTGTGTGTGTGCGCGTGCGCGCGTGCGCGTGTGTGTGTATAAGAGTGTGCGTGTATAAGTGTGTGTGTATGCGTGTATGTATAAGTGTGTGTGTGTATGCGTGTGTGTATAAGTGTGTGTGTATAAGTGCGTGCATAAGTGTGTGTGTGTATAAGTGTGTGTGTGTGCGTGCGTGCGTGCGTGCGTGTGTATGTGTGTGTGTGTGTGTGTGTGTGTGTGTGTGTGTGTGTGTGTGTGTGTGTGTGTGTGTGTGTGTGTGTGTGTGTGTGTGTTTGAACAACTGACATGAACAGAAAAAAACGGTGAGCAACTCTTCGTTACGTTTAGATTTAAGCAGGAAGCACAACAACAACAACAACACGAACAACAACATCAACAACAAGAATCACAAGAAAAAGAAAACTGTGTCCATTTACATGACACGGATCGTACATTTCTTTTAAAAAATATAGTCTAAATTGTTTGAACTGCATTTTTTTAAAATTAAAGAACATAATACAAACTCTTAAAACCTGACAATGGTATCAGAGAGTTGAAAAAAACAAAATAAGCAATTACAACAGAAACAGAGCAAAACAAGATCGAAGCAAGTGACAAACCAGTAAGCAAAAAGCAACAAAAAGCAAATCAATAAATGAAAAAAACAGTCAGAAGACGATAAAGAGCGATGTGAATCGTACCAATAAGTCCTTGAATCGAGAAATTTTACTTTTTACAAATAAAGAAGAGTTGCACACACACACACACAGGCTCACAGACACACAGACACACACACATAAACACACATACACACACATACACACACATACACACGCACGCACGCGCGCACACATACACATACATACACATACAGACACACAGACACACAGACACACAGACACAGACACAGACACAGACACAGACACACACACACACACACACACACACACACACACACACACACACACACACACACACACACACACACACACACACACACACACACACACACACACACACACATTGAGGTTATTCAGTTTAATTAAATATGGAAATGGAGAGATAGTTGATGACATCGCAATTATAAAATTCGAAGCAAACGCGCATTTTTACAACGAAAATCACATGATTTGATGGGGTTTTCAGATTTTAACCGTAATTGATATGCCTGCTAATTTAGAACACTTCAATCAACATTATGATTGCCAGTTCTTGTAATGCAAAGGAGACATTTTAAGCACTAAAAATACCGAAAAAATACGCTAAAACCAGCTACATAAAACGGTGAAAAAAAAACAAAATATAATCAACAGAATGAAAATGTCAAAACGGACAAGACGTTTTCAAACGAAGAAACGCAGACACTTATACGCACACAAACACACACACACACATACACACACACACGCACACACACACACACACATGCATACACACATACACACACATATGCATACACACATGCAAAATATCTTAACATGTGGTACAACCTTACAACCGCAGGTTATGCAGTTGGTAAATTGGTAAAGTCTTCAACGAATGATTTTTCTCGGGGCAGGTATAGTTTAACAAAATATATTGGATTTTCCACTCGCTGTAACCTCTTAAAACTCCTCTCCCTACCTTTCGGATATTCTGTGCTAGAAATGACCCCGTTTCTATCACTCCCTGTGTTTCGGCCTTTCTCCTAATCAACTACTCTGTCTGTCTGTCTGTCTGTCATGCTTATTTTCTGCCTACCTTGCCCATTCATAAGTGCTTCGGATGAGACTATAAACCGAGGCCCCGTGTGCGAACGCACGCAGTACATCTTTCGCACACGTTAAATCATGTTCCGCTTTTCGTAAGAGTAGGTCATTGTGTGCCGGTGGGAACAGATGACATTTACAAAACTGCATACACGCGGGGACTAGATGTAAAAAAAAAAGCACATGAGTGTTTATTCCATTATCCTCGATATAAAAGAATAAATCGAATAAAATGATAAAATAAAATTATAAAAAAAGAATTCTTCTGCCTTGCTCAAGCCAATCTAACATTGCTATTTCCTTACCTAACTTTCTGATAAGCTGCCCTGAAGTCGCAATATGTCGGGTAAGGCCTGTGGAGAAACGTTCCGTAGAATTATTTCATTGCATTTATTTGATCTTATTCTGTTATTTCAAAGATTAAGGAATAAGCACTCATGTGCATTTTTACATCTAGTCCCAGTGTGTGTATGCAGGCTTGTAGATTTTGTTAACCATTTCTACCGGCACACAATGGCCTACTAATCTGAAAAGCGAAACGGGTTTTAACGTGTGAACAAGATGTTCTGCATTCGTGCGCACAAGGGACCTCGGTTTATAGTCTCATCCGAAGGACTTTTGAGGGAAGTGGAGTCGGCATTGATGTTAACTCCGGAGGAAAAATTCTCTTGAACGAGATTCGAACCCGGGTCAGCAGATTACAAGCGCAATGCGCGTCACTCTAACCACCAGGCTATCCTGTCTCAGAGGAAGACCGGGCAATAAGTATTCTACCAAGGTAAAGGTAAAGGTAAAGTGTACCATAACCTATGGTCGTAGGGGAGCGAGGCATCAGAAACCTCAGCTTCTCTAGGAGCCAGCTTATTGAGGGCGGCACCAATCTCCTCTCCTTCGCTACTTTACCTTCCCTGACCCTAAAGAGGGCAGGAACCCATTTACAGCTAGGGGAACTGGGGGAACTGTACTGAAACCAAGGTGCGCAAATAGTCACCCATCCAAATTGGTAACCGCTCTCGATGCTGCTTAATCTTAGCTGGGGGAAAGGGAGTGCTCTGACCACTGAGCTATCCCTCCCCAAACACCTTGGAAAAACCAAACACCTGGGAAAAACTGGAAACTGCAACTGAGACTTCCAACACGCGAAGGCAAGAGGTGTCCGTCTGTGCGGAAGCGAAAGAAAACTTTAAGAGCCGGGATGGTGTTGCAAATAAGTGAACTCTGGGTCGAAGTAAATAACATAAAGACAAGCCTAACTTTGCCTCATCTGATCAAAACCGTGTTATGTAAATGGAAAATGCTGACGGGATGAATCATTCAGTGTGTGTGTGGGGGGGTGGGGGTGGGGGTGGGGGGGAGTGTGTGTGTGAATGTGTGTGTGTGTGTGTGTGTGTGTTTGGGTGGGTGGTTGGTGTGTGTGTGTAAGTGTTTGCATTTGTGTGTGTGTCTGTATGTGTGTGTGTGTGTGCGCGTGCGTGCGTACGTGTGTGTGTGTGTGCGTGTGTGTTTGTGCGTGCATTTTCTAGCCATCTGCCCTTTCTGTGAACCCACACGGCATCAAGACAAGGAACGTGTTTGCATGATGTATTAGGACAACATCGGGCACTTTCTTCTGTTGGGGTTTCTCGTTTCGCGGGCAAGCAAGACAAGACCATTGTAGACAACCTTGCTAAATTTGATTTGCAAAGGCTTTCCTTTTGTATCATTCCAAACTTTGAGTTTCGAAAACTCCGACGAAGATAGAGAAAAGAAAAACAGAATCAATATCCAACAGTGCAGCATCTGTGGTGTGGTTAAATGATTTTCTTGTCTCTAACTGGATTAAAGGCTTGAATTTCGCGAACCTGATCCGAACATAACTGGAAACTATTATCCAGCTACTTAAGAAATTTTTTTGTATCAAGACACATAGAAACACGACCCAAAATACTGGGAATAAACATATATTACATAAACAAAAGTAACAATTCAGTAACCACGCTTGGTAACCACGCTTGAGGCTGCTTAACCGTAGCTTGGGGGAAGAGAGTGTTCTGACCACTGAACTATCCCGTCCCCTAAAATAGGTATTCGAGAACCAGATTCTTACAAAAGCACATGAATTCACCCATAAACAGTTGAAAGCATAAGCAGAGTATAACATTATAGTGGTGCCACCCGCAAAGTTGGGATAGATTGTGAATGCTAAATAATAAAACACAATGCTACGCAAAGCAATGCAATACAGTCATTAAAACAAAATTTATGTACACTGCAATGCAATGCAAGCCAGTACAACACAACAATGCACTGTGTAACAAATTTAGTGCAATGTAATACAATGCAATACGATACAACAAAACGGTCACATACTCAAAATCTCACCATTTTATTTGATTTTTAAAAATTTATTTCATTTTTTATATCGATGATAATGGAATAAGCACTCGTGTGCTTTTTTAATCCAGTCCCTGTGCGTATGTAGTTTTTGTAAATCGTGTCATCTGTTCCCACCGGCACATGATGACCTACTCTTACGAAAAGCGGGACATGATTTAACGTGTGCGCAAGATGTTCTGCGTGCGTTCGCACTCGGGGCCTCGGTTTACAGTCTCATCTGAAGGACTTTTGGGGAGAGTAAGAGTCAGCAGTTATGTTAACCCTGGTCGTCAAATTGCGAGCGCATTGGTAAACCTTGGACACTAGCCAAGGAACAAAACAAACAAAAACAAACACATCCCCCCAAAAAATAAGAGAAAAAAACAAAAAAAAACCCAACAAAACAACCAAAACAACCCCAACAATAAACAAACCTAGCTCATCACAACATCTACAACTCATAATTTGCAGCTGCTTTGTCATGCCTTCAGTTTTATATCTGTCTGTCTGTCTGTTTCTGCTGCCTGTCTGTCTGTCTGTCTGTCTGTCTTTCTATGCTTTCTGTCTGTGTTCTCTGTCTGTCTGTCTTGCCTGTCATGTCTGTCTGTCTGTCTCTGTCTCTGTTTCTGTCTGTGTTCTCTGTTGTCTGTCCTCTTCTTTTTCTTCTGTATTCCTAATCGGTCAAGTCCGGATGAAGAAAGATGTACTGTTACTCTGTACCCTTAAAAATCTGATTATTCTTCATTCTATTCTCCCTTCCCCAGCCGATAGTGTTCTCTACTCTGTTCCTCTTGAAAAATCAATCTTTCATTCATCTTCATTCTCTCTCTCTCCCCCTCTCTCTTCTCTCTCTCTCTCCTCTCTCTCTCTCTCTCTCTCTCTCTCTCTCTCTCTCTCTCTCTCTCTCTCTCTCTCTCTCTCTCTCTCTCCCCTCTCTCTCTCTCTCTCTCTCTCTCTCTTCTCTCTCTCTCTCTCTCTTCTCTCTCTCTCTCTCTCCTCCCTCTCTCTCTCCCCTCGCTCTCTCTCCCCCCCCCCCTCTCCCCTCCCCCTCTCTCTCTCTTCATCTCTTCAAGGCACAAGCTGAATGAAGCAAGTTACCGAGCCATTACCGGTCTCAGACTGTGATTTTCAGGCTGGCAGCGCCATGTGAGACCAACCACACACACCGTTCCCACACATCTATCACTTCCAGACAAGTCCTCAGACACTTCTTCAATACACAGGAGAAAAAGTGGCCGGAAGGAGAGAGGCGAAAAAGAATAGGAGAAGAGGGTGGTGCGGTGTGTGTATAGATTATACAAGCTTTAATCAATCTTTCAAGTATTTTTGTGGGGTTGAGCCTTATGTCAAGACTAGTTATACAAGCTCTCGTTAGGTGTCGATGCTTTGTTTTATTATTATTTTTTTTTTTACCACTTTATGTCACAGCAGATTTCTCTGCGTGAAATTCGGGCTGCTCTCTCTCTCCCCGGGGAGAGCGCTTCGCCACAAGAGCAGCACTTACCCATTATTTTATTATATATATATATATATATATATATATATATATATATATATAATATATATATATATATATATATATATATATATATATATATATATATATACAGCCACGAGCCGCCTTGGGGACTCCAACTCCCCGATTTTTCCTCAGGGATGGTGTCTAAACGCGACATCTGTGTACATGCTGGTTTTTTTTGGTTTTTTAAAAATAACTTTCTCATCCGCTCCTACCGGCACACAATGGCCTGCTCTTCTGAAAGGCGGAACGGGGTTTTAACATGTGCGCAAGATATTCTGCGTGCGTTGGCACACTGGGCCTCGGTTTGTAGTCTCATTCGAACGACTCTGACATTCAGTTTCATCAGCTCCCCCTCCCCCCCCCTCCAACACACACTGGGAATACCAGAGAGCTTGTCAGTATAAATGCTATCCCCCACTTTCTGGACATTCTGTAACTCATATGCTTGCGCGGTCCTAGCGCAGTTGCTTCAAGAATTGTGCTAATTTTGGGAGTGGCCCCAGGCGCCAAAGTGGGGTGACTTGCTGCCACAATCCCTGAATCGGATTACTCCGATGGGACTCAAATATAATCTCGAACAAACATAAAAATTTTGTGCTAAGAATTCCTCTCTTTTCTATCCTCTCTTTTGTTTTTGCCTTGTTCGTTTTTTATTATCTTTTTTTTTATACTTTCTTTCTTTCTGCAACCTCCGTCCTGCTTCCCTGGTCCGTTCTCCTGCCTTTTTTCCCTCAAGAAAGACTTATAAGATAACAGATTTCTCCCATGCCCATGTCGGATGCGCTGGGCCTGACTTGTTAGGCACTTAACGGCAGCACAACGCATTTTCGCTCATATGACAGGAAACTGTAGAAAGTAGTTGCTGTCTGAGAGCTTGAGGAAAAGAAGTAGAAGAATAGGGGTAATTACAAGCTCTTTTTGTGTGTCGATGCTTATATGGTTTTTAATATTGCTTTAAATCACGGCGGATTTCTCTGCATGGAATTTGGGCTGCTCTCTCTCCTGGGAGAGCATGTTGCCACAAGAGCACTGCCGACCTTTTTTTTTCTTTTCTTCTTCTCATTGGTTTAATATTCACTACAAGGTTATTTAGACAATGGTACATTCACGTTAAGAATGCACTAAAAGGGGATGAAATGGATGATGATAAGTTTATATAAAATTTCATGTACAGTACTGTCCTACTGGTGACTGACAAATAAAAAAATATGGCAATTTTTTTCTATCTCCTACTGTATTTGTTTCCCTATCAGAGTAGCTTTTGTCTACAGACTTGTGTCAGGGACAACTCTCTTGTTGCCGTGGATTCTTTTACCTACACTAAATAATTTTTGTGCAACACAGGGGACCTCGGTTTATCGTCTCTTCCGAAAGACTAGCACCCAGACCACCAACTCATAGCCTAATGGATGGGGGAAAAATTTTGGGCCCAAACGGGCTTCGAACCACCACACACTCCGACCTGGAATTTTCGCATTCTAGGCAGGCACATTACCTTTAGACCACCAATCCACCTTTTTATTTATTTATTTTATTCTGTTATATCGATGATAATGGAATAAGCACTCGTGTGATTTTTTTTTACATCCAGTGCCCGTGTGTATGCAGTTTTGTAAATGTCATCTGTTCCCACCGGCACACGATTAGCCTACTCTTCCGAAAAGCGGAACAGGATTTAACGTGAGTGCAAGGTGTTCTGCGTGCGAGAAGAGAAGTCTGTGGTGGAATAAGACTGACAGGGCCATGATATCTGCATTTAGTGCTCTTTGAGTAAGGCTGTAAACCAGGGTCCAGTGCGTGAACGCACCCAAACCTTGCTTACACGTTAGGCATTCATCTATTTTATATCTAAAGGAGCAGATCAGCTGTGACTGAGGCTATTAAGAACATGGAAATACAATGGGGGAAGGGAGGGGTAGCCGGGAGGTAATGATGTTGTGCTTGTGATTTGACTTCCTGAGATCGAGGTCCGTGCAAACGGACGAATTTCCTTGAAATTGTATTCTTATCGTCTACATAAGAACTGACTGTGTTTGTCTGTTAGCTTTTCTATTTGATTGTTGGTTTTGTCCCCTCCCTTTCTGGTTTTCCCTACATATTTTTTACACATTTTGAACTTTTGAAACTCATGTGCTTAAACACATCTTGAAAAGATACTATGTATGGGCGTTACATTGTAATATTGCTGAATTTTAAAAGGTTTGTTTGCTGTTAGTTTATCTTTTTTTTTTTCCTTTTCTTCATAATATTGTTCCCCCCCCCCAAAAAAAAAAAAAAAAGGAAAATGTTTGATTATTTGTATTTCATTTTGGTTGGACTACTCTCTTCTCAGCTGTCTTCTCTCAATTGTAATCTATTTGATTCACTTACTATAATGTTCGGGCCAGTTGAAATTGTACGTTTTGTGAATATATACCTGTCTCTTTTGTTTAAATGATTGTCAATGTATTTAGTGGGAATATGTTTTTTCAGTGTATATCTGTCCCTTTTTTAAATCATAGGTCGAATCTTATTATTGGCGGTGGTGGTTTTTGATTTTCTTTTGCTATATTTTGCTGTTGGTTTGGCTTTTTTTGAGGGGGGGGGGGGGGGGGGCGGCAGGTCTTTGGGGGTGGGTGCTATTCCCTTACCAGGGCAACAGCCGGATGAATAATAGTATGCGAATGCTTACTCTGTTACCCTTGGAAAATAAAGATTGTTCAAGAAATAAATAAAGATTATTCATTCAATGAACTTTGTACTAGTAATAACAACTTTCGGAACTGAAAAAAGAAAACTCAACATATCCCAAAACATGAACACATGGAAAAACAAGCTGGAAGAAGGTGAAATGACACTCTACCTACGTTATAAACCTAGCTTAGTCCCGAACCTAAACTATACTTGTCCTAACTATATAGGAATCAAAGCTTACTGAATGATGCCTTGCCTAAAATATCTTTGGCGGGAATGGACACAGGTGATCTTTCTGCCCAGCGCTGTTCACAAAATTGGCAACAGATTTCGGGGAATCAGCAGCCACTCAGGCGAAATAGGCAGCTTGCATGTTATGGCTCAGAAGCAGTTTATGGCGATTGGCCGATAACTTATTCATGAGATGGAGACATAAAGCTGGATTTTTCATTTGGAGAATCAGTGCAGGGAATCCTAGCTTGCTAGTTATAGTCTTTTATTTTCTTCTGTTTATGAGTCATGATGACAGTTTGAATTTTTTTTTAGGGGTGGAGGATTGCAGAGAGAAAAGATGGGCGTGATGGGGGGTGGGTGGGAGTGTGTGTTTAGATGAATGACTGGTTAGATTGTTGGCTGACTGTCTGTCTGGCTAGCTGGCTGGATAGCGGTATTAATGACAATTTTTACAAAACTGGATACACACGGGACTGGATGAAAAAAGCACATGAGTGCTTATTCCATCGTCCTCGATATAAAAGAATAAATAAATATATAGATGAATTGATGGATGAATAAGCGAGTGAGTGAATAAATGAATGGATGAATGAATGATAGAATGGATGAATGAATGTGTGAATAAAATCAATCAAAGAATGCTTAAAGAGTATTAAGAGTTTTCTACGTCATTGACGTTAATGCGGTGCTTAGAAAGGGAAGGAAGATGAAAAAAGTTTAACAATGGAAAAAGAGAAGAAACAAAAGTATACACCATCAACAGACATATCCATATGTTCTCTAATGGGTAAAGCATCATTCTATCAAGGTGCTGATATAGTGTGCATGTAAAATAGACATGCCACTGCTTCCCTGTGACTTGTTCTTGAGACTAACCCCCCAAAAAACTATTTAAAAAAGCAATTAAACAAAGCAACACTAATACAAATGAAGCAATTAAAAGTTCCAAAACTTTTATAGACTAAAACGGCAGGGGTTGAAAACATGAAAATAGACTTTCTGGATTGAAGAAATCTTTTTTTTTCTAGAGGGCAGGGAAAGTGGGTAGGGTCTTGCAGCATTTTAGTTTTTTTATTTTAATTTTAACACAAAAAGAAATAATGCCATTGGTCCTTATGAAGAGCTCCTAACTACAGTGAAAAAACGCAAGCTAAAGTGGTACGGGTACATCACACGATCATCTGGACTGGCCAAGACAGTCTTACAGGGAACAGTAAGGGGAGGGAGATAAAGAGGCAGACAGAGGAAACGAAGGGGAGACAACATCAGAGAGTGGACTGGCCTTGGGTGGAACGATCTACAACGGAGGGCGGAGGACAGTGAGGAGTGGAGGAAGCTGGTTGCAAAATCTTCAGTTGTGCCCCCACGGTCCACTGGACTACGGGGCAGGTGAAGGTGAAGGTGATATAAAATTCCAGTGAGTCTTCTTCCCCCTTGGGGATGCCGGGTCTTGTCAGTATAAACAGCATCCCCGCATTCTGGTAACTGTGTGCCAGGAATTGTCTCTTTTCTGTACGCTCTTTGTTTCTGCAATGTTCCTGTAATTTCTTCCCGTCACCTCCTTCTTGTCTCTTTTCTTGGTTAATTCTCCTGTCTTGTTTCCATTTCCAGAAAGACTCAAAAGACAATGTTATGTCATGCCATGTCAGATACGCTGGGTCTGACTTGTCAGGCGCTTAACGGCATCGTGACGCATTTTCTCTTATATAACAGATAACAATTCTTGCTGTCGGAGTGTTCGACGAAGAAGAAGTAAGTTTGCTGATAGTTTCCATGCTATCTTCTGGTGGCTTTTATTTCGTTTTGTGTTTGTTAGATGGACAGCAGTGGTTAGAGCGCTCGCTTTCCCCCCAACCAAATTAAGCAGCGTCGAGCGTGGTTACCAGTTGGATGGGTGACCGGTTGCGCGCCTTGGCTTCAGTACAGTCCCCCCTGTTCACCCAGCTGTAAATGGGTACCTGCCCTCTTTAGGGTCAGGGAAGGTAAAGCAGCGAGGGAGAGGAAATGGGCCCCGCCCTCAATATGCTGGCCCCTAGAGAAGCTGAGGTCTCTGATGCCTCGCTCCCCTACGACCACACAGGTTATGGGACACCTTTACCTTTTACCGTTTTAGTAGTGTTTTTCCGTATACTGCGCTGCTAGCACTATTGTCTGCAAAACTGGCGTGTATTATACCGTGACTGGATCCATAACTTGTCTAAGACTCTTTGGGGGAAGTACACTTTAATCTTTCAGTACAACACGTAACCTCATAAAGTCCATCCCTCTTCAGCGTATAGAATGCTTTGCTACTGGGAAAGTTTGTGTTTTTTGCCATTAACCGAGGCTAGCTGACTTTGACACGGAAAATGGATGGGGTTTTAACGTGTGTGTCAGACATGTTGCCTGTGTTCGCACTCAGGACACAGGTTTACAGCCCAGTTTAGTGGATCGGTGGTCTAGGAGGTAACGCGCCTTGCCTAGAAAGCGAAATGTCCGGGTCGGCGTGTGCGGTGGTTCGAATCCCGTTTGGGCCCAAAACTTTTCCCCCATCCATTAGACCATGAGTGGTGATCTGGGCGCTAGTCTTTCGGATGAGACGATAAGCTGAGGTCCTGTGTGTTAC
>CM060324.1:7233586-7236086 GCA_030674155.1 Stramonita haemastoma
GAAGCATCAACATGCTGATAGTTTCTAGTGTATTATACCATCTAACAAAACGAAATTGTTATTTGGCAGCATAAAAAGGATCGTCGCAACAAATTAATCCTACAGAGACAAACATAATTAGTAATAATAAGACATCATATCTATACTTGCTACCTTTAAACTTGTGAAAACTGAAACATCGCATTTGCATATTGATGTTATATTAAAATTTTATATCAGAAAATAGAAGGAAAACAAGACATAGAGAAAAGAAAAAAGGCAGTGAACAAAAACAGGTTGTGTCGAGAGACATGGAAGAAGTATTAGCCTGTTACAGGTATCACAACTTCTTCAGATGAAAACACAGAATACATTATGTATTGAAAATATCCCTTGATGTCTACATCAAGTATCACCTCCTAGAGATCTCAGTTTGCAAGGTACCCTAAAAAACTACGTGAAAGACAAAAGAATCAGCAGACATCCTTAAATATAAACATATTAGTGTCCATAAGAAAATCCCGATTCTCTCTAAAGATTTACTTTAAGACAATTATGCCATTTCGTTCTTCATTCTTTTTTTTTTTAATTATTCTTCCTATTAACTATTTTTTAGTCATGATTCCTGAACCATACTCCAAACGTTTGTTTTGATACCGCTCCTCTAAAGACTCCCCATGCTGAAAAGTGGGATTCTGAGTTTGCTTTCCTTTTTCATAAGGTGGAATATTACGGGTCTTATATATTTTTTATCTTTGTGTGTGTTAGTTTGTTTCTGTTGCTGGTTTGCTTTCATTTACTCTTGATTTATTGTGTGTGTGTGTGTGTGTGTGTGTGTGTGTGTGTGTGTGTGTGTGTGTGTGTGTGTGTGTGTGTGTGTGTGTGTGTGTGTGTGTGTGTGTGTGTTGTATAAGGCATTAATTTTTACAGACATAATTTTGAGAATGTTACCTACATTACCTGACAAAAACTGCATGTGTAACCTCAGTTTTGGTTTCCTCATACACGTCTGTGCCTGTGGTGAGTTTGTGTCAAATCCTTTTGGGGTTGGAGGTTTATTGAAGAAAGTTGTTGGGGCGGCATTGTGGTGGTCGTCACCTCGGATGAGCATCTTCCTGTTGTCTGCGTATGTTATCGTAGAACAGGCACCACTGAAGGCCACCAAAGTGAACCAACGGTAGTGCAGGGCCCCACTGGCTGGTGACCCATCAGCGGCCAGATATTGATGCGCTACATGTGGACTTCTGGTCCTGAGAACACGACACAACGAATCTGGGTATGGCATGGGCGAAGAGATTGAAATGAGCGGCGTGGGAACAGTAAGACAGAAATGTCACAGAAGATGAGGCCGCAAAAAAGTTGATAGATGTAAGCAATCTGGAAAAACCAGAGGAGCCTATCGGGTCTAAACTGATTTCTACTTTTTCTTCTACCTTTCGTTTTCTTTTTTCAGATCATCAATCATGTTTAGCACACAATCGTTTTTCTTTCTGTTGCTTTTTTACCCCCACATATCTTCCTTTTTGGGATACACAGGCAAAAAACGATAGTCTGAATAGAGACACAGAAAGCTAGCATATGGTCTGTTGGTTTTTTCTCTCATTTTTCCTCACACTAACTTATTTATTTATTTATTCCCTTCCAATTTACAACTTAACGTCATCCTTCTATGTGCCTGCCCATAGAACTATCTCTAAATGATCAGTTTAATTTTGCTCCACCAAAAATTGTCCTGCTGAAACGAGAAACTCTGCATTTTTGCTTTCTTTTTTGTCTCTCTCTATTTTTGCAGTTTTGTGAGTGTGGTTTTGTTTAGTTCTGTCAGTCTGTTTCTGTTTCTTGTTTTCTGTCCTTCTATTTCTCTTTGACTGCTGTCACTATATTTACATCTCTTTCTGTCTATCTGTCTGTCTGTTTGCCTGTCAGTTTTTTCTTCGTGTATATATATATATATATATATATATATATATATATATATATATATATATATATATATATATATATATATATATATATATATATAAATATAAATATCATATGTGTGTGTGCGTTTGTGTGTATGTTTTTTTTCTTCCTTTCTGCCCCTTTTTATGTTTGCTTTTATTAACTTTTTACTTTGGAAACGCCGGTTATTATCAACAATTTGATAGATGTAAGCAACTTGAATGATCAGGGAAACCCTATTGCGCTAAACCTGATTTGACATTTCTCTTTTTTCTTTCTTCTTTCATCTTTTTTCCTGAATCATCCATCATGCTTAGCGTATTTCTTCTTCTTCTTCTTCTGCCTTTTTTTTTTTTTACATCAATCTTCTTTCTCGTGTTGCACGTGCAAGAAATGACAGTCTGTGTGGAAACAGGGAAAGATGCTGATGTTCTCTGTCTGTCTGTCTGTCTGTCTGTCTGTCTGTCTGTCTGTCTGTCTGTCTGTCTGTGTCTGTTTTTCTGTCTGTCTGTCTCTGTGTCACTGCCTCTCTATGCCTTTATCTCTGAGTCTTTCTTTCTTTCTCTGCTTCTTTCTC
>CM060324.1:7248586-7253586 GCA_030674155.1 Stramonita haemastoma
CCCAAGCTTGCGGGATGGTCTGGCAGCGATGGTCTGGCAGCGGGCAGTAGAAGGGGCCTGGACTGTATAAATACAAGGGGCTGTTATCGCCTCGAGGAGGGAGGAGAGTCGAGGAGGAAAGATGATACTGAGAAGAGGAGGGGAGGGGGATTCCACGGCGCTGGAATATTTAGCGGGCAGTAGAAGGGGCCTGGACTGTATATATACAAGGGGCTGCCTTCGCAGTGGCAGAGGAGGGGAGTCCCACGGCCGAACGCCCTAGTGATCGAGCAGGGGAGGCAATGCGGACGGTAGATTTAGGGATTTTTTTTATATAGAAGAAGGGGAGAAAACTTGAAGAAATAGGAGAACAGTTATGAGGACTGTGAAAGTGATTAGCGATTGAAATTTGTGTTTAGTGAGCGTAGTAACAGAGTTTTGGTTAAATCTGTGGTGATGTTAGAAAGGAGTTTTCCTGTTTGTTTTTATTGGAATTTTTGTACTTTGTATTGGAAACCATACTTTTTGAAGTAGATTAGTTGAATAAAAGAAATATAACCTGATCTCTGAGTCGTGTGTGCTCTGTTAGATGTGATTCCCGAGAGGTAGGGGAGCAACTCTTGGCACTTCAGTCAGCGTTATACGTCCACTGGAGTGTCTTCAAAACAAAGAGTTTGTTCCTCAGAACCAATAAAAACAAAGAGTTTGTTCCTCAGAACCAATAACGTAACAAGGATACAAATTTATTGATGTTGATTCTTTTAAGAGAACGTCAAGAGAGACCAAAGTATGGCTTCCGGAATTGTACAAAATGATGCTTCTCCTGGGCATGCGCATATCCCATCTCTAGTGGCTTCCCGGAAGCGAACGGTAGTGACATTACAAATTTAAAAGAGTCTTGTTTGTACCATCTGTACTGAAGTCAAAGTTTGAGTAGAAGTACATGAGAGTAGTTGACAGAGACTGGTGATAGTGTGTGTGTGTGTAGTGTGTGTGTGCGTATGTGTGTGTGTGTGTTGTGTGTGGTTGTGTGTGTGTGTGTGTGTGTTGTGTGTGTGTGTGTGTAGTGTGTGTGTGGTATTGTGTGTGTGTGTGTGTGTGTGTTCTCTCCTCGTTCTCCTCTACTTGTCAGTCCCTCTGTTTCTCTTCCTTTTCCCTCCTCTTCAGTGAGTGTGATAGTGTGTGAGTGAGTGGTGATGTGTGGTGTGTGTGTGTGTGTGTGTGTGTGTGTGTGTGTGTGTGTGTGTGTGTGTGTGTGTGTGTGTTGTGTGTGTGTGCGTTTGTTGTGTGTTGTGTGTGTGTCTCTCTGTTTTCTTCCTTTTGTCAGCGCGCCTCTCTGTTTTCTCGTTGCCTTTTTACTTATTAGTGTGTGACAATGTGTGTGTGTGTGTGTTTGTGTTTGTAGTCTGTGGTTTTTTGTAACGCTCGCGTCCTTTCACATATTTTGAAGGGGAGAAATGCCTACAGCATGATGAATTTTGTAACTGGAGGAAGAAATAACAGAATGAGATTGATTTGTCACATATGTGGATTCCTTTGTTTTCCGTTGGCTCTATTTTCTAATCTTTATATTTTGACATTTACTGTTCGAGTTGTTTTGTTATGTAAAAAACCCCTGTTATGTGAGTTTCTTTTATTTAATTTCTTTATTTAATGCACTGGTGTGCATTTTTTTTAACATTTAGTCCGTGTGTGCCAAAGTTTTGTAAATTTTTGACATATTCCCACCGGAACACAATGGCCTACTCTTCCAAGAGGAAGGAACAGAGGGGAATGTGTGTACTAGATGTGCGTGCGTTTGCACAAGAAACTTAGATTTATAACCGCATTCGTTAGATTATTCTGATTATTAGAATCTATACCCCATCCACATCCTCATACTTTTTCTCTCTGAGTTTTTTTTTAGGACGTGTCTGTTGAGCAGCTTGAACCTGATGGAGCCCATCTCTCTCCGGGTACAACATGCATGCTGGGTAGTTTTTGCGTTTACAGACCCCCGATGATGTTGTTAACAGTTATAGGTTTCATGATCTTAAAGGTGCATATTTGATATTCGGGGACGGGATAGCTCAGTGGTCAGAGCAGTCGCTTTCCTCAAACTAAAGTTAAGCAGCCTGGAGCGTGGTTAACAGTTGGATGGGTAACCGTTTGCGCGCCATGGCTTCAGTACAGTCCCCCCAGTGCACCCAGCTGTAAATGGGTACCTGCCCTCTTTAGGGTCAGGGAAGGTAAAGCAGTGAGGAAAAAGAGATGGGCGCCACCCTCAATATTCTGGCTCCTAGAGAAGCTGAGGTCTCTGACACCTCGCTCCCCTACGACCACACAGGTTATGGGACACCTTTATCTTTTTTTTTACTTGATATTTTGAATGCGTATATATACGAAGACAATTCAAGGCACTGCGCTTAAAGTTAACATAGAGATCGTAAAACAAAAAAGAAATCCATCATTAATTTTTAAAAGTCACTGCTGGCGAGATTTGAACCCCAAACTTCATGGACACCACAGGAATGGAGTGAAAGGCTGTTAGTCACTCATCCCATCAGCAGCCCAGCAGTGCAAAACTAAACAGGGGGTCTGAAGATCGCTGGTGGAGAGGCCGCGGTGGAAATGAAGTGTGGTCCTCTGTCTAATCAGTCGTGCTGCTGGTTCGGGCTGAACTCTTAGAAATGTAGGCCAACATTTTAAAACAAACAAATCTTAGTGTTTGTCTGTTTGTGTGTATGTTTGTTCGTCTGTTTGTCTGTCTGTCAGTCTGTCTGTCTCTCTCTCCCTCTCTCTCTCTCTCTCTCTCTCTCTCTCTCTCTCTCTCTCTCTCTCTCTCTCTCTCTCTCTCTCTCTCTCTCTCCTCTCCCTCCCTCTCTCTCTCTCTCTCTCTCTCTCTCTCTCTCTCTCTCTCTCTCTCTCTCTCTCCTCTCTCTCTCTCTCTCTCTCTCTCTCTCTCTTCTCTGTTTTATCTCTCACTACGGGAAAGAAAGACAGATAGACAGACATGTAGATAGCTAGCTAGCTAGACAGACAGACAGATTGATAGATAGATAGATAGATAGATGATAGATTAGATAGATAGATAGATAGATAGATAGATAGATAGATAGATAGATAGATAGATAGAAAGATAGAAAGATAGATAGAAAGATAGTTAGATAGTAATAGATAGAGATAGAAGATAGATAGATAGATAGATAGATAGATAGATAGATAGATAGATAGATAGATAGATAGATAGATAGATAGATAGATAGATAGATAGATAGATAGATAGATAGATAGATAGATAGATAGATAGATAGATAGATAGATAGATAGATAGATAGATAGATAGATAGATAGATAGTAGATAGATAGATAGATAGATAGATAGATAGATAGACAAAAGAACCCACAACAGCATGAGAGTTGTTACTGATAAAATTGTTTAGAAAAAAACCGCTCTTATGGGGAAACAAGTACACATGCAGACCAAAATTTGTTTTAAAAATAGGTGGTGCTGCTCTTGTGGCGACACGCTTTCCCTAGAATGAGAGAGATAGCAGTCCGAATAATGTACTACGAGTGAAAGTAGTATACAAGCCAATATTGCATGCTAAACACCGTTCATACAATACACAGTATACAATCTTGTAGCGTGGATTCCATTTGTTGTAAGAGATAGTCATACAGTAAGCTGGACATTTTTCTGTGTATATGTAGCGTGGTGTTTTACTTTTTCCCGACGACGAACAGAAATTGCAAAATTCTTTTATGTTTTGAGTTTAACGAGTCTGCCCTAGTTTTTATAAACTATTTGTGAATTTGCATGGTAAGGGAATATTTCAGTTTCATTGCTAATTTACACACACACACACCACACACATGCACACACACATGCACACACACACACGCAAACATACACACACACTCCCCCCCCCCCTCCCCAGACACACACCCAGAGTCACACACACACACACACACACACAGTCACACACACCTGCGCGCATCCGCACTCTCTCTCAGAAATACACAAGCATTGACGAACGTATCCAGACATGATGGGATAGGTAAAAAGTTAGTAAATAAAGAAATTGAAAAAAAAAGAATTTATTATAAGAGCAAAAAATGCAAAGAAGAAGAGAAATGCATAGACGACTAATGTATTGAAAAAGAATGGAAAGAAGAAGAAAAAGAGAAGAAGAAAAAGAAGAAGAACAAGAAGAAAAACAAGATAAACAAGAACAAGAACAAAAATAAGACAAGAACAAGAAGAACAAAAAGAATAAGGGGCAGAATGCAAAGAGGAAGAGGAAGAATACAAAAAAGAAGAGGAAGAATGCAAAGAGGAAGAGGAAGAATACAAAAAAGAAGAGGAAGAATGCAAAGAGGAAGAGGAAGAATACAAAAAAGAAGAGGAAGAATGCAAAGAGGAAGAGGAAGAATACAAAAAAGAAGAGGAAGAATGCAAAGAGGAAGAGGAAGAATACAAAAAAGAAGAGGAAGAATGCAAAGAGGAAGAGGAAGAATACAAAAAAGAAGAGGAAGAATGCAAAGAGGAAGAGGAAGAATGCAAAAAAGAGAGGAAGAATGCAAAGAGGAAGAGGAAGAATGCAAAAAAGAAGAGGAAGAATGCAAAGAGGAAGAGGAAGAATACAAAAAAGAAGAGGAAGATTGCAAAGAGGAAGAGGAAGAATACAAAACAGAAGAGGAAGATTGCAAAGAGGAAGAGGAAGAATACAAAAAAGAAGAGGAAGATTGCAAAGAGGAAGAGGAAGAATACAAAAAAGAAGAGGAAGATTGCAAAGAGGAAGAATGCAAAGAAGAAGAGGAAGATTGCAAAGAGGAAGAATGCAAAGAAGAAAGAGGAGAAGAATGCAAGAAGAAGAAAGATGAAGGGAAGAATGCAAAGAAGAAGAGGAAGAATGCAAAGAAGAAGAGGAAGAATGCAAAGAAGAAGAGGAAGGAAGAATACAAAGAAAAAGAGGAAAATTGCAAACAAGAAGCAGACCAAACTAGTTTTTTCTTCTGGAAGCCTGAAGTGTTCTTTC
>CM060324.1:7258586-7261086 GCA_030674155.1 Stramonita haemastoma
CATCTGTCCATGTAAATCAGTGTACGCATGTGTGCATGAACACGCCTGTGTTTGCAGCTATGCATAAGTGTTTAGTGTCACTGAGTGTGTGGATATTGATATGCATCATCAGGTTGTAAATGCAAACACACTCAGGGCATTTCTGTTGAAGCAAACTATGCAATCAAGCACACATACACACACAAAGATTTCAGCCTATCAAAACTCCTCTCTTCGAGTTCAAAACTCAACAATATTTAATTGCAAGTGAAAAGGTTAAATCAGAAATACTCAATACAATGAATTACTCGCACATGAAGTAGAAGTAATCAACAATTACCCAGGTAGCAGTTTTACCAGTAAGTTGCATGCACTGGGATTATATATATATATAAATATATATACTATATTACTACTACTACTAACTACTACTACTACTACTACTACTACTACTACTACTACTACTACTACTACTACTACTACTACTACTACTACTACTGCTTCTAATACAATGGAGTTTCCAGAGCGCTGATTCTTGCAAAACAAACAAATCAAAGTTTTGCACTCAAACATCTTACACTTAGCTGCTGATAAATATCAAAGATCACCAGAACATAAGTTTAGGCAACCAGTGTTGAGTAGAAATACTTAAATCCCATCGCAAGAGATTGTTCATATGAATGTATAATTATGCGCACGAGCTCAACAAAATTTAAAGTCAACATAGTGTGAACATATAACTGCCCCAAAAAAAAAGAAAAACCCAAAGCTTACAACTACAGAACATATGAAGTAGACTCTGCAATAGACATCTAGCATGGAAAATACGAACTTTAATTTTCAAATACATTGGGGCACTGAAATATGATATGAGTACTGAAAATATGATCTCCACATAGACATAGTGTGTGTGTTATCTATGTGTCTGTACATCAGAATGCACTCACACATGGACATGACACGTGCATGTATGCATGTTTGCATGCTTAGATATGTTTCTGCATGCATGCTCGCCTATACGTATGTGTACCTGAATATTATCAACAGCCACAAAAACAAAACTCACAATGCAAAAATAATTAAAGAAATCAACAAGTATCCAACCCAGTAAATAAGCCTACCAAGTTTGATAAAAAAAAAAACCTCAGAAATCAGTGTGTAGGCATGCAATCCTTTATATTTCTTCTCTTTCAGACACAAGTTTCAATTTCAAGCTCACCCCCCCCCCCCTGCACCCCCCCCCCCCCCCCACCCCACCCCGACCCCCCACTTACGCTGGCCTACTTGTAACCTCTCAGTTCCCCAGCAGACCCCAGGTTCCTGGTTTCCATTGAGAGAGAACGACAGGCGAACACTTCTTCTTTTGGAAGCAGACAATTGAATCACCACAGGGGGGGGGGGGGGGGGGTGCTTGCTTTCTAGGGGTGGAGTGACTGTGTGCATGCACCCCTGCCTGCACTGTACACTGTAGCAGTGGTGGAATGGCTGGTTTTCTTTCTGATAGGTTTTCCCCTATTAAAAGCAGACTTGGTGAACTTGGGTTAACTATATATGTATGTATATATGTACATGTGTGATTAAATATATATATATAGTGAGAGAGAGAGAGAGAGAGAGAGAGAGAGAGAGAGAGAGAGAGAGAGAGAGAGAGAGAGAGAGACAGACAGACAGACAGACAGACAGACAGACAGACAGACAGACAGACAGACAGACAGACAGACAGACAGACAGACAGACAGACAGACAGACAGACAGACAGACACGAACAGACACAGAGAAGAGACAGACACAGAGAGAAAAACAGAGAGAGAACAGACAGACACAGAGAGAGAAGCATGCGCAAGAGACAGAGAGACAGAGAGACGGAGAGAGAAACAGAGAGACAGAGATAATAGAGAGAGTGTGTGTATTGTTTGCATGCGTACGCGCGCGCGCGCGCGCGTGTGTGTGTGTGTTGAGTAGTGTGTTTGTGCACGTGTTCGCGCGCGCGTATGTGTGTGTGTGTGCCTGTGTGCCTGTCTGTCTGTCTGTCTATCTGTCTATTTCCTGCATCTATGTATTCACAAGACCAAGTTGATGCACACATTTTATATGCACGGAAGTATCTATATATTTATGCTTATTGAATATCATATGTCTGCAAGCATGATACATAGTTAGTGCATGTGGTAATCTATCTCACATACAAGTGTCTGTCTAAGACCAAAATTAAACCACAGTGAAAAAATATTCTAACCCTCCCTTCCCAACAAAATCTGAAGTAACATACTATGTTCTATTTTCCAGTAACGACTTAATTTAGATTCAAAACACAGAAATCATAGTCCTTTGAATACAGCTGACATTTTTCATTCTAAAAATTACACAGCTGAGTTTCTCGGGACCTCATCTCATCCCCAACTCGAATATCATGCCAATGTTCTACTAATGCCACAATCTCCATGAAGACATATCCTAGAACTATTTTCATTCATCTTGATAAGATTTTCAAATGATTAAAAAGTGGCCTACCTTTTTTCTC
>CM060324.1:7266086-7273586 GCA_030674155.1 Stramonita haemastoma
AGATTATAGATATATGTAAGATGTTCTGAGATTACTTGTGCAGAATCTTTCAAAATTTTGCTATCTAAGTCGTCTAAACCACGGGATGTTGTTTGCTTTAATGAACACAACTCCTTGTGCACTTCATGCACACCGATATATTTGAAAAACAGTTTAGACTTTATTGATCTGGAGTTACAAAATTCTTGTAAAAGAGGTAATTCATTGAATTTAGAGTGGTCAACACTTACAATTTTTTCAGCAATAGTACAAAAATGTTTATTAATGTTTTCTGCAGATAGACCTGTATGTGATGAAGTGCACGATGAGGATGGTTTACCAGCTAACTGATTAATTGCTTTCCAAAGAGACTTAGGGTCCTTCTTAGATGTTATAAGCTCACTAAAATATTTCTTTTTTGCAATTTGTTTCATGAAAGTCACTTTATTACGCTGTTCCTTAAATCTGTCATCTTTCCCTGTTGATTTTAGTAATTTATCTCGGAGGGCTATAGCTTTAGTGATTTCATCAGTTAACCATAGGGGTTTATCTCTAGCTTTAACTCGTTTGGTTCGAAGAGGAGCATGACTATTATATATTGATGAAAAGATACTATACCAAACAGCAAGAGCTTTGTCTGGGTCAGTAAACTGATAAACAACTGAGAAATTTGCTTTACATAGATCGGACAAAAAATCTTCTACTTTAAATTTTTTATAGCTACGAAAAGAAATGTATTTGTGTTTGCATCTGGGGATTTTAGCACCTTTTTTGGACCAGGTTAAACATACAGGATAGTGATCGCTAAGATCATATACAGGTACAGACAGTTCAACAATGTTAGATGGATTGGTTGTATATATGTGGTCAATCAATGTTTCAGAGCGCAGAGTTTTCCTTGTGGGAGTGTTTACCAGTTGTGACAGATTATACACTGCAAATATTTTTTTCCACTTGTCATTAGGCTTAAGCAGATCAATGTTGAAATCACCAAGTAAAATTATTTCTGTTGAGTAGTTACAAACATCATCCATCATATGTTCAAAATTATCAAACCAATTGATGCGTTCATCTGGGTTTCGGTACAAAAATCCTACAAGTATTGGTTTAGTTCCTTTCAGGTTTATTTCTAACCAGACACATTCAATGCCATAGTTATCAAATAAAGTTATCTGCTTGTAGTTTACTGACTGATGTATATAGACTATTAATCCTGTTTCTAATCTAGTCTTGGCATCTCGTCTGATAGAGTTATAGCATGGAACAGATACAATATCATCTGCCACAAAATGTGATAACCTTGATTCGGAAAAACCAAAAACATGAAAAGGACTATTTATATTTGACAAAATAGTGGGTAGGTCTGAAACTTTATTTAGCAGGTGACAAATATTTAAGAATCCTACTTTGAACCCATATTTTGTTAGCCAACCATTGGTATCGGGCACTTTTGCCATACTGTACACAATTAGTCAAAACAGGAAAAAAAAAATTCATTCACTGTAACAATCTTATTCTAAACTTACACAATTTTAGCAAATAGACAGTACAAAGTTCCAAGTGGAGACAAAAAGTTAAATCAAAATATGCCCCCACAACTCTCACTCCACCAAGTACAAAAAAGAAGGAGCAAGAAGTCAAAAATATGGAATGGAAAATATCAGTAAAAGGCAAACTTGAATAAGCAAAGAAAAAAAAATAGCAAGCACAACCACAAAGTGAATACAAATCAAGCTGCAAAATCTCAACCAGTCAAAAAATAACCTTGACTGTCCAGCTTTAAACAATATCCACCAACTCTGTCAGGGGAGAATACTCCTGCCAGACCTTATGATTTTCAAACAGAATTAACTCCCCTGTCCGAGTACCAGCCTGGCCCATATGATATACCTCTTGACAGCAACAACCTGACATATCATGGGAAACCCACAAAATAACAAATAGATGAAGGGCAGCACAGGAGCCCATTAAATAAGAGAAAAAATAGCATATGTTGCAAGTATTTATTCAAGTTTTAACTTTAACACCATGTGCAAAATAACAGCTTAATCTTTATTATCAAATTATAAACACTGCAACATGTTCATTTTGCGCATGCAAAAAAACAAAACAAAAACACACACAAAAAACCCACAAAAAAAACACACACAAAAAACCCACACACAGGCTATGCTTAAATTTACATGTAGTAGACCCTCTTAATAGAGAGAGAGAGAGAGAGAGAGAGAGAGAGAGAGAGAGAGAGAGAGAGAGAGAGAGAGAGAGAGAGAGAGAGAGAGAGAGAGAGAGAGAGAGAGAAAGAATTCAAGGCAAGGCAGGCAAGACAAAGCAAATTCTTTTATTCGAGGATAATAGATAAGCACTCGTGTGCTTTTTTTTCATCCAGCCCCCGCCCTTTTCAGAGATAACATCAAGATAAAAAAAACCTGTAACTACCCAACAGCAATAATAATGACCCAAATACCAAGAACAAGAGCAAGAAACCATACCAAGTATCAAACAGCAAGCAAAAAAAAGGACAGAGATACAATAATAAGGTAATGATATAAAAAGGCACATATTCAGAAAACGAAAAAGAAGTAAGAATCAATGATGATTTTCAGAGAGAGAGAGACAGAGAGAGAGAGAGGGAGAGAGGGAGAGAGAGAGAGAGAGAGAGAGAGAGAGAGAGAGAGAGAGAGAGACAGAGACAGAGACAGAGAGACAGAGACAGAGAGACAGAGAGACAGAGAGACAGAGACAGAGAGAGAGAGAGAAAGAGAGAGAGAGAGAGTGAGAGAGAGAGAGAGAGAGAGAGAGAGAGACAGAGACAGAGACAGAGACACAGAGAGACAGAGAAAGAGACAGAGACAGACAAACAGAACTCGAACTCGAACTCGAACTCGAAAGGTTTATTCATGAAAAAAGGCCATTGGCCCATACATGAAGGGGGTTGCCGAATAACGATAACGATAATTGCTTTAAGCTGACACACGACGCTACTCCAAGCCATGGAAACCACAGCATTGATTAGTAATGTACATGGAGACACAAACTCTTTACTGTCCAGATATGTTACGGCATTCCGAGCCTTTCTTTCGTCCAGTCTTTGTCACAAACACACCCTTAGGTCTAGGCTAGGCCTAGCCAAGAGACTGCTGTAATAGGTCTCTAAGTGTCGCTAAGTCCCTTGAAGCACACGATAGGGTCTCCGTGTGTAGTGTGTTCTGGATACGCTTCCCATTCCGCAAACTGGCGAGTTTGACACGTTCCTCTTTTAGCATGTTTTTCTCTTGCTGTTTGACAAACCAGTACACACATACTGGCTCAGTGTCTGGTTGGCATGCGCACTGGATCACAATGTCGTCTGACTCACACGTCACAATATCTTCACCGTCTGAATGATGTAGCACGGATTTTCTAAAGTGTGTATTTCTTTGTCTCTTAGCCTTCTCTGTACGGATCTATCAGTTAGAGTAGCCACGTACTGTTTGACATTTCTTGTGTCGAATGCACCAACAATATTATCATTGTTCACCTCAGGCTGCAAAACACACATATCAGCACAGTCACTACAATCAGACATACAGGGAGGTTCTAAATCAACCGATGATGGCAACTTAACTGATGTTTTTGTGTTGATGTCCTGTGTGTGTGTTGTTGGTAGGTCTATTCCATGTGTATCTACACATGCTGTATTCCCCTGTTCTAATCCACTGTCAGGCAGACTCGAGGCACTGAGGACACAGTCACTTTCACACACAACACTTGCCTGCTTCTCTTTATGCTTTCGAGACCGTTCAACATCTCGTCGTCTTTGAGAAAACGATTTTTTCCTGTAGTACTGTGCTTGTATGCTGCGATTCACTGTTGGATCCGCCATGTTGGTTGACACTGTTGTGTCCACTGGTTTCAGTCGCAAGACAAAAACCACGCTGTCCCCTTCTCCTGCCACTTTCCAGCTGGAAACTGCATTGTCGGTCAGCAGGGCGCCTAAGGTCCTCTCCACAGCCGCTGGAAGTCCAGTAACTGGCATTTTTGAATGAATTTCTAGTTTTACTGCTGCTCACAGAAAATGTACGCCCTGTCCGCTTCACTTCTCGTGACCGCCCCCGACAGACAAACAGAGAGACAGAGAGAGACAGAGACAGAGAGAGCGTTTTCAACTGACTCCTCTTTTTTTTAAAGTGCACATGATTTCACAGCCTATAGATGGGAAACAATTCAAACAAGCAAAGAAAGAACAAGAGTAAAAGAAAACCTCCCCAAGGCAAAATCAAAGCAAACAAAAATATCTCCAAAGTTACCTACTTGATCAAATTAAGTTAAATATCTTTATTGTACGAAATGCGAAACAACTAACAAAAGCCACAACAAAACAAAAGCAAAAGAAGAACAAAGGATAGATTATAAAGAAAATACACGAAAAGAAAAACGATACCATTCAAAATGGGTTAAAAAAGAGACGTAGACACCGTGTAAAAACACACACAGACACACACATAAACACACGCATAAACACACACACACACACACACACACACACACACACACACACACACACACACACACACACACACACAAGGAGAGAGAGAGAGAGAGAGAGAGAGAGAGAGAGAGAGAGAGAGAGAGAGAGAGAGAGAGAGAGAGAGAGAGAGAGAGAGAGAGAGAGAGAGAGACAGACAGACAGACAGACAGACAGACAGACAGACAGACAGACAGACAGACAGACAGACAGACAGACAGACAGACAGAGAAACACAGACAGACAGACAGACAGAGTCAGAGAGACAGACACAGACAGACAGACGTATAGACAGACAGAGAGACAGACAGACAGACAGACAGACAGACAGAGGCAGAAAGTGAAAATGTGTATGTGTGTGCGCGTGCATGCTTGTACGTGTATGTATGTTTATGCGTGTGTGCGTGCATGAGCGCGCGTGCGGGCGCGCGTGTGTGTGCATTTATGTGCAAGTGTAAACACCCGCATGTGTCTGCAGGTATGTGCCAGCGGTTCTGTATAAATGGATAATGTCACGTCAAGTCTAACTCAAAACTCTTTAGCTAACCGATAAATAAGATAAAATAATGAAAATATACAGCTTGAAAAGCCAACACAAGTCGGTTACGTCTGCTTAAAACACACACCCAGATTCCCTGAGGGATCATGACAAAATGGACTTCAGAAATAGCAAAACAAACAAACTGAAAAATAAATGCTTTTTTCAAAAGGACCTTTAGAACAGGTCGGAAAAGACAAAAGGAATGCAGCATCAGACAGTGATTCAATATGCATTTCTTAAGAACCATCGTCTGTCTTGTTTTTCATTAGCCCTGAGGAAAGGCAAGAAAAAATTTCAAGAAAAAATAATAATCTGAGGGATGGACGAAATTAAACAAAAATATATAAGAGACACGCGGACAAGAAATAACACAGAGACTGGCAAGTGCTGAAGAAAGAAAAGAGAGAGAGAGAGAGAGAGAGAGAGAGAGAGAGAAGAGAGAGAGAGAGAGAGAGAGAGAGAGAGAGAGAGAGAGAGAGAGAGAGAGAGAGAGAGAGAGAGAGAGACAGACAGACAGACAGACAGACAGACAGACAGACAGACGGACAGACGGACAGACACACAGACAGACAGACAGACAGACAGACAGACAGAGAAAGAGAGAAAAGAGAGAGAGAGAGAGAGAGAGAGAGAGAGAGAGAGAGAGAGAGAGAGAGAGAGAGAGAGAGAGAGAGACAGAGACAGAGACAGACAGACAGACAGACAGACAGACAGACAGACAGACAGACAGACAGATAGCAGACAGACAGACAGACAGAGTCAAACAGAGACACAAACAGACAGACCGAAAGAGATGGAGACTAAGAGAACTAGAGAGGCAGAGAGAGTCCAATTTTCTGAGAGACAGACAGAAAGACAGAGACAGAAAGAGACAGAGATGCGAATCCAATTTTTCTGAAGTGGGAAAAAAAAGACAGAGAGACAGAATCGTGGAAAGAAGAACACACACACACACACACACACACACACACAACACACACACACACACACACACACACACACACACACACACACACACACACACACACACACACACACACACACACACACACAACACACACACGCACATCGTGTGCCATCGCAGTCTGGGAAAGAGACATGTGAACGTTAAGTATCAACGTCACTTTAGCGGTGGCAAACAGTCCAGGACACACATTATGTAAACGGGTCAAATCGCTCATCAGCAAACTGTACAGGTGATATTGACATACGCAATTTGCGAGATAATGAGGCAAAATGTTCATATACCCACTCCTAACCTCGACCTTCCCTCATCAATCAAAACAAAAGAAAAAAGTTTATTTTTTCATAACTGATAGTATTTCTTTTCTCTTCTTCTTCTTCTTCTTCTTCTTCTTCTTCTTCTTCTTCTTCTTCTCTCTTCTTCTTCTTCTTCTTCTTCTTCTTCTTCTCTCTTCTTCTTCGCATTCTTCATTCTTCTTCTTCTTCATTCTCTTCGCAATTTTTTCTTCTTCTTCTTCTTGTTCTTCTCTTCTTGTGTTCTTCTTCTTCTTCTTGTTCTTCTTCTTTCTTCTTTTTTCTTCTTCTTCTTCTTCTTCTTCTTCTTTTCTTCTTCTTCTTCTTCTTCTTCTTCTTCTTCTTCTTCTTCTTCTTCTTCTTCTTTCTTCTTCTTCTTCTTTCTCTTCTTCTTTCTTCTTCTTCTCTTCTTCTTCTCTATTCTTCTTCTCTTCTTTTCTTCTTCGCAATTCTTCTTCTTCTCTCAATCTTCTTCTTCTTCATTTCTTTGCAATTCTTCTTGTTCTTCTTTTCTTCTTGTTCTTCTTGTTCTTCTTGTTCTTGTTCTTCTGTTCTTGTTCTTGTTTCTTGTTCTTGTTCTTGTTCTTCTTCTTCTTCTTCTCTTCTTCTTCTTCTTCTTCTTCTTCTTCTTCTTCTTCTTCTCTTCTTCCTCCTCCTCCTCCTCTGTGTAAAAAACCCACTCAGATGGCAATTGTCGTAATCCGTCATATGAGCAAAAATGTATTGCGCTGCCGTTAGACGCCTGACAAGTCAGGCCCAGCGCATACGACTTCAGCGTAGCAGAAAACGGTCATCTTTTCAGTCTTCGTGAGGAAAAAAAGGCAGGAAAAGGGACCAAGATCGCTGAATATAGACAAGAAGGAGGAGGTAAAAGGAAGGTAAAAAACATGGCAGAAACAAAAAGGAGGGATAGAAAAGAGGGAATTCCAAGCACAAAATTTCCAGAAGTTTTGAGGGGAGAGGTAATTGCACTGAAAAGGCCCCGGCATTCCCACAGGGGAAAGTGTTGTATAATGAAGCAATGTAGATGATCACCGCTCCTTATGACGTCCACTGTCTGTCGTTTGAAATGATGAAAGCGATGAAAATTACAAAATGTCTCTCTTTTATTGTCTCATTTCGCAGCAGCGGCAGTGGCATTAATAATAATAATAATAATAATAATAATACATGGAATTTGTATTAAATGATTGGGAGACACGCATGGAAAGTGTCAGGT
>CM060324.1:7301086-7308586 GCA_030674155.1 Stramonita haemastoma
GATCTCCTGCCATTTTGTCCCTCTCCTTTCCTGATACTTTCAAATTAATCGCTGCCCCTTTTGGCACTTGAGCATCGCTCTACTGTCTTTCTGTCCAAAACTTTGCAGAGAAAGGAAACAGAGGAGACAGATCAAAACATTGATGTATGTATCTCCACAGACCAGCGAAAGGGATTGCAGTGTCTCTCCATCACCTCTGAACAAAGACGAACGGATATTGGCGGAAATCAAAGTCTTAGTGCCCGGATGTGAGAGAAGACGGGCTTACAGGGAGAGGCTGGATGTGCTGTCACTACTGTGCAAGGTTTGTCTGGGAAATTTCCCCAAAGAGTCCAAATTTATGTCATCAGTCTCGCTGTGAAAGACTTTTATCTTGCTGATTTCTGTAATAAAACAGATTGTGGCTAGCTGCATGTGTATTGAGCTGTGTTGCTAGTTACAGCAGATTCTCTGCTTCAAATTTAGTCTTTACTCTGCATAAATAGATTGCATTGTCATAGTATATTTTTCCTCCATGTTCCTGGCTATCATTTTTCCTGTGTCTTAAGTCCATCTTTTACCATCATCAATATGCCTGTCAGTATTGTAATTGTAATTGCCCTTCAGGGATGATTAAAGTGTTTTTGACTTGACTTGACGTCATTTCGGATATCCTAATTCATCCCTATTCCCCACTGAGCATTTGAAAATTGCTTTTCATTCTTATGTCCCAAACTTGAAAGAGATAGAAAGCAGAAGAGACAGATAAAACCTGTGATGTGTTCGTCTCCACAGACCACAAAATGGATTGCAGTGTCACTCCATCCCTTTCTGAACAAAGGCCAACGGAATATTGGTGGAAACTAAAGTCTTAGTGCCGGATGTAAGAGAAACGTGTCCACAGTGAGAGACTGGGTGTGCCCTGTCACTGCTGTGTCAAAGCTTGTCTAAGGAAATTTTCCAAAATATTGCCAGCCTATGTCATCAGTATCGCTGTGCAAGACATTATCTTGCTGATTTTCTGAATAAAGATTTTGGCTTGTTGTTTAGTACTGACTGTGTTGCTAGTTCACAGCAGATTTCTCTGCTGTGCAATTTTTCTCTCATTTCTGCACAAAGCGAGTGTGTTGTTACAGCAAAGCACAGCACTTCACGGTAACAAAATGTTCTTGCATTTCATTTTGTTTTCCTGTAATCTTAAATCCATCTTTCTACCTCATTCAAACTTACCCAATGTGCCTAATTCAGGTGACTTCAACATTTTCTTTACTCTTATGCCCTAAACTTTACAAAGAAAGGAAAATAACACACACACACATACAAGCACACACGCACTCACACAAACACACACACACACACACACACACAACACACACACACACACACACACACACACACACACACACACACACACACACACACACACACACACACACACATACCACTTACACACACACACACACCACACATCATGTGTCTAGGAATGTAATCAAAATAGAAAACAGCCAACTGGACTCCATTACAAGTCAAACAAAGAAAGCAATAACGTGACAGTGAGAAGATCGACATAACAAGCCTTCTCTATTATCAGATTCACTAGACAAACCCATTTCTGTTTTCTGTTAGTGCTGACAAAGCGTTTGTATCTGGTCCATCCTGGTCTAGGAGACTACGATGACAGCAGATTGGAAAAGTGTTGTCTTTTGCAGGGATTCTGCTGCTGCGATAACCTTTTTGTTTCTAGGAATGAAGACATAGAATATGTATTGATCTGTTGTGACATGTGTGTGTGTGTGTGTTGTGTGTGTGTGTGTGTGTGTGTGTGTGTGTGTGTGTGTGTGTGTGTGTGTGAGTGTGTGTGTGTGTGTGTGTGTGTGTGTGTGTGTGTGTTGTGTGTGTGTGCTGTGTGTGTGTGTGTTTCTGATGTGTGTGAATGTAATTTGAGAATATAGACATTTTTGTTTTTTTTTGTGTGTTTTATGTTCGCTTTTATCCAGCATTTCATTTGCATTATGTTAAAATCTATTTTAAAAGCTTAAGTCAAAATAGAAAAGGTTACTTGGAAAGCAATGTACAGGTCCGTCGTTTTTTATATTGTATTTAACCTTTAAATCTTTTATATATTGCCCCATTTTTTTCTCTGCGATCAAAGTCCATGTGTTCATATTTATCCTCAATGTATCCAAATTCTCTCTGTTCAACTTTTGTGCTCTTTAAACTCAACTTCGACTCTTTGTTTCCAAAGTTTACAGGGAACGGAAACAGAGATGGCAGATCAACTCATTGATGCATTCATCTCTACAGAGCAGTGAAAGGGATTGCAGCGTCACCCCACCACTTTCTGAACAAAGACGAACAGATATTGGCGGAAATCAAAGTCTTAGTGCTCGGATGTGACAGAAGAACGGATTTATAGGAAAAGGTTGGGTGTGCTCTGTCACTATTTGTGCAAGGTTTGTCTGGGAAATTTCCCCAAAGATTACCAGCTCACGTCATCACTGTCACTACTGCGCAAGATTTGTCTGGGAAATTCCCTGAAGATTAACAGCTCACGTCATCACTGTCACAACTGTGCAAGTTTGTCTGGGAAATTTCCCCATAGATGACCAGCTGATGTCATCACTGTCACTACTGTGCAAATTTGTCTGGGAGGGCGTATTTTCATGGCACAGAACAAACCAATGGTTTCCTTGCATTGCATTCTGCTACCTGTGGTCCTTAACCTTTTCTTTTCGATTTCATCCCTTATACATCAAATATCCTCCCCTTTTTCTCCTTTGTGCACATGAAAACAGCTGTACCTTTGTGGATCAGTGGTCAAGAGGTAGAGAAAGTTAAAATCCGGGTCTGAGTGTGCGGTGGTTTGAATCCTGTTTGGGCCCCAAACTTTCCCCCCATCCATTAACCATGAGTGGTGGTCTGGGTGCTAGTCTTTCGGATGAGCAGAAACCAATGTCCGTGTGTTACATTTATTATTAGCGCACGCAAAAGAATCCACTGCACAAAGGGGTTGTCCCTTGACAAATTTATAGAAAAAAGTTGCTATAATAGGGAACAAATGCAGTTGCAGACAGGAAAAAGAAAAAAATAGGTAGGCGCTGCACTTGTAGCAACGTGCTCTCCCGGGAGAGCAGCCCGAATTTCACGAAGAGAATCTGCTGTGACATAAAGTGGTATAGATAGATAAATAAAAAAAAACTCTATGAGAAAGAAAAGAGAGGAGACAGATAAAAACGTTGCGTATTGTTCTCCACAGACCAGCGTAAGGGCTGCAGTTTCTCTCTTGTTGCTTCCTGAACAAACGAGGAAATATATGACGGAAATAAAGTCTTAGCAACCATACACGAGAGAAATTGACTTTTATAGGAACAGGATCAGATGTGCTGTGTCACAGGCTATCTGGGAAATTTCTGGAAAAGATTATAATTACACTCATGTTATCGTTTTTACTGTGAACAAATAAATAACCTTGTTTGGCTGATTCTATAAAAAAAAAATGCTGGCTAGTTGTTTTTCATTAGATTGTAATGCTAGTCATTGAGAGATTTCTCTGCTGAGAAGTGTGGTCTTCTCTTGCACAAATAGGATGTGTTGTCACAGTATAGTACAGCACAAATCGGTGCCCAATGCATTTTGTTTCGTTTTTTTTTTTATCTTAAGCCCATCTTTCCATCATTATTCCTGAGACATTCATCACTGCTCCCCTTTTGTGCACTTGAACATCTCTCTTCACTCACTGTGTCCAAAACTTTACAAGAAAGCGAACAGAGGAAGAGACAAATACAAACTTTTATGGATTGGTCTCCACAGACCAGCAAGCAGGATTTGCAGTGTCTCTCCATCACCTTCAGAACAAAGACGAACGGATATTGGCGGAAATCAAAGCCTTAGAGCCCGGATGTAAGAGACGAGGGGTTCACAGTCAGAGATTGGCTGTGCTCTGTCACTGCCGTGCAAGGTTTGTCTGGGAAATTTCCCAAAAGATTACAGGCTCATGTCATCTCTGTCACTGTGCAAAAATCATCTAACTGTGCTACCGAAGAATTTCTGGCTGCTTGTATTGTATTATTCTACGTTGCTAGTCACTAGAAAAAAACTTCTTTTCTTTAAAACCTGCGCTCCTCTCTTTACAAAGGAAGATATACTACAGCACCGTGCTATTTGGCCACTCAGGTTCCATTCCCGTTCATGGCAAATTTTCCCCTTGAGTTACCATCAGTGCTGACTCCACTCTCCCCACAAGTCCTTCAGATAAGAGTATAAACCAAGGCCCGTGTGCGAACGCACGTAGAACATCTAGCGCACACGTTAAATCCTATTCTGCTTTTCGTAAGAGTAGGCCATTGTGTGCCTATGGGAACAGATGATAAGACTTACAAAACTGCACACACACGGGGACTGGATGTATAAAAGCAAATGAGTGCTTATTCCATTATCCTTGATATAAAAGAATAAATTAAAAAAAATGTGTGTGTGTTTTCTACTGTTTGTGTGTTAAGAGTCTGATTTTATTGCTGTTGGGTGTTCCCTAGCTTGAAATCCTGAGATCACATAGGGTACGCTCTCTGCATGTCACACATCACTGATGGAAGTCATTGTGAGGCCTTAAAATCCACCCTGGATGAAAAGCCTAAAAGTATGACTAAATGCAACTTTCTCACCAGATATGCAGACATATCCCGTCTTCAGGGGATTTTCCACAAGTAAGCGTGAGCACAAGATCCTATGGTAAAAGGTTTTCAGAGATGGAGCATTTCAAAGCAAAACAGACATTGATTATTTGTTAATGTAGGCCATGACAATTTTGTTTATTATCAACATGAGACAAATATCTCGACCTGGGCCAGTTAAAAGATTTTTTTCCCAGTTCTGCCAAATATAGGTGCTTGGCATCGGTTCTTTCACAGGAGCTATGTGTGCTTCACATTACACCTTGATTTCTTATATAGACTTACACTAGTATTTAGGCCTTTGCTGATAGTTACACACACACACACACACACACACACACACACACACACACACACACACACACACACACACACACACACACACACACACACACACACACAACACACACACACACACACACACACACACACACACAGAAACACACACTTATTTAAAGCTTAAATAAAAACCATTTATTACAGACCAGAAAATCCATTCCTAACATTAAAGCCAGATGGAAAACACTGCAGGCGACTGACGTGGGAATAAAGACATTAACTGTGTGCAAACAGGCAGAATGAAGATTGTCAATAATTGTTGTGGAAAAAGCAAAAGATTGTCAAGGACCAGAGTGCAAACAGGCGGAATGAAGGTTGTCAATGACTAGTGTGCAAACAGGCATAGGATTGTCAATAACTAGTGTGCAAACAGGCATAGGATTGTTAATGACTAGCGTGCAAACAGGCATAGGATTGTCAATAACTAGTGTGCAAACAGGCATAGGATTGCTAATGACTAGCGTGCAAACAGGCATAGGATTGTCAATAACTAGTGTGCAAACAGGCATAGGATTGTTAATGACTAGCGTGCAAACAGGCATAGGATTGTCAATAACTAGTGTGCAAACAGGCATTGGATTGTTAATGACTAGCGTGCAAACAGGCATAGGATTGTCAATGATCAGTATGCATACAGGCAGAATAAAGATGATCAATGACCCATATGCAAACAGCAGAATGAAGATGATCAATAACCAATCTCACTGGCCAATATGCAAACAGGCGGAATAAAGATGATCAATGACCCATATGCAAACAGCAGAATGAAGATGATCAATAACCAAGCTCACTGGCCAATATGCAAACAGGCGGAATAAAGATGATCGATGATCAATATGCAAACAGGCAGAATGAAGATGAACAATGACCAATATGCAAACAGCAGAATGAAGATGACAATGACCAACATGCAAACAGCAGAATGAAAATGAACAATGACCAACATGCAAACAGCAGAATGAAAATGAACAATGACCAACATGCAAACAGGCAGAACGAAAATTGTCACTGACCACTCTTCTACACTGACGCTATCATCAGGACGGAGGAACTGCCCAGGGCGAAGGGTCAGTCTGATAGAATGGACACTGGAGTGGCTGCAGGGCCGCTGTGGGCTCCACACACACACACACACACACACACACACACACACACACACACACACACACACACACACACACACACACGCACACACACACACACACACACACATACACACACACTCACACACATATAAACAAACACGCACACACACATACATACACACACAGACACACACAGACACACACAGATACACACACACACACCAACACACCAAACACCACACACACACACACACACACACACACACACACACACACACACACACACACACACACACACACACACACACACACACACACACACACACACAGGGGGGACGGGATAGCCTAGTGGTCAGAATATTGCGCTCGCAATTTGACGACCCGAGTTCGATTCCCGTTTGAGGGGATTTTTTTCCCCTGGAGTTAACATCAGTGCTGACTCCACTCTCCCCCAAAGTCCTTCGGATGAGACTATAAACAGAGGCCCTCTGTGCGAAAGCACGCAGAACATCTTGCTCACACGTTAAATCCTGTTCCGCTTTTCGTAAGAGCGCATTGTGTACCGGTGAGAACAGATGACAAAAATGCGTGCACACGGGGACTGGATGAAAAAAAGCACATGAGTGCTTATTCCATTATCCTCGATATTTAAAAAAAGTTAAAGTAAAAAAAAATAATAAAAAAAAGAAAATACAGAGAGAGTTCATACTGTAAGAATTCCCAGAAATCCCTACATGCCAAAAAACAACGATGTTGACAAAAAAAGAGTTGAATGACACAAATGAAACAAAAATGAACTGATTTTAAAATTGCCAGAATTGCCAAAGGAAGACATGTTTGCTCATGACTCCCCTCCCCCCCCATCCCCCACACACAAGCCATCTCCACCCCCTCTGCTTTACCCATTAGCTCCCACCCCCACTGGTGCACACTACACTACTCTGCAAACATCGAGGACATGGAACCACTTCACAAGGCTTTTTCTGTCCACACTCTGAATGAAGGAATGAATGTCTAATTTCAATCATGCGTAAAGATGTCAACGGCCTTAGGCGAGATTTCAGTGCTAAAATTTGTATTTGTTTTGATGTTGTTAGAGATGTTATTATATTGCTCTTGGTGGTGTGTCAAATTTTATTATTGTTTTACATATCTGGTTAAAAACAACAACTAAAGATCTTTGACGCAAGGATGTTCACAAAGAAAACACACACACACACTTCTACACACATACACACACTTACAAACACATATGCATGCATATATATATACTTACCCACGCACATATACACACACACACGCGCATCACACACACCTCACTCATAACACACACTTACATTAACACACAAACACACTACACACACTCACACATTACACACACACACACACACACACACACACACACACACACACACACACACACACAC
>CM060324.1:7316086-7321086 GCA_030674155.1 Stramonita haemastoma
TCTGTCTGTCTGTCTGTCTGTCTCTCCCTGTCTCTGTTTCTGTCTGTCTGTCTGTCTGTCTGTCTGTCTGTCTGTCTGTCTGTCTGTCTGTCTGTCTCTCTCTCTCTCTCTGACTGTATGTCTGTTTCTGTCTGTCTCTCTCTCTGACTGTATGTCTGTTTCTGTCTGTCTCTGTCTCTCTGTCTGTCTCTGTCTCTGTCTCTCTCTGTCTCTGTCTCTGTCTCTGTCTCTCTCTGTCTCTCTGTCTCTGTCTCTGTCTCTGTCTCTGTCTCTCTCTCTCTCTCTCTCTCTCTCTCTCTCTCTCTCTCTCTCTCTCTCTTTTGTTAGTAGACAGCTAATGAGGATTACGTTGCAAAATTCCTACATTGCCTTACCTTACCTTGCCGTGTCTTGTCTGACCTTGCCTTGACTTGCCATACCTTCCTTTGTTTTGACAAACCTCGGCTTTTGCTTCCCTTGCAAAAGGTAAAGGGTAAAGGTGTCCCATAACCTGTGTGGTCGTAGGGGAGCGAGGCGTCAGAGACCTCAGCTTCTCTAGGGGTCAGCATGTTAAGGGCGGCGCCCATCTCCTCTCCCTCGCTGCTTTACCTTCCCTGACCCTAAAGAGGGCAGGTACCCATTTACAGCTGGGTGAACTGGGGGAAGTGTACTGAAACCAAGGCAAACGGTCACCCATCCAATTGGCAACCACGCTCGATGCTGCTTAACTTTGGCTGGGGGAAAGTGAGCGCGCTGACTACTGAGCTATCCCGTCCCCATGTCGTGTAATACCAACCATTTTTACCCTAATCTTTTCCACTAAGTAAATAATCCCCCTTCTCCTCCACACACAACCGATGGATCACAATATTTACTTTATTTCTCAGCCAGCTTAAAACCGAAACAGTTTAAGACAACCAAAAAACAAAAACAAAAATTAAAAAAAAATTAAAATGATCCAGCCCCCTCAGAATCTGAATCACTCAGCATTTTAAATTTCAGACAAGAAACGAAACAAAATCGATTTTTAAAAAAAATCGCCGAGAAAAAATGTCAATTTTTAAAAAAATCACGGTTAGATCAAGTTTACAGTTTGATGATTCCCTAAACAAAGTATTTATGCTAATTCTCTACAGGATTGAGAAGATCACACTGAAAAGAAAAACTCAAACGCAAACATGTAAAAAAATACCACAAAAACTTTTAATTACGCTAATTTTCCTCCATCAGTCTTCATTCAAGCATTTTGTGGTGTAAAAGCTTTTTAGGGGTAATTAGGAAGAGAGAGAGAGAGTGAGAGAGAGAGAGAGAGAGAGAGAGAGAGAGAGAGAGAGAGAGAGAGAGAGAGAGAGAGAGAGAGAGAGAGAGAGAGACAGACAGACAGACAGACAGACAGACAGACAGACAGACAGACAGACAAGATGGATGCACGTGGTCTGATTTATCAGCCCCTTAACGGCAATGAGAACAGGATAGCTCAGTGGTCAGAGCACTCGCTTTCCCCAAACTAAGGTTAAGCAGAGTCAAGCGTGGTTACCAGTTGGATGCGTGACTGTTTGCGCGCCTTGGCTTTAGTGCAGTCCCCCCCAGTTCATCCAGCTGTAAATGGGTACCGGACCTGCCCTCTTTAGGGTCAGGGAAAGTAAAGCAGCGAGGGAGAGGAGATGGGCGCCGCCCTCAACATCCTGGCCCCTAGAGAAGCTGAGGTCTCTGATGCCTCGCTCCCCTTTGACCGCCTAGGTTATGGGACACCTTTACCTTTTTAAAAAAAACACAACTTTATCTTAACGGAAACACAACGCATTTTTGCTAATGTAACAGTCAACAAGAGTTCAGTTGCTATCTGAGTGTTCAAACAAAGAGAAAGAATAATTGTTGCAGGTTGAGGAGTCTGTCAACACAGCACTGATGCTATTTTTTTTACAGGATTGGGAAATGTGGGGGTGTGAAAAGAGAAACCAAGGCAAAAGGCTGAATGAACCCTTTTCATTACGCTAATCTTCCTCCATCAGTCTCCATTCAGGCACTTTGTGCAGTAAAAGCCTTAGGGGGTGGGTGGCTAGTTAAGAGGATGATGATTGTGAAGAAAAATTAAACAGAGAGAGAGAGAGGGGGGGGGGGGGGAGACAGAAAGTGAGAAAGAAGAAAGAATGATAGAGACAGAGACAGAGAGATGGACAGAGACAAAGAGAGACAGAGAACATGAGAGACACACATACAGGCAGAGACGGATAGAGAGAGAGATAGGGACAGAGATACAGAGTGATACAGATAGACAAAGACAGAAACACAGACATACAGAGACAGAAAGACAAAGATAGAAAGATCAAGAGGGAGACAGACAGACAGACAGACAGACAGACAGAAAAATAGACACAAAGAGACAGACAGACAGACAGACAGACAGACACAGACAGGGACGTTTTGTTTCGGATCAGTTTACTTATTGAGTAACATGGAGATAAGTGCACACAGTAACCATACAAGAATTATGTAGTTATTTCTAAACATTTTGAAATACTACTATTACTACAAATCATCTCTGTCTGTCTGTCTGTCTGTCTGTCTGTCTGTCTGTCTGTCTGTCTCTCTGTCTCTCTGTCTCTCTCTCTCTCTCTCTCTCTCTCTCTCTCTCTCGAGTGCATTTTTATTACCTTATCATATGTAGTGTCCTTATTCTTGTATGTTGTCTGGTTTGCATAAAGCTTTATTGTCTAGTATTTTTACAACTTGATGTATCCCTGAAAAGGGCGGGGACTGGATGTAAAAAAGCACACAAGTGCTTATCTATTATCCTCGAATAAAATATTTTGCCTTGCCTTGCCTTGCCTTGCCTTGCCTTGCCCTGCCTCTCTCTCTCTCTCTCTCTCTCTCTCTCTCTCTCTCTCTCTCTCTCTCTCTCTCTCTCTCTCTCTCTCTCTCTCTCTCTCTCTTCCACCCCGCTTGGCTCTGCTCCTCTCCTCTCAATCTTTGCTTGAAGGAAAAATGAAAGGAAAAGCGAAAGGAATGAAGGAATAAACAACCCAACAGAAGACAAAACCTCATTATCACATTGCATTACCGTTACGCGCTTGGAGAGCTCTTCTGTAAAGCCCAGTGAAGCAAATAATGACGTTTCTCTTAAACCCCACTATACACCGGCTCAGTGGTGAAAAGGGCAATGCAATCAGTCTCTTCCTTCCTTTCAATCCAAATTATACGGTGTTTTTTTTATTTTTTAAGATATTTTTAATACACATTTAATTTTGGACTTTTTTTTTTAACTAACCCACTGGAGCCAAAAAGAGAAGGTTGTATATAGACAGCCTTTTTCTTGTTTTTCATTACATTTTTATTTGTCCAATGTTTAATAAAACTCGTAAAAAATATGTTTACCAAAATATTACATTAAACATCCAAGCACTTTGAAGTATGAACAACTCTTTTCTTCACCTAATAAGAAATCTCTGCTTAATGCTGTTAAAAGGATTGATATTATCGGAAATAACATGTAAACTTTGTTTCAAAGAGTTTGATATGAATAAACAGACACATTTTCTTCTATAGTGATTGTTAAAATATCCAGTTACATGTTGCATATATGTTGATCAGTTATGATTTTGTTTATTAATGTTATGTAAAATCCTCCATATCCCTAAAGGGATGACAGGAATGAATAAATTTGAAATTGAAATTGTGGTGTTAATAGGTGTGTAATATTATGTATAATTTTAGTTGTTTCATTTTTTTGTCCAAGATCTCCTGTTCTGTGATCTGAGGCCGTATTTATCCAAGTGTAACTTAGCACAGAGAATGAAACATCCTGGAGGTTAGAATAGCTTATTTGTGATCTGACAGTGATGCTTAGGATGTAGGTTCGAGTTTCTGTTCAGGTATCATTACAAGAGTTTATGAGGGGGACGGGATAGCCTAGTGGTTAGAACATTGCGCTCGTAATCTGTCAACCCGAGTCCGATTCCCGTTCAAGGGGATATTTTCCCTTGGAGTTAACATCAATGCAGACTCCACTCTCCCCAAAAGTGCTTTAATGAGACTATAAACCAAGGCCCGGGTGCGAATGCACGCGAAACATCTTGCCCGCACGTTAAAACCTGTTCTGCTTTTCAAAAGAGTAGGCTATTGGGTGCAGGTGGGAATAGATGACAAAATTTACAAAACTGCATACACACGGGGACTAGATGTAAAAAAGCACGTAAGTGCTTATTCCATTATCCTCAATATAAAAAATAAAAAACAACAACAACAAAATAAAATAAAAATATGTGAGCGTGCTGTTAAACAGCAAATCTTGAAATCTGAAGTTGCAGCGATTGCTTTTCCCACACGGCAGCTATTGGTGTGGAACTGTGCCTCGATAGGATAGCGGAGAGGGAACCCTGTTTGGTTGAAATGTTTTTTCCTATCATACTGTCGTTAGTTTTGCTGAAAAAGCAACAACCCCCTCCCCCCCCCCCCCGTAAATAAAATTTGGATGTCATGGTTGTGTGTGTGTGTGTGTGTGTGTGTGTGTGTGTGTGTGTGTGTGTTGTGTGTGTGTGTGTGTGTGTGTGTGTGTGTGTGTGTGTGTGTGCGTGCGTGTGTGTGTTTGTGTGTGTATTTGTGTGTTTGTCTGTGTGTGTTTGTGTATGTGTGTAGGTGCGCGCGTGGATGTGTGTATATCTGTGTGCATACATGCCTGCGTGGTATATTCATGTATGGATGCATACACTCAACACATGCTCGCATGCATGCACGCTGGTTCTTGTGCACGCAAAAATCACCTGCAAAGGAAGCAGAGTTAGAAGGAAAACAGAAAAATGCTGAAATAGTCTGCTAATGTTAAACACAATAAAAATCCAGATTGCCCCATTAGTTTGCGCTAGTGTGCATGTGACACCACTCAACACGTTGCAAAAACCACGCCAAGCATCCTTGTAAAATCAAGACAAATTACTGCATTAATAAGAAAAACAGGAAAGTAACACTATACTGTTTGGAAAATGTGGCACTTCATCCGTGGCTATTTTCTGTGGTTTTCGCAA
>CM060324.1:7343016-7348016 GCA_030674155.1 Stramonita haemastoma
ACTGAGATCAAGAGAGAGAGAGAGAGAGAGAGAAGAGAGAGAGAGAGAGAGAGAGAGAGAGAGAGAGAGAGAGAGAGAGAGAGAGAGAGAGAGAGAGAGAGAGAGAGAGAGAGAGAGAGAGAGAGAGAGAGAGAGAAGAGAAAGAACAATAGAGAGAGAAACAAAGAGACGGATACAAGGAAAGACAGAGGCACAGAATGAGACAGCAATACAGAGAGATAGACAGAAACAGACTCACAGACAGACAGAGACAGAGAGACAAAGAAAAAAACAGCAAGTGAGAGAGAGAGACAGTCTGACAGAAAAAGAAAGACTCAAAGAGACAGACAGACATACAGACAGACAGATACACAAGCAGACACAGGGACAATTTTGTTTCAATTCAATTTACTTACTGACAAACATGGAGATGAATGTACACAGTTACTGTACACAAAATATGTAAATCTGTCTGTCTGTCTGTCTGTCTGTCTGTCTGTCTGTCTGTCTGTCTGTCTGTCTGTCTCTCTCTCTCTCTCTCTCTCTCTCTCTCTCTCTCTCTCTCTCTCTCTCTCTCTCTCTCTCTCTCTCTCTCTCTCCAAGGGCCAGATGAACAAAGTATGTGAACGCTTATCTGTAACTCTTAACAATAAAGATAATTCATTCATTCATGCATTCATGCATTCATTCATTCATGCATTCATGCATTCATTCATTCAGTCAGTCAGTCAGTCAGTCTCTAATTGTGTTTGCCCCCCTCTCTCTCTCTCTCTCTCTCTCCTCTCTCCTCTCTCTCTCTCTCTCCTCTCTCTCTCTTCTCCTCTCCCTCCACCCCGCTTGGCTCTGCTCCTCTCCTCTCAATCTTTGCTTGAAGGAAAAATGAAACGAAAAGCGAAAGGAATGAAGGAATAAACAGCCAAACAGAAGACAAAACCTCATTATCACATTGCATTAACGTTACGCGCTTGGAGAGCTCTTCTGTAAAGCCCAGTGAAGCAAATAATGACGTTTCTCTGAAACCCCACTATACACCGGCTCAGTGGTGAAAAGGGCAATGCAATCAGTCTCTTCCTTCCTTTCAATCCAAATGATAGGGTGTTTTTTTTATTTTTTAAGAATATTTTTAATACACATTTAATTTTGGACTTGTTTTTTTCTTGAACTAACCCACTGGAGCCAAAAAGAGGTTGTTTATAGACAGCCTTTTTCTTGTTTTTCATTACATTTTTATTTGCCCAATATTTAATAAAACTCGTAAAAAAATATGTTTACTAAAATATTACATGAAACATCCAAGCACTTTGAAGTATTAACAACTTTTTTTCTTCAACTAATAAGAAATCTCTGCTTGATGTTGTTAAAATGATTGATAAAATCGGATATAACATGTAAACTTTGTTTCAAAGAGTTTGATATGAATAAACAGACACATTTTCTTCTATAGTGATTGTGAAAATATCCAGTTACATGTTGCATATAATGTTGATCAGTTACGATTTTGGTTATTAATGTTATGTAAAATCCTCCATATCCCTAAAGGGATGACAGGAGTTAATAAATTTGAAATTGAAATTGTGGTGTTAATTGGTGTGTGATATCATGTATAATTTTAGTTGTTTCATTTTTTTGTCCAAGATCTCCTGTTCTGTGATCTGAGGCCGTATTTATCCAAGTGTAACTTAGCACAGAGAATGAAACATCCTGGTGGTTAGAATAGCTTATTTGAGGTCTGACAGTGATGCTTCGGATGTAGGTTCGAGCTTCTGTCCAGGTGCCCATACAAGGGTTTTTTAAGGGGGACAGGATAGCCTAGTGGTTTGAACATTGCGCTCGCAATCTGCCGACACGAGTTCGAGTCCCGTTCAAGGGGATATTTTCCCCTGGAGTTAACATCAGTGCAGACTCCACTCTCCCTACAAGTCCTTCAGATGAGATTATAAACAGAGCCCCCATGTGCGAATGCACGCAGAACATCTTGCACACACGTTAAAACCTGGTCTGCTTTTCGAAAGATTAGGCCATAGCGTGCAGGTGAGAACAGTTGACAAAATTTACAAAACTGCATACAGACAGGGACTGGATGTAAAAAAAGCACGTGAGTGCTTATTCCATTATCCTCGATATAAAAATAAACCAAAACAAAAAAATATGTGAGCGTGCTGTTAAACAGCAGATCTTGACATCTGAAGTTGCAGCGATTGCTTTTGCCACGCAGAGGCTATTGGTGCAGAACTGTGCGACAAAAGGATAGCGGAGGTGGAACCCTTTTTGTTTTAAAACTTGTTTTCCTGTCAGTCATACTGTCGTTCTTTTTTCTGAAAAAGAAACAACCTCTCGCCTCCCCCCCCCCCCCCCTCATCCCGAAACAATCACAAAAATAGAATTTGAGCTTCATGGTTGTGTGCGTGTATGTGCGTGTGTGTGTGTGTGTGTGTGTGTGTGTGTGTGTGTGTGTGTGTGTGTGTGTGTGTGTGTGTGTGTGTGTGTGTGTGTGTGTGTGTGTCTGTGTCTGTGTCTGTGTGTCTGTGTGTCTGTGTGTCTGTGTGTCTGTGTGTCTGTTTGTGTGTGTGTATGTATGTGTGCGTGTGTGCGCGCGCGCGCGCGTGTGTGTGTATAGGTGCGCGCGTGAATGTGTGTATATCTGTGTGCATACATGCCTGCGTGGTATATTCATGTATGGATGCATACACTCAACACATGGTCGCATGCATGCACGCTGGTTCTTGTGCACGCAAAAATCACCTGCAATATGAATCAGAGTTAGAAGAAAAACAGAAAAATGTTGAAATAGTCTGCTAATGTTAAACACAATAAAAATCCAGATTGCCCCATTAGTTTGCGCTAGTGTGCATGTGACACCACTCAACACGTTGCAAAAACCACGCCAAGCATCCTTGTAAAATCAAGACAAATTGCTGCATTAATAAGAAAAACAGGAAAGTAACACTATACTGTTTGGAAAATGTGGCACTTCCTCCGTGGCTATTTTCTGTGGTTTTTGCAATAAGGAAACTGTTGATTAAAAAGAGCTGCAAACTTATTAAGCTTAACGAGATATGAAAGAAGATCGAATTATGGGGATGATCTTTTACATAAAGTGCAGTGATGATATATTATTTCCTCTGGAGTCCATGTGGGGCTGTAGTTTTAATGAAGAAGGGTATTTGCCAAGGATTTTGTGGGTGTATATAATGATAATTATGTGTGTGTGTGTGTGTGCACGCGCGCTCATGTGTGTGTGTGTGTGTGTGTGTGTGTGTGTGTGTGTTGTGTGTGTGTGTGTGTGTGTGTGTGTGTGTGTGTGTGTGTGTGTGTGTGAAGTAAGCGAGCTTAAACCTCACATAAGGATATTTCACTGTCGCTTATTGTCTGAATTTATTTTTTTATGTTTGTTTAGGGAACGGGGAAGTTCAACTCTTGCATGAAGTTTGTTTTATTCGGTTCCTCAGGTTGAGATCCGAGGATCACAATGCTGACATTTTGCGTATGTGACCGTTTTTTGCGCACCCTTAAGGTAGCCGCATTCCGACTTTGGGGATGATGTCTAAACATGAAACAAGTCTGCATGCAAATTTATTTTGATTTTGTCACCCGTGTCTAACAGCACGCAATGACCTACTCTTCCCAATAGCGGTACGGGTTTTAACATGTGTACAAGATGTTCTGAACAGGTTCGAACACGAAACCTTGGTGTGTAAGTTCTCCCTAAGAAGTCTAATGGGAGTGAACTCGGTACATGTGTCAACTCCAGGGGTAAAATCCCCTTGAACAGGTGCCTGGCGGTGGTTAGGTTGACCTCAGGCCTTTTATCATTTGTTTGTTTATTCATATATCTATTTATTTATATATTTTTTTATATATCTATTTTATTCTTTTATATCGAGGATAATGGAATAAGAATCCATGCGCTTTTTTATACATCCAGTCCACGTGCTTATGCAGTTTTGTAAATCTTGTCATCTGTTCCCACCGGCACACAATGACCTACTCTTACGAAAAGCGAAACAGGATTTAACGTGTGCGCAAGATGTTCTACGTGCGTTCACACACGGGGCCGCTGTTTATAGTCTCATCCGAAGGACTTTTGGGGAGAGTGGAATCAGCACTGATGTTAACGCCAGGGGAAAAATCCCCTGGAACGGGAATCGAACCCATACAATCACGAGCACAACACTCAAACCACCAGACCACTATACCCCCCCCCCCCCCCCTTTCTTTTTCCCCCAGCATAAGGTCTAAAGGATAAGAAACATACTCTGCTTGCTAATGAGGTGGAGATAGAACCTCTTTCCCTGATGAAAAGGGGGGTAATGAAACTGGTGAATAATTCTGTAGGGCCACAGAGCACAATAGTTTTCTCCCTTGGCCAGACGTCTTGTCACGTGTGCACAATGCTCTGCTACCATTGGTCCGTGAGTGACGACCGCTGAGTGTTGATTGGCTGGGCTGTCAACGTTGAGTGATGGTACACAGTTCGATTACGTAGGATTTATGGATAATTGTAAGGGAGAATAGTGCGTGCGTGCGTGCGTGTGGTGTGTGTGTGTGTGTGTGTGTGTGTGTGTGTGTAAGTGTGTGTGTGTGTGTGTGTGTGTGTGTGTGTGTGAGAGTGACAATCAAAGTCAAAGTTGATTTCTTTATTTGTCAAAGGGTAAGCAGTGCATTTTGTTTTGATCATCAAGCCTTTTATCTATGAACAATAACGAATTTATTAATAATGTGGAGGAGGTTATGTGTATGATAGTGAGTGTAAGTGGATGTGTGCGTCTATGTGTGTGCGAATGTGAGCTGTATGTGTATATATATAATCAGAGAGAGACAAGAGACAAACAGTATTTTTTGTACAAACATATGGAATAGTCAAAAGAAGAGAGAGAGAGAGAGAGAGAGAGAGAGAGAGAGAGAGAGAGAGAGAGAGAGAGAGAGAGAGAGAGGAGAGAGAGAGAGAGACAGACAGACAGACAGACAGACAGACAGACAGACAGACAGAGACAGACAGACAGACAGACAGACAGACAGAG
>CM060324.1:7353016-7356504 GCA_030674155.1 Stramonita haemastoma
TTGTGCATCTTGGAATTGACTGAGAGACTGAGAAATTACGAGGAAGTGAAGAGGCAGTTAAAGACACAGTAAAAAGGGATTGAAAAATGGAAAGCTTTGCTATGGTCTCGGTTGTTGGTTGTGTTATTAATGTGATTGGTGTAAAATAGTAACGATCAATAAATGAGAGAGATAAAAGAGATTTTAGGTAGACAATAACTTAAAGGGAGACAAATTAGTGCAAACGCAGGCACACATAGAAATACAGACGCAGACGTACACATAAAACACAGACAGATACATGCACAGACACACAGACACAGACAGAAATGCACACACACACACACACACACACACACACACACACACACACACACACACACACACACACACACACACACACACACACACACACACACACACACACACTTACACGCACGTAGACACACATACACACACACACACACACACACACACACACACACACACACACACACACACACACACACACACACACACACACACACACACACACACACACAAATGCAATTCGACGACCAGTTCGATTCTTCGGATGAGACTGTAAACCGAGGCTCCATGTGCGAACGCCCGCAGAACATCTTGCGCACACGTTAAATCCTGTTCCGCTTTTCATAAGAGTAGGCCATTGTGTACCGGTGGGAACAGATGACAAGATTTACAAAACTGCATACACACGGGGGCTGGATGAATAAAGCACATCAGTGCTTATTCCATTATCCTCGATATAAAAGAAAAAACACACACACATACAAACACACATGCACGCGTACACATACGCGCGCACACGCACACGCGCACATACACCACACACACACACACACACACACACACACACACACACACACACACACACACACACACACACACACACACACACACACATGCCTTACGTACGTATGCAGATTGCCATTTGTCTCAGTTAGGGATCTATTGATTTATTGATGTAATGACTGACTAATTGATTGATACACTCATTCATTCCTGTATATGTACAACGAAGGTATGCAGAAAAAGTCTTTAAATTGCTGTGTGCTACCACTGTGTTTTGTCGATCCATTTGTCAATTCATTTATCTATCTTTTCAAAACTGTTTTTTTAATTATTTATTTATGTACTTAGTTTTGATGTACAAGAATAACACACGTACCCCATGCTGCATTGAAATTAAAAATAACGATAACGAAAATATATTTACTTAGGATAATAATTCAATCATAATGACTTTTTGTACTCCACCCTCTCCTTCCCCGCCCCCCACTCACGATCCCAAAAAGAAACCCCGAAAAAAAAAACCGTAAGCACATACCATTAAATTCATTAAAAAAGAAAGAAAATGAGACAGGAATGTACTGGACAGCATGACGTTAGTGTTGACATTTTTTGTAATCCCAGAAGAAGAAAACTCTGCTAGAAGAAAAAAGAAAATCCTACACCGATATGTTTGTCTGCCTGTTCTTTGTTTGTTTGTCTACTGTTTGTTTGTGTGTATATGTGTTGTTTGTGTATCTATTCGCAATAGGAACTCCAAAAATATGAATATGCAAGAAAAAGGAAAAAAACCCGAGCCTGCAATTATGTGTTTTCTAAATGATATTGGTCAACGGGGGTGCTGCGTCTTGCATATGTTTCTTACGCTAATGAAAGAGAAACAAACACTGACACGAAAGAAAATACCAAAACAACAAACAAGAAAAACACAAATAGATTCTAAATGAAGTTTGTTGATCATGACAAATAAAGAGCACATCTTAACATGACCAGACATTCCAACTTCTGGTCAACTAGTTTGCAATTCGACAGCTTTAAAAAGAAGCACATCGGGTTTTGTTTCCTTTTTTTTTCTTTCTTTCTTTCTTTCTTTCTTTCTTTCTTTCTTTCTTTCTTTCTTTCTTTCTTTCTTTCTCTCTTTCCTTCTTTCTTTCTTTCTTCGTCTTCTTTTTTTGCAATTCTTTTTCTTTGCATTTCTTCTTCTTTGCAATTCTTCTCCTTTTCTTCTAAATTCTCCTTGTTCTTTACAATTTTCCTTCTTCTTTGCAATACTCCCTCTTCTTTTTCTTCTTCTTCTTTCAATATTTTCAAAGTCAAAGTCAAATTCAAAGTCAAAAACACTTTAATCATCCCTATAGGGCAATTACAATACTGACAGGCATATTGATACGAATCATAATCCAAGACACGAAATAGCTACATTTCATATTTAAATTTGTTCAGAGATTATGATATAACTTCAAAAAAAATGTCACAAACACTCACACCCCTACGCGCACGCGCTCGCACACATGCAAATGCACACATACACACACACCAATGTTTGGATACAATGTTATTAAAACCACTGACTACAAAAGACATGTGATAACTATTATTTACGCATTGTACGCACACATTCGCACACGCACGTATTTTTCTTGTTCTTTGCAGTTCTCCTTTTTCTTTGCAAATCTTTTTCTTTGCAATTCTTTTTCTTCTTCTTTACAATTCTTCTTAAAGTTTCTTTTACTTCTACTCCTTGGAAGTTTCTTTCTTGCAATTCTTTTTTTTTGCAATGCTTTTTTCTAATCTTCTATCTCTTTTTCTTCTTGCAATCATTGAATTTTGATATGTTTTTACTATTTGGCCTTTTTAAAAAAATATATTTTGACTTTGTTATTAAAGATGCTGTCTATCGTCTTCTATCTACAAATCAAAGAAGGAAAAGAAATAAAGCTTTCTTCTTTAGCGTATTTTTTATTTATTTCCGATAAACAAAAATCAGTCTAAAAAAAAGAAAATACTACATAATGTAGCATCCACTATGCGAAAAGATTCCTTCGTCTCTGTGGTTGGTGTCCCATAACCTGTGCGGTCGTAGGGGAGCGAGGCATCAGAGACCTCAGCTTCTCTATGGCCCAGCATATTGAGGGCGGCGCCCATCTCCTCTCCCTCGCTGCTTTACCTTCCCTGACCCTAAAGAGGGCAGGTACCCATTTACAGCTGGGTGATCTGGGGGAGGGGGGGAGGACAGTACTGAAGCCAAGGCTCGCAAACAGTCACTCATCCAACTGGTAACCACGCTCGACGCTGCTGAACTTGATATGGGGGGAAAGCGAGCGCTCTGACCACTGAGCTATCCCGCACCTTCATCTATGTATCATTTGTAAATTAGTTTGAGAGTATAGTGTGTTCTTGAGCTAAAGCAGACATAGAGACTTCCATATTGATACTGCATGATATACAAACGCAGAGATCTGCATGTTCCAGAGTTATGATTTTCTGAAATGATGGGTACTTTAAACCAGCTGTCATTCAATCTGCAGTAGTCTTCAGAGCAGAAAATTGGAAAATAGCCAGGGCTGATGGGATGTCTATTGCTTCCTCTCCGGATCTCTTTATGTGCAATAGATGGCCTGCATATCTATTTGCGCGTGCACACATACACACACATGCACATACAAACACACACGCGCACACGAACACATGTGCGAAGG
>CM060324.1:7356604-7366604 GCA_030674155.1 Stramonita haemastoma
GTGTGTGTGCGTGTGTGTGTGCGTGTGCGTGCGTGTGTGCGTGCGTGTGTGCGTGTGCGTGTCTGTGTGTCTGCGTGCGTTCATTAGATGAACTTTCATGCAAACGCGTGTTCTGTGGAATATGGAAGTATGCACGAGTCTTCATGGAAAAAAAATCGGAGAACATAATATCCCCTTTTTGAAAAGTAAGATCTGATGTATTTTTATGTCCAAGATCCCAAGACAGCAAAACTTTTCAGGGTATACCCCGTCTCCTCTATTCCACACCCTTAACCGACACAGGCCTAGCCAGTCAGTCATACATGTCTCACAGCACCATCATGCTCGTGGTGAGGTCAAAGACCGCTGCCGAATACCTGATAAAGGTAAACATAAAAGACGATAGATATGACACTGCCTAATTGAAGTTAAAGTATGTGTATATGCATTGCACTGTCGGTCGTAGATAAGCATGTGCGTACGCACGCTCGCTTGTTTGTGCCGACGCGCACACTTGCGCGCGCGCGCGCGTGTGTGTGTGTGCGTGTGTGTGTGTGATCGTCTGTCTGTGTGCGTGCGTGCGTGCGCCCGTGCGCGCGCACGCCAGTGTGTGTGTGTGTGTGTGTGTGTGTGTGTGTGTGTGTTCGTGCGGGTGTGGCAGCTCACTTGTATAAACAGACACAGACAGACGCAAACACACACACACACACACATACGCACACACACACACACACACACACACACGCGCGCGCGCGCGCGTGCGCGCGCGTCAGAATGCTGCCACCTAGACGGTGGGCAAAAAATGGTCGCATACGCAGAAATCTCACCATTTGTGGTCCTCAGAGCTCTAGCCATGGAACGAATCCCACCCCCCCCCCCCCCCACACACGCACACACAAACACCTACCCAAAATCCAACCCCCAAGAAAAAAAAAAAAAACCGAACGAAAAAAAACTATCGCCAGCATTCGCCGAAAAACATTAAGTTACAAGTACAACTAGAACATATTCAAACGTAAAACCAACTATCTAAAGTCTCTAAAATTATTTATTGACGGTACTCACATTCAGATGATGGCTGAAGTCGTATGTCACCACAGTAGCACTGACCTGCCTCCCACAAGCAGCAGAAAGACGTTAACTTGTCAGCCTGAAGTTGGGCTGGTGCTGAGGTGTTTGTTTCATCTTCTGCCTTCGTCACTGCACAGCTCCATCTCCTCCATGAAGACGGCGGTAAGCTGCAGGTCCTCAGTCACAGTAGACCTTCTTGGCCACTGGGGCGGGGGGGGGGGGGGGGGTGCAGGGGGTGTGTGCAGGGGGCGGGGGGTTCTGGCCAGTTCTTTCCGAGTGTCACATAAACAAGAAGGGCAGCAATTCTGATTCTTCAATCTTGCAATGGCACAGTACCGCAGATAGAACCTTCTTTCACTTCTCTACTGCATTCATCACGGTGAAGATTCTGTAGATTCCGTGGAGTTTCAGGTATGGTAAGTAGGTCATGGAGGTTGTTGCCGCCAGGTTTTGTCATGGAGGCAACTGGCACCTTGGCTTTGGCTTCTGGTTCGGTGATCTTGCTCGTCGTCGTCTTTTGCTTCTCTACCGCCTTCATCCTTGTGAAGATTCTGTAGACTCTAAGGTGGGGGGGGGGGGGGGGGGGGGGTAGGAGGGGTGCTCGAGTATGGAGTTGTCTGAGGTAGAGTTTGAAGAGAGGGAGGGAGGGAGGGGTGACGCTCCTTGATGTCAGCTGTTTGTGTGTTTGTGAAATGTCACCCGGAAGGAAGGTGGCGTTATCCTCAACAGGCAGGGCTTTTCCCTTGATAGGTAGGGTGGCTCTTCTGATCGTTTGTTGAGGCGGCTGGAGATAGTTTTGTCATCTTTTAGGTGTGTTCCTGTAAAAATCAAACTTTCAGTTAGTTTTTGATATAGATGCACTTCATTGATGTGCTTATAGCACAGTGGTTTTTTTCATGGTTTTTATTGCATCCCATTTATACCTCTATTCAGACTTTGGGGGGGGGGGGGGGGTGCGCGCACATGAGCAAAGGTGAAATGCCCAGACAAAGCTTATTTTCACTACAATTAATTTGAAAATGTGTTGGCTTTTTTGTTCCCTAGGCATGAGCTCCAAGGTTCATCAATGATGACATTTTTGTGTATGTGACCGTTTACCCATCATAAAGGTAGCTGCATTCCGGTTTTGGGTGGAATGTATAAACACGATATCAATGAGCATGGGGTTTTAAAAATATATCATTGTTCCTGTTTGCATGCAGTAGCCTATTCTTCCAAAATGTTGAACGTGTTTGCAAGATTTGCGTGTATTCTCACACAGCACTCTGAAAGACTTTTGGGGGAGTGGAATGGGTACTGATGTTAACTGCAAATGTCAGATCACAAACCCAACGCTCTAACCACTACGCTACACACCCTGCCCTCACTGAAAAGACAGAGTTAAGTAAACATCACATCCAGAATGGTAAATGACTCTTTGGTTTCAGTTTCCTCATCAACAGATGGTTAATTATCACACTCTCAATAGACAGACCCTGGTCAGGTAAAAAAAACAACAAAGGGCAGGTGTGTAAAAAAAAAAAAAGTCCACCCAAATTCTGATAATACCTTCAGGAATAATAATATATAGCCGTTAAATCAGTCCAGTATTCCCATAACTCTTACAGAAATCAATTCAGAAGTCCTTACACTAGAGGGAGCACGGGGAAATCGTACCCAGCAATGGTACTAATCATTCTACGCAGTCTTTTGAGACTTCAGAATACACACTTGTTACTTTTCCCTTTTTTTGTTTCGCCTTTTAACATATTTCTATTTTAAATATATGAATAGTCATAGACAACCAACTAAATTTATGAGAAGAGCAATAAACACAAATTAAAAAATAAGTTACCTGTAGCCTCAGGTCAAAACTGGCGCCGACACACAGGTTTGCTATTCTGTATGTGGAGGACACGAACTGTACCAGTGGTGGCCAAATGCGAGAGTGAAGTGTCCAACAAGGAACACAGTGCTCAGTCACACCTCTGTGCAAGGTGAACACACAGAGTTATTTTCTTCACGTGAATCATGGAACATATGCCTTGACAGAGTCCACGGCTCTCTCTCTCTCTCTCTCTCTCTCTCTCTCTCTTCTCTCTCTCTCTCTCTCTCTCTCTCTCTCTCTCTCTCTCTCTCTCTCTCTGTATTATAATCATTCTTGTTTATTTGAGGTTATCTTTTTATCTTGATGTTATCCCTGAAAAGGGCGGGGATTGGATGTAAAAAAGCACACGAGTGCTTATCTATTATCCTCGAATAAAGAATTTGCCTTGCCTTGCCTTGCCTTGCCTTGCCTTGCCTTGCCTTTCTCTCTCTCTCTCTCTCTCTCTCTCTCTCTCTCTCTCTCTCTCTCTCTCTCTCTCTCTCTCTCTTCTCTCTCTCTCTCTCTCTCTTCAGATGAGACTTTTCATAGAGATCCCCTTGTGAAAACGCATACAGAACATCTTGCACGCATGTTAAAATCTGTTCTGCTTTTTGGAAGAGTAGGCCATTGTGTGCCGGTAGGAAAAGATGACAAAACTGACAAAACTGCATACACACGGAGACCGGATGTAAAAATGCACATATGTCACGGTTCGCATATTTTAAATAGATCGTTTTACGTGTATAGTGGCTAGTTGTCCAGTGCGTGCATTTTTGCACTTACTTCTGTGTGTATAGCTGTCTACGTTCATTTCCTTTCTCTTCGTATAGATCTAGGCTTAGGCGAGATCTCTCGAGAAGTTCCGCAGCGAGAGTAGATCTAACGGTTAGATTAGCGGAGCGGCTGCGGGCTTATGCTAAGCAGGGGGACGTGGTCGCCGTTCCAGTTTTTACTGTTGGGCGCCACGTAGAGTCAGTTTTTGGCTCCGTTCGAGAGGCAGGAGAGAGCCTACGCCTCGTAGGAGGTTTCGCTCTCCAGTTCCTGCCTTTGTTCTTCGTTCTTCGTCACTGTTTGTCGCTTGTTCGTCTAGTCACGTCGGTTGGGGTGCAGGAGTGCGCCATATTAGTTCCAGTGACAGGTTTCCGTTACCACCAGTTCCTATTCGTCACCAGTTCCTGTCGACCTCCAGTCATCAAGTCCTACTTTGTACCTCGTCTTCAGCACGTCTTCTTCGTCTGCTTCGTCTTCACATCGTATTGTCAGGAAAGTGATTCTTTTGGTGTGTGTTTTTTTGCGTGTTTCTTCTTAATTCATTTCTGGACTCAAAACTGTTTTGTGAGAAATACAGGACCATAAATTAGAGTTGATATATAATATTTAGATTAGAGTGCGGTGGTGTGTGGGTGTGAAAACTTGTACATTTTTTGGCGTGTGATTTTTGCATTGTTATTATTTTTGTTGTTGTTTACTATATAAGATTTTTTTTGTGAGTGTGAGGAAGTGTATTTTGGGTGCGTTGGTTTTGCCTTGTTATTTTTTGATTGTTGATTTTCATTATCATCAAGAATTGAATAGTAAAGATTGGAAATTTCTCTTCTGTGTTCTGCGTTTGTTGTTGTCGGGAAGTTAGATAGAGTGGGTATGGGTGGGGTTTTCTTCACACTCCCTTAAGGAGCGTGACAAATGGTGGAGATGCGGGGTAAATGTTAGGATAGTTAGGTTGGTTGTGGGGTGGGTGTTTTGTCTCGTGCGTCTTGGTTTGTTCTAAACCCTAAGTCATTGGTTTATTTATTTATTTATTTATTTATTTTTCCTCTGATGGGGTGTAGTCAGTCACAGTGGTTAATCTTTTAAAAATCAGTGCCTTTGAGATTTAAACCCTGTGATGTAAAACCTTTTTGGTTACTACTTCTTTCTATGATTTTTAGTCTAGCAAGTTATAAGCCAGCTAATCCCAACTGAGTGATTGTGTTTGTCTTCCCCCCAAGTTCTAAAAATGTCGACCCGCAGAAATGCAAGTACGCCAGCCACTCCAGGGCCAAAGACCCGAGGCTCGAAAAAGGACGAGGTGTCTCCTTCTCCTGGAGCTTTTGAGAAAGAAAGGCTGTCAGGTTGGGTAAAGGAGCAACTAGAGGGTGATTTCTCCGACTCTCCTGCGAGTGAGGCCAAAGGTGAGTTTTTTTTTTCTGAGGATCCTTATGCCAAGTTCCGCAGGTTGGGTTCGGAGTTAGGCTTGTCGGGGGAAGTACTCGCTCGTTTTATTGTAGATTCAGTAGACAAAGAAGAGGCTAGACGCTTGAGAGAAGAAGAAAGAGAAGAGGCTAGGCGGTTAGAGGAGAGGAAAGAAGCCAGGCGTCTAGAAGAAAGAGAGGAAGCTAGACGTAGGTGGTTTGAGGATAGGGAGGAGGCGAGGCGCATCAGAGAAGAAGAGAGGAGTTACAGGGAGGCAGACAAAGAGGAGGAAAGACAAAGATTTGAAAGGAAGCTGGAGCTTAAGCAAGAAGAAATTTCAGTCCGCAACGCCCAGCAATTTAATATCCAACCTTTCGATGGGAAAGATGACCTTGATTCATTTCTGACCCATTTCGAAAGAATTGCAGGACTGAATAAGTGGAAGCAGGACACTTGGGCAGCCCATCTGCTTACATTACTGCAGGGTCGAGCTAGAGATGTGTGTCTGAGTCTCTCTCCCCAAGATGTGCAGATGTATGATGTCCTGAAGGCTACTCTCTTGCGGGTGTTTCGCCTAGATGCGGATACGTATCGGAAAAAGTTTCGATCCATGCGCAAGACTAGTGAAGAGACATTCGAACAATTTCTTTCCCGTTTGAAGACATGTCTCTCTCGCTGGTGTCTGGCGAGTAGCCGAGATGAAAACAGTGTCCACGACATTAAAGATCTATTCCTGCAAGAACAGCTCCTATCAACTCTGACACCTGAGCTAGTTTTTGAGGTCCAGAAGGAGGAACCTCGTAGAGCTGAAGATGTTGCTCGCATTGCAACGAAAGTTGCCAACGCAAAAAGAGCGGGTAGGTTAGCTGAGGCAGAGCTCAAGGCCTCAAGAGGTTCAGACAGGAGAATTGAGCAGGGTCAGTTCGATTCAGTGATTGGTGAGAGGGTACCTACTCAGGATAGTTCCGAGTTGAGGCCAGGCCAGACTAAGTCACAGCCAACTTCTGGGGCTGCAGGTAGTTCTACCCGAGAGGGTCATTCCAAAGTGCGATCAAGCAGAGGTGAGGGCCGTCAGCCACTTTTTTGTTACGGATGTGGGAAGACGGGCCATGTCGCTAAGGAGTGCAGGCACTTGAAAGTAGTCTCTGCAGTGATTAGGCCAGAGTATTCTAAGGAACAACCTTCGAGGCTTCCCCCTACCTTGTGCATTCCATGCGCAGCCAAAACATACACTCCCCGTTGCGAAGCAAAGGTGAATGGTCAGGTTGTGCAAGGACTGCGAGACACTGGAGCTCACATGATTGTGGTTGCTCGTCATTTGGTCTCCCCTCACTCATTCACCGGAGCTACTGTACGGGTCGTGCTGGCAGAGTCCAAATGCTCGTCTGTACTACCCATTGCCAGGGTCGACTTCCAGTCCCCATTCATCTGTGGCCAATTTGATGTAGCCGTAATGGAGGCACCGGTCATGGATGTCCTCATTGGCAATTCAGCATGGGGAGTTGATGGCACGATCACAAGAGTGCCTGTGTACGCAAATCCCAGATTGTCGAAGCAGTGGAAACCAAGGCCCAGGCTGCTCAGAAACGTAAACCTCATTCGCCTTTGGCTGTCCCAGGCTTAGAATTGCAAGTGACTCATGAGGTGTTGGCAAGCAAACAAAGCCAGGATCCCAGCTTGCAGAAGGCAAGGGAGTTGGCCGGAAAAGGCATAACTCAAAGTACAGGGTCTGGCGAGGTAGAGTACCGGTACGAGCAAGGGGTATTGGTTCGAGCCTTCAAAAATCACTGTGGCTCTTCCACCCAGATCTGTGTACCGAAGGACCTTCGCTCTTCAGTACTGCAGCTTGGGCATGATGCTCCTATGTCTGGTCATCTGGGGGTCAGCCAGACGCGTGAAAGAATTTTTCACCATTTTTATTGGCCGGGGATGTGCGCTGATATAAGAAAATTTGTGCGATCTTGTGAAATGTGCCAGAAGATGAAGGGAAAAGTCATTGGGGTTCTTTCTGGGGAAAGATTCCATCATTCAAAGGAATCTCGCAATTCTCCACCCTCCCAGAAGCGGCGAGTCCAGCAGGGGAACTGACAGGAAGGGCACTGCAAGTGCGACCGTTCAAAGACACAACGCGAGCCATTCCTGGTGGAGGAAGTGTTGGGGCAGATGTCCTTGGCCATTTTCCCAGGGTAGTGGTAGAATGTGTTGGTGACATAGATGTTTTAGAAAAGTGTACTTAGATGTTGTTTTTGTTTGGGAATTTAAGTATTTTTGTAAGTGAACCAGATTTTTAAGTGGCTCCCTTGTGTGCGTGTGTGGATATATCTGTGTTACTAAATTATTACCATTGTTTTTCTTGATATAGTTGAACCCATTTATTTTTGGTAGGTTGGTATTCTGAATGGTTTATTCTCGTAGGGACTTTCTTTAACTTGGAGGCCAGAAGTAGGTTGAGGAACCTGTCACTGGAATCGAGATTCATTGGGTCTGGTTGACAACAAGTCACTTGTCACCAGTGTTAAAACTTTGTTGCTGTGGCACTTGCCACTGGATTGTTGGTGTTGTACATGGTGGTGCGTTATTTCTTATGCGCACCGTGTCTTGGTTACAGTTCAAACCGGGTGGTTTGAATTTAAGGGGGGGTATTGTCACGGTTCGCATATTTTAAATAGATCGTTTTACGTGTATAGTGGCTAGTTGTCCAGTGCGTGCATTTTTGCACTTACTTCTGTGTGTATAGCTGTCTACGTTCATTTCCTTTCTCTTCGTATAGATCTAGGCTTAGGCGAGATCTCTCGAGAAGTTCCGCAGCGAGAGTAGATCTAACGGTTAGATTAGCGGAGCGGCTGCGGGCTTATGCTAAGCAGGGGGACGTGGTCGCTGTTCCAGTTTTTACTGTTGGGCGCCACGTAGAGTCAGTTTTTGGCTCCGTTCGAGAGGCAGGAGAGAGCCTACGCCTCGTAGGAGGTTTCGCTCTCCAGTTCCTGCCTTTGTTCTTCGTTCTTCGTCACTGTTTGTCGCTTGTTCGTCTAGTCACGTCGGTTGGGGTGCAGGAGTGCGCCATATTAGTTCCAGTGACAGGTTTCCGTTACCACCAGTTCCTATTCGTCACCAGTTCCTGTCGACCTCCAGTCATCAAGTCCTACTTTGTACCTCGTCTTCAGCACGTCTTCTTCGTCTGCTTCGTCTTCACATCGTATTGTCAGGAAAGTGATTCTTTTGGTGTGTGGTTTTTTGCTTGTTTCTTCTTAATTCATTTCTGGACTCAAAACTGTTTTGTGAGAAATACAGGACCATAAATTAGAGTTGATATATAATATTTAGATTAGAGTGCGGTGGTGTGTGGGTGTGAAAACTTGTACATTTTTTGGCGTGTGATTTTTGCATTGTTATTATTTTTGTTGTTGTTTACTATATAAGATTTTTTTTGTGAGTGTGAGGAAGTGTATTTTGGGTGCGTTGGTTTTGCCTTGTTATTTTTTGATTGTTGATTTTCATTATCATCAAGAATTGAATAGTAAAGATTGGAAATTTCTCTTCTGTGTTCTGCGTTTGTTGTTGTCGGGAAGTTAGATAGAGTGGGTATGGGTGGGGTTTTCTTCACACTCCCTTAAGGAGCGTGACAACATAAGTGCTTATTGCATTATCCTCAGAATAAAACATTAAATAATGCATAAATACATAAAGAAAGAAAGAAAGAAAAAAAGAAATAAATTGGTAGAAGAGAAATGTATGCATACCTTTGTCTCTGATTCACACACACACACACACACACGCGCGCGCGCGCGCGTGCGCGCTTGGGTCATAAAAGGGCCACTGCACCTGCCTAGATAGAGAGAAGTGCAGTGTGGCGGGTTTGATTCCCATTTGAGCCCAGACTTTTACCCTGTCCACTAGACCTCGAGTGGTGGTCTGTGTGCTAGTCTTTTGGAGGAGACGATAAACCGAGGCCTTATATATGCAATGCATGTGTTCAGCGCACGTAAAAGAACCCACGCAACAAGATTGTTGTCCCTGGCAAATTTCTGTAGACAAATCTAAACTAATAGGAAAACAATTGTTCAAGCAGAGAGTAAAAGTAGTTGGCGGCGCTGCTCTTACGGCTACAGTTTTCGAAGGGGAAAATAGAAAAGCACTTTCTCTCTAATAGGGGCGGGGACTGGATGTAAAAAAAGCACGAGTGTAAATTCATTATTCTTGAAAAAATTGAATTTGATCTCTTCTCTCTCTTTTTGTGGGAAAACAGCTGTCTCATGGTTTCAAACATTTTGAAAAAAAAGGTATTGAATTAGTATCAAATTTCACATACACATTGTTGAGACAATTATATAACACTGTAATTTGATTTTTATAGCCATTAAATTTGGCATCACAAAAAAGTATAACGTAATGTGGAGAGAGTGATTTTTTTCCTAACCAAAAATGCTGTCATATTGCGAATTCATATGTGATAAAACTTTTTGCTAAATTTTATTGTATTTTGATGAATCTTTTAGTTGTATTTTTAAAAGTAGTGAGCACATTTGCCAGAGATCCTTAGCTTAAAAAACTGTCTTTGAAGATATGTTAATCTCGGAACTAGAAGGTGTTCAATTAAACATCATTATAATTTCATCAAATAATTAATCCAATATTATTTCTGTAATAGTATGAGTGTGAAGTGTTTTTCATATTCTTAGGAACTAGTCCGTAAACTCAATGGACTAAATCGTAGTCATAATGTGATGTAACGTGAAATACTTTGTGGTTTGTGCGATGAAAAATAGGATATGCTAATTAGTCAAGCTGCAAGAACAATCTGATACCTGCAATAAGCTATTCCCTGTAAATTCGATTCCATCGTGACAGTAGAGCGATTTTCAATTTACAAGATATGTTTTTGTCTGTAATTCAGAGGTGTGCAAGACGCACACATGTATGTTACCCCTCACACAC
>CM060324.1:7374104-7376604 GCA_030674155.1 Stramonita haemastoma
GTAAAGCAGTGAGGGAGAGGAGATGGACACCGCCCTTAATGTGCTGGCCCCTAGAGAGGCTGAGGTCTCTGATGCCTCACCCCCACCCTTTACGAACACATAGGCTATGGGACACCTTTACCTTTACCCCTATTACGTGTTGCTTTGCTAAGAGCTTGAAATGCATGAAGACAATCTCAACATGACATTCAAAGCATAAGAACATATTGGCCATTGGCTTGTTTTATTGTAACTACTGAGCTATCCTGTCCGCAAGAATTCAGAAAGACTGTGAAGCAAACATTTATGTGACAGCAAAACAAAAAGGATTTATACATCGATAAAAACAGCAAGTTTTGCAGGAAGAGAATAGAAAGACCATGACCACCAGCAGAGCAGCAGTGAAGACAATGAAAAAACAAACTAAAGCAAATCTCCAGCCAACAGGCAAACTGACCAATTAAGCCACCATCCATTTAACCAACTCATCATTCTTACGGCAATAAACTAAAACATCAGTTAAATCCAAACATCTGTGTGCGTCAGCCGAAAGTGTTAAAAACTGAAACGGAGCAATGTAATACCAGTGACTTTTGTACAAAAAGCAGCAGCAGCAGCAACAGTAGTGACGAAACAGCAACACCAGCCAAAATTGGCACAAAAATAGCATCAAATAACAAAACACTGTAAACTAATGGGTTTTTTCACCACTGTGTTGTTTTCGTTTGCTTATGTTGTTGTACGCGTACTGACAACATCAATATCAACCAAACAACAACAAAAACAAGCACATCAGAACAGCAAATAGTTCTTAAACAAATGCAATTAAGCAAACACAAAAATCAACAACAACTAAGACAGAACAAATACAAACAAATAACCAAAAACAAACAAGCAAAGACATAAAAACCAAACCAAAACAAATCAAGCCACTTGACACTCTACAGAACCGTCTCCCAAAAGATAGGGCAACCAAAGACTCACAAAGAAAGCTAAAAAAAGAAAAAGCTGTGAGCAATTCCACCACAGAAGTAAAGGGATTGGCCGAAGCAGCGGGTGGAAGTTTCAGCCATTGAAGTTAAGGAGAGCACAGCCTGAAAGACATCAGCAGTGGAAAAGATGAAAAGATTAAAAAAGAGGGTAAAACTAATTTATCATTTGAAGCCACGATGTAGCTGTGAGTGAGAGTCAGGAAGATAAAAGAACAATAGCAAGAGCATCTAAATCCAAATGGTTTTTCCATGCATGGCTTCATAGAGGGCAGGCAGGAGCTAGAAAATGATTATAATCTATTAAGGTGGTGTTTCTAAAGACGAGAATAGATGTAGAAGCTTGATTGTTTTATTTACATGATTGCTTTTTTTCCAGTCAAAGAAAAGAGACAATGAAAAATAAGATCATCCAACACGGTGCCTTAGAGAATGCCGCCATAAAGAGTAAATGGGAAGAGAAAAAAACCATTATTGTTTTGAAATTGCTTACATTAGAACTTGCATGAAAAGGGAGCAGACAATGTAAATTTATGTTTTCAGATAGTACAGACAAAAGATTGATACTGGAATTATTTAGAACTGTTACGCCTGACTGGAAAGATCATGGAAAAAATGAATGTTAAAACAAATGGGACAAACATGGTACAAAATTTAACACTATGATGTTTCCAACAACCAAAGAAAAAGAAAAAAAGGTAAAATAAACAGAACCTCTTGACAACAGAAAAACAACCAAAACAAACCGAACAAACAAACAAACAAACAAAGCCAAGTCGAAACAAACTAGGACACTACAAGACAGAAACAAAAAAACACCCAACCAGACAAAAGGAAAGAACTTGAAAAGGAGAGGGGGAGGGGTAGCTAAAACAGATGCTGGCTATTCTAGCAAAGCAATGAGAAGATTGGCCAAAGCAGCAGGTGGAAGTTTTGAATCATCCAAGCAAAAGAGGGCTCCTGCCTGAGAGAGTGAGAGACAGCAACAGTGACAGAGATCTAACAAACAGGGAAAGAGGTCAAAGCCAAGAAAAAAGAATGGTCATCTTTTCCAGCTGAAATGTATGTCTGTGGGAGATTTAGAAAGATGAAAGGTCAAAACTAGGAGTATCTAAAATCCAAAAGTGAGTTTAAAAGCAAGGCTATAGAGATGGGTAGATCTGGAAAAATATGATCATTAAAAGGCGGTAGTGTTTGCACAAGAAAAAAGAAAATGTGAAGACATATTTGTTTAAAGTATGCTTTCCTTTAAAATCAAAGGACGGAGAGGAGAGAAAAGGAGGTTGTATCGGCTTGTATCTTTTATAAAATCCTGCAAAATAGAGAAAGAAAAGGGGGAGTGAAAAACAAAATTGGTATTGAGATTGTGTTTCTTTATGGCTTGCAGGGGAAAGTATGCAAACAACCTGATTACTGTCGAGTTTGTTTATTTCTAGATTGGAAAGATGAAAAGCTAGACACTGAAACTATTTTCAATTGTTCGTTTTGTTTCATCTGTGGGGAGAAAAGAATAATACATATGACCATTATTA
>CM060324.1:7381604-7386604 GCA_030674155.1 Stramonita haemastoma
TTCTTGACCCCTTTTGACTGGTTCAGAAAAAATGACACTCGCAATGAGAGCTGTTCTTTGCTGATATCTTCACATAGCGATACGCATTGTCAACAGTCTAATGTAAAGTCCTTCGGAGAAGACTTCAAACTGAGGTCCCGTGTGCAAACGCACGCAGAACACCTTGCGCACACGTTAAACCCCGCTCCGCTTTTCAGAAGAGTAGGCCATTGTGTGTCGGTGGGAACGGATGACAAAATTTACAAAACTACTTATACACGGAGACTGGATGTAAACAAACAAATGATGCTTATCCAATATTATTATTATTATTAAGGGAATTGTATAGCCTATCTTGTAGAAAATCAATTCCATTATCCATATTCATTCTGAAATAAAATGATAAGTAAAATATTTATAATCTTTGAGAAGCTGTGCTTTGTTTTAGTTTCAAGTGTTAGAAATTTGCTGGTGTGGGGATTTTCTGTTTAAGTATGATCATTTTTCGTAGCACCGTCAGCATAAAAAATAAATCTGTCATATGGTATCACTCCTGTAGCTTGGTGTAATAATTATTTGTAAATAAAAAAACACAAAAAACATTGCAGTTATGTGACGTGGTATCTTTATCATCTTCATAAAATCGTTCAAGGATTCAGTGCCTAATGCAAGAGGGCGCATCACAGTCAAAAGAGGTTAAGAAGACAGATCTGCAAGATACTGTGCAAGGAGGGTAAACAATGAGATACAAGGGAAGGGACTTGGGAGGACCACGTCTCCGACTGGACAGGCTTAAAGCTGAGGCTGAGTGAAGCAGTTATTTATTTATTTTTATTGATTATTTACGTGTTTATTTATTTTAGCATTTATCTATTTATTTACTTTAGCATTTTATCTATTCATTCTTTTATTTAAAAAATAATGAGATAAGCACTTGTGTGGTTTTTTTTACACCCTAGTCCCCGTGCGTATACAGTTTTGTAAATTTTGTCGTCTGTTCCCACCAGCACACAAAAGCCTACACTCTCGAAGAAGCAAAACAGGATTTAACGTGTACGGCAGATGTTCTGCGTGCGTTCGCACACGGGACCTCAGTTTACAGTCTCATCCGAAAGACTTTTGGGAAGCGTGGAGTCTGCACTGATGTTAACTCCAGGGGAAAAAGTGCCCTCGAATGGGACTGGAACCTGGGTCGGCAGATTGCAGGCGCAATGTTCTAACCACTAGGCTATTCCGTTTTCGAATTGCGAGAGACAGAAGACACAGACAGATGGAAAAGAGTTGGTGTTTAAGTGATTCATGGCGCCCTTAACGTTGAGAAACTACAGAATGATATTATAAAATGTTCTGTTGTCTGGAAAAGTGTCACCAAACGTAGAATATCGAGTACGGTGTTATTTATAACTTCTGCCAAATCTTCTCGAGTTGTACATGCGTCGCCAGCTAAACAACACCCTGAGTCCTACTACAAAAGTTTGAAGTATGTTCGAGTAGTGTGATAATACTATGCACTAGAGAGTCATATTTGCAACCCAAAGATGGAGGGAAAGACAAATCCAACAATATCCTTCAGAAAACGAAGTTGAATTTTGGAAAACTTGGATAAGGAGAATAAAGATTACCCTGGCAAGTGGGATAACTCTGGGGGAAAAGTTTTCGATTTGATCATGCCATGCTATGAACATGCAAATAATCAAGACCAAAAAGAAATTACCGTGATGGGCCTAAAAAACATTAAATCAAGAATAACATAACAGCTTTCTTACACGTTTAAACACGCATTTTAAAAAAAAGGATAATGAGTAATGTAAGATAAGTTATCAAAACAAATTTCTATAGTGCAAGCTCTAACAGCCCTCGGAATTATTGTTTCACACAAAATAAAATCGACTTGCTTTAAAACAAATACAAGTAAAGATGCAAGGTGTGTGTGTGTGTGTGTGTGTGTGTGTGTGTGTGTGTGTGTGTGTGTGTGTGTGTGTGTGTGTGTGTGTGTGTGTGTGTGTGTGTTGTCTGTCTGTCTGTCTGTCTGTCTGTCTGTCTGTCTGTCTGTCTGTCTGTCTGTCTGTCTTTCTGTGTGATTGTGTGTGTTAGTATGTGGTGTGTGTGTGTCTGTGCGTCTGTGTTCTGAAATAATACCACAAAGACAACACAAAAAAACCTCCATAACAACCCCCCCCCCCCCCCCCCCAACACACAATTTTTTTTATCTGCTTTACCCAACAAAGAATCCGACAGATCTTGCCAGACTTAGCAACAAGCCATTGGATTCTAGCTAGCAGTGAGCGGCTCACCAAGCCAGCCCCCCCCTCCATTGTAAAGCTTGCGCCACACTAGATGTGGCTGCAGCCTGCCTGCCTGCCTCACATTGGCTACCCACACCACTGCCAGTGCTGAGCTGAGCTTTACCCAACATTAGCCTCCCAGACATAGTTACAGGACGTGATCAGCATCATTCCCGTGGCATCATTTTTGTCTTAGCGCCTGCCTCGTTCTGTGTCTGTTGTTGTTGTCTTGTTTGTGTTGTGTGTGTGTGTGTGTTCTTCTCTGTCTCTTCTCCCCCCCCCTCTCTCTCTCCTGTCTCTTGTTTGTCTCTGTTCTCGTGTGTGCTCGTCTCTCGCTCTGTGTGTGTGCTTTCTGTGTCTCTGTGCTTCTCTCTCCTCTATCTACTGTCTCTCTTATGTGTCTGTCTGTCTCTGTCGTCTGTCTGTCTGTTGTCTCTGTCTCGTCTTCTCTGTCTGTCTGTTGTCTCTCCTCTTCTCTGTCTCTCTCTCGTTCTCTCTCTCTCTCCTCTCTCTCTCTCTTCTCTCTCTCTCTCTCTCTCTCTCTCTCTCTCTCCTCTCTCTAGTTTTTTGACTTTCTGTTGCTTCTTGTTTCTTTGTTGTCTTCTGTCTCTTTCTGTCTCTGCTTCTGTTTTCGTCTTCTTGTGCTCTCATTGTTGTCCTATTCCTGTGTTGTACTGCATCTGTTGTACTATCTATTTCCTAAACACGTCATGCATCTATATCCTCAAAATTCTTCCTCCTGCTCTCTCATATCTTATTCTTCTGTGTTTGTACTCTAAATTTTTTATCTGTCTTTTATCTGTGTTCCCTGGGCCTGTTGCCGTCTTCTTATCCCATAAAATTTCTGCTGCTGCTCCTTGTCTCTCTTCTCTCTCTGTCCTTTCTCTGCTGTCTCTCTCTCTCTTCTGACTCTTTTCTCTGCCTCTTGTCTTCTTCTTCTTCTCTGTCTCTCTGTCTGTCTGTCTGTTCTGCTTTGTCTGTCTGTCTTCTCTGTCTCTGTCTGTCTGTCTCTGTCTCGCTCTCTGTCTTGTCTGTCTCTGTCTCTGTCTCTGTCCTTCTCTGTCTCTCTCTGTTCTCTCTGTCTCTCTGTCTTCTCTGTCTCTCGTTCTCTCTCTCTCTCTCTCTCATCTCTCTCTCTCTCTCTCTCTCTCTCTCTCTCTCTCTCTCTCCTCTCTCTCTCTCTCTCTCTCTCTCCTCTGTGAGGCTTTCGTCCTTTCTCCTCACAGAGTGACAAGAATAGGCTGATCTTGAGTAAAGACCTTGAGAGAGTTAAGAAAGACAAATCGCTTTGTGTGTGTTGAGGGGTGGGGGTGGGGGGGTGAATGGGTGGTGGGAGGGGGGGAGACGAAAAAGATGGGTGAAAACAAACGAAGCAAGTTTGGTGTAAAACACTCCGATCACAAGACACAAAGCAGAGAGCAGTAAGAAAGCAAGAATGGAAGAACGGACCCAAGCAGCATACAACGCATCCCCCCCCCCCCCCCCACCGTTTTTCGGCTAGAGTGCTAAGGTTTGACCATGGTGAGTATTTGCGGATGTGACCTGTTTACCCACATCAAAGTCAAGTCAAAGTCAAAGTCGAAATTTTACTTCATATAATACATCGAGTAAGCATAAATTTGCTTCTTTTTTCATTACCCAACTATGTAGGTAGTCGATTTCCGACTTCGAAATGATTGTATTGTATTGTATTGTATTGTATTGTATTGTATTGTATTGTATTGTATTGTACTGTATTGTACTGTATTGTGCTGTATTGTACTGTATTGTATTGTATTGTATTGTATTGTATTGTATTTATTGTGTTGTGTTGTGTTGTGTTGTGTTGGTATTTGTATTTGTATTGTATTGTATTGTATTGTATTTGTATTGTATTGTATTGTACTGTACTGTACTGTATTGTATTGTATTGTATTGTATTGTATTGTATTGTATTGTATTGTACTGTACTTGTACTGTATTGTATTGTATTGTATTGTATTGTGTTGTGTTGTGTTGTGTTGTTTGTATTTGTATTTGTATTGTATTGTATTGTATTGTATTGTATTGTATTGTATTGTACTGCACTGTTTTACATTGTACTGTATTGCATTGCATTGGATTGCATTGTATTGTAGTGTATTGTATCGTATTGTATTGCACTGTATTGTATTGTATTGTTTTGTATTGTATTGTATATCACTTTAAGTCACGGTAGATTTCTCTGCGTGAAATTCAGACTGCTGTCCCCGAGGAGAGCACGTCACCACAAGAGCAGCGCCACCTATTATTTTTCTTTTGCTGGCAACAACTGTATTTGTTTCCCTTTTTGCCGTGGATTCATTAACGTGCGCTTTAATAATTGAGTGTAACCCACGGTATTTCGGTTTTAACGTTTAACGACAGTCAGACAGACAGACAGACAGAGACAGAGGGATAGAGACAGGCAGATAAAGACGACAGGTAGATAAAGACGACAGAGAAACAGACAGACAGACAGACGGACAGACAGACAGACAGACAGACGAGCAAACACACAATCAGACAACTTAGACATTCAAAGACAGAGAAAAAAGAAAACACTCATCAGATAAGCAAGAACAGAGCTACCTTAAGCTGATGAATAAATGGGACAGACGAAAATTAACAAGGAACAAGATCAGACATGTAAAACAGATTCCAAATGCTGATTATTTTCGCCATTCCTTCAGACTTAAGATTGGGCCGATTCAGGCAGATGTAGCAGCCATAGATGTT
>CM060324.1:7391604-7399104 GCA_030674155.1 Stramonita haemastoma
GTTTGTTTGTTTGTGTTATATATATATATATTTTTTTATTATTATTTTATTTTATTTATTTATTATTATTTTTTTTAATTATTGATTGATTTTTTTTTAAATTATACAATTGATAAGCTGGTGCTCAAGTTAGCTGCGATTTTTTTTAAAATATTATATATATATATATATATATATATATATTATATATAATATATATTTTTTTTTTTTTTTTTTTTTTTTTTTTTTATGTACCTGAATGCACTTATTTGATAGAACGCTGACATGTTTTAGTGTAAATCTATAAACACAAGTGCTTGGGAGTGAAGGACTGAGAAAAAGGAAGGAAATTAATGTGATTGTTTTTCCTTTCTGCTTCGAATCCATTGCTTTGTAATGTATTGTTTTTCTTTGTATGCACCGTACTTGTTTTGGAGGAGGGAATTGATATAGGTTTGTATGTGTGTGTGTAAAACGATTTTTAAGGAATCATGCATTATTTTCCTTGTGTGCGTGTGGTATATATATATATATATATATATATATATATATATATATATATATATATATATATATATATATATATATATATATATAATATATGTGTGTGTGTGTGTGTGTGTGTGTGTGTGTGTGTGTGTGTGTGTGTATGTAGTTTCTTCTTTTGGTGTGAATATTTTTCAAGTTCATTTTTAATCTTTTCATTTGTACCACATATCTTCTTTAAGTTTTTCCTTGTTCAAATATGACTTTCTCTATTTTTTTCTCCTTTTTTAAAATTTTTTATTTTATTTTATTTTTTAGATGGATGGCTTGATGAAAAAAAGCAATTGTACTGCTTACTCACTGTACCATCTGGAAATAAAAGTTTGACTTTGACTTTGACTTGACTTTGACACACACACACACGTACACACACACACACACACACACACACACACACACACACACACACACACACACACACACACACACACACACACACACACACACACTATCACCACCACTACTGTCACCATAACCACCAGATACAAAGCCTTGCCATTTCTTAAAACACCCACATCAAATGACAAAATAACTTTTAATGTTAAATGCAGAAGACATTCTACCAAATATTGTCTCCTGAAATCAGTGACATATCGTCTGATCTATATCCCAGAAGGCTACAGTGTCTTTTTTCACTTTATTGACAGAAAAAATAACGGTTTTCCTACTTACAAAAAGATCAAACGTTTACCTGATTTTTCCTGTTATGTCAACTTTAACATTAGTGAAAAAAAGGTTGTAAAGGTGTTTCATAACCTAGGTGGTCGTAGCGGAACAAGTCATCAGAGACCTCGGCTTCTCTAGGGTCCAGCATATTGAGGGCGGCGCCCATCTCCTCTCCCTCGCTGGTTTACCTTCTTTGACCCTGTTTTCGTAGCTTGAAGGTGAAAATTGAATTGCTTCAAGACAAAAGGGTTACTATGCACACACAAAAAGCTTAATACGCGGTAATAGTATAACAGTAGAACAGCAAACAAGGGCGAAACTTCGAGAGAAGATGGGAACCAACACTTCAGAATGATGAAAATCATGATAACCCAAATTTGGAAATGACTGATAAAAAGCTGGTAAACATTTGAACGAATGAACGAATAGAAAAGAGCAAAGAAACTTACACTACAACAGCCAGGGAAACGGATGTAAAAAGTCAAAGCCAAATCCAATAATGAACAGGCACCAGCAACAATAACAACATCAACGATGACAATAACAGCAACAAAAACAATAGCAACAACAACAACAGCAACAACAACAGCAACAACAACAGTAACACAACAACAACAGCAGCAACAACAACATCAACAGTAACAACAACTGTAACAACATCAACAGTAACAACAGCAGCAGCAGCAACAACAACAAGAACAACAACTGTAATGACACCAGCAACAACAACAACAGCAGCAACAACAATAACATAACAACAACAGCAACAACAACAATTATAACAACAACCAGCACATTCAATCACAAACCATCCAATTAATCACTAAATAATATCATCAAGCAACCAATCCGACAGATAGCATAACTATATCGAAGACCCAAGCTTAACAAAAGACATCAAGAAAAATAACCAAACAACAAAACCAAACACCAATATTAAAAAACTATATTAAGAAATACAGCAGACAAAAAAGTACTAACAAACAAAGGACCAAAACAAAACCAAAAGTAGGAAAAGCCTCATTTTTGCTCTAAAGAAAGTAATAAAGGCAGACAAACATGTAAAGTAGTAGTGTCTAGGTGAGAGATGACGAGCTTGTTTTTTCTCTTTTTGTATTAAATTTCTGACGTCCCTAATGGGTGAAGCCTATGCTTCCTGTTAGTAAAAGTGTTGTTTTTAGTTGTTGTTTTTTTCATCAGGAAATAAACCTAGCTTAAATCTAAAAATATAGACTTTGAATATGGGGGGTAGGAGGTGGGATGTGCGCGTGTGTGTGTGTGTGTGTGTGTGTGTGTGTGGTGTGGGAGGTGAATGTCAAAGTATAGAGACGGTCAAAAACAAGGAGCACAGGGAGAAAAGAGGGGAAAGCTACTGTATTGTCTCTCTCTGATGTTGTCTCAGACTTCTCTTTGTCTCTTAACATAATCAGTCTTTCTGTCTTTGTCTGTCTGTCTTTGCATTTGTCTGTCTGTCTTTATGTCTGTGTCAGTCTTCTCTCTCTCTCTCTCTCTCTCTCTCTCCTCTCCTCTCTCTCTCCTCTCTCTCTCTCTCTCTCTCTCTCCTCTCTCTCTCTCTCTCTCTCTCTCTCTCTCTCTCTCTCTCTCTCTCTCTCTCTCTCTCTCCTCCTCTCTCCTCTCTCTCTCTCTCTCTCTCCTCTCCTCTCCCTCCCTCCCTCTCTCTCTCCTCTCTCTCTCTCCTCTCCTCTCTCTCTCTCTCTCTCTCTCCCTCCTCTCTCTCTCTTCTCTGTCTGTCTGTCTGTCTGTCTGTCTGTCTGTCTGTCTGTCTGTCTGTCTGTCTGTCTTCTCTCTCTCTCTCTCTGTCTCTCTCTCCTCTCTCTCCTCTCTCTCTCTCTCTCTCTCTCTCTCTCTCTCTCCTCTCTCTCTCTCCTCTCTCTCTCTCTCTCTCTCTCTCTCTCTAAAGAAACAAGACGAAGAGCAGCTAAAAAAAACAACCCCAAAAAACAAATACACGATATTCAGAGTTTTCTCACTACGCTTCTTCCAATAGGGTTTCTTTTTCGTGTGCGATTCTTCTCAACAATATATGAGGATCCTTACCGTCATATGAAGGATGGCTGGAACTATCGATTGCTTATGCATGCAATATGAGCTCGGCTAATATCTTGGATGTCCACAGTGAAAGCATGTACAGCACTTTTGGCTAGGTAAACAGCATAGACAGCAAGTGAAGATATTGACTCTCCTTTTTGTCGTTCTTCCAAATACGTGTGTACACTTGAAGAAGTGGAACATGGGAGTGGTGGTTCGATGATACGAACATAAAATCATTCTCGTGTTTGTGCATGCTAGGCAAAAAAGTATTAAAAGCGTAATTATGCACTAACGGTGACAAGCGAAGAGAGAGAGAGAGAGAGAGAGAGAGAGAGAGAGAGAGAGAGAGAGAGAGAGAGAGACAGAGAGAGAGACAGAGACAGAGACAGAGACAGACAGAGACAGAGACAAGACAGACAGACAGACAGACAGACAGAAGACAGACGAGACAGACAGACAGAGACAGAGAGAGACAGACAGAGAGACAGAAGAGACAGAGACAGAGAGACAGAGAGACAGAGACAGAGACAGGACAGAGAGAGACAGAGACAGAGACAGAGACAGAGTTTTATCTGTTTGTTACGAAACTGTTTGACATTCAAGCTCAAATTACGTTGAAACAGTGAAATGCTACTGTAAGGTACATGTATACCTTCTCCATTCCAGCTAGGGTTTTTTTTTCCACATTTTGGGTGTTTTTATTTTAGTTGATATTTCTCCTTTGTTTTTCTTTTCTTCTTCCCTTTTCCCCCTCCTCCTTTTTCTTTTATCCGTGTGTCTTCTTGTCATGCCTTTCTTTAAGGTTTCTGGGGGTGGGGGGGGTGGGGGTAGGGGCGGTGGTTTTTCTGACTTTCTTAAAGTTGTCCTGTCTCTTCCATTCTTACTTTCTTTTATTCTTCTCTTATTTTTTTCTGTTCTTTTTTTAATTCCGTATCATGCCCTTTTCCTTTTTCTCCGTCTCTTATTTTTCTTTCTCTATTTTTTTTGGCTCCTGTTTTTTTTTAATTTCTTTTCATTCCGTGTCTCTGTCTGTGTTTTTTTTTTCTTTCTTACTTAATCTTTGAAGGAGTGAGATGGTAATTTTCTCTCTTTCTGTTTTTTTTTCTTTTTCTTTTCTTGTCTTTTTAAAAAAAAAATCTTAACTTGTCTGATTGAAAACTCCAGACGAACGTAGTCTTAGAATTCAGGGCGCGTTTTCAATTTCGTATAATTTTCAGACTAAGGTTGTTTATATTTCTTGATTTTTGTGGTCGGTTTTGTATACTATTTGCTTGCGTCTATTTTTTTCCTTTCTTTTTTATCTTAAGACGTGAAAACATGTTTTGTGTAGCATTATCAGTTTCATACAAGTGATGTTTAATCATGCTTTGACAACGAAATTTCTATGTTTTTCTTTCTTTCTATCTTTCTCCCTCTCTCGTGTTCATGTCTGTTGTCGGTCGATCTTTATCTGTCTGTCTCTGTGTCCTTCTTCTATCTATCTGGGACGGACTGTCTCTTTGGTAGTTGCTGCTGCATTTGAAACTTGTTTGACAGTTTGTCTCTGGTTCTGTCTGTCTTCCTGCCTTGATGTTTGAGTCTGTCAAAGCACGCAGACATTTCGTCACAGTAGATCTGTCCGTTTCGTGAGTACATTCCGGTTTAAACTGTCCCGTGTTGTCACAAGCCAATGCTTATCCTTGCCCTGTAAAAAGTAAATCTAATCTGTGTCATGTAGTTTTTTCAATCTTTCTGTTGATCTGCTGTCTGTTTTCTGTCTTTCTGTCTTGTCTGTCTGTCTGGTACAGCGATTCTCTGTCTCTGTCTCTGTCTAGTCTAGTCTGTGTCTGTGTTTCTCATTTCTGTTGTTTTCTTTCTGTCTTATCTGTCTGTCCTGTTTCGTTCTCTCTCTCTCTTCTCTCTATGTATCTCTATCTCTGTCTCTATCTCTTCTCTAACTTCTCCCTGTCTGTCTGTCTGTCTCTCCTCTCTCTGTCTTCTCTCTCTTCTCTATCTCTGTCTATCTTCCTTCTCTCTTCGATCACATTAAACCCCGAGCCCACGACGAACACACGAAAGACACATCATCGCAACACTAAAATCCACACGCGTTTGTAAAGTACAAAAACAGTGACCATAACAAGAAAAGAACAAAACAAGCCAAACAACAACGGGAACTGAAAGTAAAAAAAAGCACAACGAGCTTATCCATTATCCTCGATATAAAAGAATAAATCAAATCAATCAATCAATCTCTCCCCTCTCCTCTCTCTCTCTCTCTCTCTCTTCTCTCTCTCTCCCCTCTCTCTCTCTCTCTTCTCTCTCTCTCTCTCTCTCTCTCTCTCTCTCTCTCTTCTCTCTCCTCTCCTCTCTCTCTCTCTCTCTCTCTCTCTCTCTCTCTCACACACACACACACACACTCACACGCAGAGTCTGGAAACCACAAAACAATACAAAACAAACCAAAAACAAGCACAAACAAGAAAAAAACAAACCAAACCAAACCAAAACGAAACAAAACAAAACCAACCCCCCAGAAGACTAACAGGTGGATCAGACATTTCACACGGTACAATCTTGTTCATCTTACAGTAGCCCAGATTCCAGGACTCTTGGTACTCTCCCACCTCCAACCCCACCCCCATCACCTCATTCCCACCATTTGCCATTCTCCTCCCACCCCCCTCCTCCACCCCCGCACATCACTCCTCCCCCCTCCTCTTCCTCCTCCTGTGCTCTCTCCTCATGCCCTGTCTGTTGTCTGTTAACCTCCCCCCCCCTCATAGTCTCATGAAGAATGTCTTTTTAACCTATTCCCTACGGGCGGCCTAAAAGTTAAAGGTGTCCCATAACCTAGACGGTCGTAGGGGAGCGAGGCGTCAGAGATCCTCAGCTTCTCTAGGGGCCAGCATGATTGAGGTCGGCGCCATCTCCTCTCCCTCGCTGCTTTACCTTCCCTTACCCTAAAGAGGCAGGTACCCATTTCAGTTGGGTGAACTGGGGGATGCTGTACTGAAGCCAAGGCGCGCAAACGGTCACCCATCCACTAGGTAACCACGCTCGATGCTGCTTAACCCTAGTTTGGGGCAAGCGAGTGCTCTGACTACTGAGCTGTCCCGTCCCAAATTATTTTTCTTTTCAACACTAGTGTATTTAGTTTGTTTTTTTCTCTCTTCCATTTAGTAGACCATTAAGGGTAGTCTGAATGCTATAGTCTTTGGTTTGACATAATGAAAATCGAAGATGTGAATAATGACACACGCTATTAATGTATGTACGTAGTAGAATTTACAATGACAAGAGTTGGTGCTGTAAGAGACATAAAATAAAGTGAGACAGAGAGAAACAGAACATGAGACCAAAAGAGAAAGATAGAAAGATAGGGGTAGATGGAGAGAGAGAGGGGTGGGGAGAGAGAGCTGGGAGAGAGAGAGAGAGAGAGAGAGAGAGAGAGAGAGAGAGAGAGAGAGAGAGAGAGAGAGAGAGAGAGAGAGAGAGAGAGAGAGAGAGAGAGAGAGAGAGAGAGAGAGAGAGAGAGAACAGATTACAGAGACAAAACAGATACAGAGACAGAGACAGATACAGAGCGCAAACAAAAGAACACACAGAGAAATGCAAATCTTTCTTTTTAACCTTGAAGCTCTCTTTCAAGAAGTTGTGAGACTTTGTAAACCCGAGAAAAGTTTTTGTTGTTATTCGATCCTCCCTGCAAAAGAATACATACGCACACAAACAAACAGCACAAAGGCGTAAAAAAATAAACAAACTACCAAACAAATAAAAAACACAAATAAACTGCATACAAATAGGTGACAAAGTACAAACTTAGACAAAAAATATTAAGATAGTTTTGCACTTTTCAACAAGGACTTTTTTTTTTTTCTACAAAAGATAGGTGTTTTTTGAAGACATAGGGAAATATGACACGACATGCAAAACTGGATTGGTTTCAAATGTTTTTTTCTCCGTAGCTGTTATAACAAAAGCCCCATAAAAAAGCAAAGAATTCGACTAGATTTGACACGGTTGAAACGTGATACACTTTTCCATAGACAAACAAAACAAATCTGCAATGACAAACACAGCTAGAACTGATAAGGAATCCATAGAAAGAAAACAAAACACGCAGAGAAAGAGAGATATACTGACACACAAGCAAATTATTGTAAAAGGCACCAAGATTTCAAAAAAAAAATGGCGATCAAGTAAGAGAGGAGAGAGAGAGCGCGCGCGCGCGCGCGCGAGAGAGAAGAGAGAGAGGAGAGAGAGGGAGAGAGG
>CM060324.1:7401604-7409104 GCA_030674155.1 Stramonita haemastoma
ATCAACACTGAGTGGCATAGCACCTGCTGGGAGGAAGAATTAACACAACCCCACCCCTAAAAAATTAAGAAAAATAACTCTCAGATAGAGTGGCCAATCTTACTGAAGAGTTGAATAACAATTGCTCGCAGCCCTGGTTGTGTCTTATTTGTTCTTGATAAAATAACACTAAAAAATCAAATTTACCTCAAGAAGAACAGACAAAAAGATATTCCTAACAAATTGGGAAAATAAATGAGAGAGAAGGCAAATTCCATTAGTGCTCCCGTTCTTGGTTCTAATGAACACTGCCAGTCTTTGCTTGGATGAAAATAAGATGATTTTTTTAAAATAAATTAGAGGGTTGGAGAGAGAGAGAGAGAGAGAGAGAGAGAGAGAGAGAGAGAGAGAGAGGAGAGAGAGAGAGAGAGAGAGAGAGAGAGAGAGAGAGAGAGAGAGAGACAGAAGACAGACAGACAGACAGACAGACAGACAGACAGACAGACAGACAGACAGACAGACAGACAGACAGACAGACAGGCACACAGACAGGCACACAGACAGACACAGACACACAAACAGACAGAGAAACAGACAGAGAAACAAACATAGAAACAGACAAACAGACAAACAGGCAGACAAACAGACAGACAAAGAGGACAAACAAACACAGAGAGACAGAGACACTCGGATACGGATACAGGCACAGAGATAAATACAGAGGGAGGCAGTGGTTTGATTTGATTTATTCTTTTATATCGAGGATAATGGAGTAAGCACTCTTGTGCTTTTTTCATCCAGTCCCCGTGTGTATGCAGTTTTGTAAATGTCATCTGTTCCCACCGGCACACAAAGGCCTACTCTTACGAAAAGCGGAACAGGATTTAACGTGTGCGCAAGGTGTTCTGCGTGCGTTCGCACACGGGCCTCGGTTTAAAGTCTCATCCGAAGGACTTTTGGGGAGAGTGGAGTCAGCACTGATGTTAACTCTAGAAGAAAAATCTCCTCGACCGGACTCGAACCCGGGTCGTCAAATTGCCAGCGCAATGTTCTGACCACTGCTATCCGTCCCCCCTGAGAGAGACAGAGAGAGGTACATGTAAAGACGGAAAAAGAGAGAGACACAGACACAGACACAGACTCACGCAGAAAGTCAGAGAAACTGCATAGATGTAGTCGGACGAACGGACAGGAGGCAAAGAGGCAGATAGACAGACAGGCAAAGAGTCAGGTAGACAAATGGATAAGTAACAACAAAGGCAGAGATATTTTGTGTGTGTGTGTGTGTTGTGCTTTGTTGTGTTTGTGCATGTGTTGTGTGTGTGAGTGTGTGTGTGTGTGTGTGTGCGTGTGTGTGTGTGTGTGAGTGATATTTAGGCGATTCGTTAATGAGTGCGTTAGTAAGTTAGTTAATTGTAGAGATGGTGAGTAGTTAGTTATTTTAGCTGCTAGTTTGCTAGTTACTTGGTCTATCAGTCAGTCAGTTAGTTAGTGAATTAATCCTGTAATTGCTTATGAATTATTGGTGCTGCTGCTTCCAAACTTACCCCCTCCTATTCCTCCCCCCCCTTCACTAATCACCTCTCCCACAGTTACAACTCCCACCTTCCCATTAACTATTGCCCTCCCCTGACCCTCCCCCACCCACCCTTCCTTACCTATCTCCCTACCACCCTCCCCCCTTATTCCTCTCCACACCACCCTTCCCTACCTTTCGCCCGCTACCCTTCCATCCCACCTATCCCCTAGGATACCCATACTACCATCTAACCTACCCATCTTCCCCGCTAACCTATCTTTTAAAAACACAAAACAACAACAGAAAACCACACGAACATGGAAATGATAGACAATACATTTCCTCCAAAGTTTGGAGGATTAGAAGTTAGGGGTGATCCTCTAAAAGATCTCAAATTCCCAACGCACAGCTACAATCATTGCATGTTAAATTTCACAACATAATACTAAACTAGCAATTTCAATTTTTAAAGGTGTCTTTCTTGTATCAGTTCAGAAATAGAAAAAAAGCCTATTCTAAATCTTTGATTTCACCCTGTCCCTGTACCTGTTTCATAAGGTAAACAGTAGAGTCTACAATTTGATATAAAAATTGATGTTTTATTTCCATCAGGTAGAATTTTTTATCTGTACCTCTGAGCAATTTCAAACAATGAAAAGGAATATAACTGTTTATGATATGGCCTATGAAGGGGAAGTAATATTGTCATAAGAATGAACGTTTTATCATCCACATACTGTTGAGCAACTTTCATACACGGAATTATAGCCTATACGGTGTGTTTGCAAATCTAAACAAGTAAAGGTTCATACGCAGGTAAAATAATCCTCAGCTTGAAGACAAGTATTTTGCAGAAAATGCCACTCTTAAAGTAAAACACTGATACATTCAGGTGTAAACTAGATACAAGAAAATATAGAATGAACAATTGGGGTTGCGCTGCATTTGTTGTGCCGTGCTTATTTCATTTTGTGTTTGTTTGTGAAAAATTGTTCTTTATAAAAGGGGGTATAATGGGATTTGTTTTGTACAATGTCGCAAAAGTGATTCAGCCTAATTTTGGATACAATAAATCTTTATGAGACACTGAAACTGAACCTCTTCGAGTTAAAGACACAGTCAAAGTGGAGAATAATATTGGTCTTTTGGTCGTTTGTTCCTTTGTTCCTTTGTAAGTTTGTTAGCTAGGTTTTTATTATGAGTTAGGTTGGGAAAAGAAACTTTTACAAAACGGAGGACCGCTGGGAGTAGATGAAGCTTGTTGCAAATCCTGTATTGACGCCCCCATGGTTACAATGCAAGAGGACAGGTGACGGTGAAGGAATGGATGTTGTAAGAAAGGCAGGTAGGTAGATAGAGAGGTAAGGAAGTCAAGTCAAGTCAAGTCAAGTCAAAACTGGATCTTTATTGAGGATAAAGATTAAGTTTACACAGATTTTTTTTCATCTTGCCCTCACAAAAAAAATTGAAAAGAGGGATAGGTAGGGAGGGAGATAGGTAGGCAGACAGATAGGTAGTTAGGTAGAAAAACAGACAGAAGTTTCACTAGGTAGGTAATTGGCTGCCACGGTAGATAGCTAAGCTTTAAACTCCAGACTTTCTGCTTCTTTCGCAGATACATTTCCCCTCTGTACCCTTGTCTGCTTCTCTCAGCGCTTTCTTTCTTCCTCTTCACTCTCTCACCACCCTTACCCTACTTCTTCCAGACAGACGACGAGATGAACATAGAAAAGGGAGGAGGGAGAGGAGAAGAAAGGTGAAGGGGGGGGGGGGGGGGAAGGATGCAACAGTGTTAAGGGGATGATGCTTATTACGAGTTGTAACACTGTCTGGGAGACAACTGTTGAGTAGTAGGGTGAAGCAGAGTAAAGCTAGGTTAAGCTGAAATGTCTGTTCTGGAAAAGAAGACAGTACTCGAGAGAGTAACGGCTTAAGGGGTGTTTGGAATGGTGGACTGGACAGTGAGGCCTTTAGGGATGAGAGCATGTCACGATGATGACAGAACTGTCGGAGAGCTTTAGAGTTGCTCATGTCATGTCGTAGTTTTAGAACTGAGGGGTCGTGAAATGGGAGCTCGCTATGAAAAGCTGCATCGTTTTTATATGGAGAGTATTTTGTCAGGCACAAAAAACAATACAAAACCACATAGAGTAGCGTGTCACATTTATGTGTGTATGTGCGATTGTGTGTGTTGTGTGTGTATGTGTGCATTCGTATTTGTTAAAACTATTATTATAGGTTGCATGTGTAAGAATAGGTTGAATGCATACGGTTTGATTTGTTTTTTTAAGATATAGCGTTATATAGATGATTATGATTGTGATTGTAATTATGATTATGATTATGATTATGATTATGATTATGATGATTATGATGATTATGATGATTATTATCATTATCATTATCATTATCATTATTATTATTATTATTATTATTATTATTATTATTATTATTATTATTATTATTATTATTATTATCAGTAGTAGTAGTAGTAGTAGTAGTAGTAGTAGTAGTAGTAGTAGTAGTAGCAGCAGCAGCAGCAGCAGCAGCAGCAGCAGTAGTAGTAGTAGTAGTAGTAGTAGTAGTAGTAGTAGTAGTAGTAGTAGTAGTACCGTAAAATCCCTAGCATACGCCCAACCCCCCCCCCCCCCCTGTGCACTGATTTAGGGCAAAATTGGGGGGTGGGCGTTTGTTAGGGATAGACCCCTTTGCACAGAGTATTTTTTGTGCTCAACCATGTAATTGAGTGAATACAAATCCCGAAAGCATGTAAGTTAGGTCGTGTGATGAGAAGTGAAGAAACATAGAAAAAAAGGGGTTTTGAGGCAAAGAAGGCCAACGAGTTCCATCGCTTTCCCTTGTAGGTCCTTGTTTCCCAATACCCTGCTTCAGATCTTTCATCTTCCAGATAATGCAGCACACCTTGGTCGACATGTTCAGATTTAACTGCTGGTCCTTTTGACAGTTTCCGTTTTTGTTTCTCTTTTCCGTACTGCTGTTCAAGTCTATCTCTGTTTTCACTCCATTCCTTGATCCTCTTCATATTCACAGAAAATTCACGGGCACAATCCAAACATTCCCACCTGCTTCATTATCCAGATACTGGAGGGCTTCCAATTTGAAGTGTAAGACTGTCGCTTCGGCATTTTGCAAAAATGGCACAGAGAGATTCAAGAACCAACTTCCGGCCATCAGGAAGCCTCCTCAAAGTGCCCATACATCAGTGACAGATGCAAGACGTCAGTGGAAAAAGCATGACGTAATTTTAAGTCACTTTGTTGGGGATGGGTGGGAGTGAGGATAGGGGACAAAGAATAAGAAAAAAGGAAAGAAACACGAAAAGGTAGAGAAGGGGGAAAAATGACTTTTAGAACAGTCTGCACAAATTCTAGTGAAAGTGAGCATAGTCTCTTTGAAAAAAGCAGGGTGGGCGTTTGCTAGGTAGTTACCCCTGTGCACAACTTTTGGCCCAAAGTGGGGGGTGGGCGTTTGCTAGATGGTGGGCTTATGCTAGGGATTTTACGGTAGTAGTAGTAGTAGTAGTAGTAGTAGTAGTAGTAGTAGTAGTAGTAGTAGTAGTAGTAGTAGTAGTAGGAGGAGGAGGAGGAGGAGGAGGAGGAGTATTGTCGTTGTTATTATTATTATTATTATTATTATTATTATTATTATTATTATTATTATTATTATTATTATTATTATTATCATTATCATTATCGGACCTGGCTGTTTGGAAAGACTGCACTGCTGGCATGTTATAGAGTGCATGAATGATCTGCGCCAACCCTTCCTTTATGATGAATGCAATGCAGTACAAACATGGACATTTAACACATTGTAATAAAAACTAAAAACAATACAACAAAGTGCAATATGGCAAATAAAAATGCGTGAAAACATGTCAAATCAAAATACAATGGAATGTCATACTATACGATACAATACTTTTTCATATGAATCTGTTAGTATACTCACTTGTAGGCTAAAACCCACTAATATTATGGCTTATTATTTCCATCTGTTATTGATGTTGTATTTACTTTTTTTCGGCTTTATGTGTTTGCATATGTTGACTTTTTCAACCTTATGTAAGTCTTGTCTTACAAATACCGCACATGTTTTAGATGAAACAAGAGCGCTATCTATTTTATACCTATTGTGTGGTAAAGTATAAGGGGAACTATGATTAAAATCCATTTCAATATGACACATTTTAAAGCGTATGTGTGTGAGTGTGTGTGTGTGTTTGTACGCGCGCGCGCGCGCGAGCGCAGGTGGGCGTGTGTGTACCTGTATGCGCATATGTAAGTGTGAGTATGTGTGTGCGCGCACAGGCAGGTGCACACACGTGCGTGTGCGGTAGAGAATGCTTATTCATGTTGGCAAAGCTGTTAATGACAATAAGAAGCTTTCACTCATATCTTAATGCATCTCTTCAAAAGTTCACACAAAATGTCCATTTCTGCTTTTTACCTTTTGCCGTTGTTAAAACCTTCAGCATTAAAACGAACAGATATAAAGCACAGAGAGAAAATTGGTTCATTTTTCCAAATTGCCATGGGGAATCTTAATAATGGACTTCAATTTGTAAAGTAAATTTTTTAATGGTTTTGCTGTTGATTGTTCATTTCATTATTTTCAGTGTCCGAGTGTACATGCTTGCGTGCGTGCATGCGTGCGTGCGCGCGCGTGTGTGTGTGTGTGTGTGTGTGTGTGTGTGTGTGTGTGTGTGTGTGTGTGTGTGTGTGTGTGTGTGTGTTGTGTGTGTGTGTGTGTGTGTGTGTGTGTGTGTGTGTGTGTGTGTGTGTGTGTGTGTGTGTGTGCATGAAAGCGTTAATTCTGTGTAAGTTGATTTAAAATTGCACTAATGATGACGAGGTGTGTGAAATTATTTTTCCCGGTTTATTATTTTTCCAAATGTGATTAAAATCAATAAAGAAAATGTATTCATTCATGTTTTTGAAATAGGAATAGTGGAAGCAAACAAGTTTTACTTAGAGCATGGATGAACATTAAAATGAAAGTTAATGTTAAAAGAAAAACAATTGTAAATCAAAGAAATGTACAGTATTGTTTTTGTCCATAGACGATGCTACCGTACCAAAAGTGAGTTATGTCTGTCAGGACAAAGAAGTAAACATGTTTGTGCTTTTGGGAAAGAAATGGGTCACCTTTTAGAGTTTGAGAATAACAGCCCTAAAAATGTACCTATGGTTGAACGCTCAAAACATCGTAAACACGCCATCGTTGTTTTTTTCTTCTAAAGCTATACAACATGTTTGATTATACACAAGGACATTAATCATCAATCTTCTAAATTACAATACAGGGTGTGATTTTTCCTAAACGCAGAGCTCGCCCTCTGTTGACCCTTATGGTTGACCAAAAGGTTAATACTAGGAAGGATGGTAGAGTTAGTTTTATACCCTGTTTAGTATTTATATAGTTGAACAGTTTTATTATGGGATATAAACTTTTACAAGGTGACAGCCCCGATATGGCCTGTGTGGTCGACAGGGCTGTAAACAACATGATTGTATTGGTTTGGAAGTACAAAACAAAACAACTGTGCTAATATGCTTTTAGTGCGGTGACAAGCGCTCTTTACCTGTCGGCTGAGAGGTCGTGGGTTTGAATCTTATCACAGGTATTCTTTTCATCCCAGGATTTGTTGATCAATTTTAACACAGTGTTTACTTCCTAGTGAGAGCTACAAGAGCGCCTGAGGCAGTTGAAAGTTTTTGACCAACAGTGTAGAATATTTTCACTGTTAAAAAAGGGAAATACTCTCATTATCAATTTGTTTTGAATCAATCACACTGACTATTTAGAACTAAAAATAAGAAGGACATGGACTTGAAAAGATAGGCAGGTAGGCAGGCAGATAGTAGTTGAGCAGGCAGGAAAATTTCTAGTTGGTTATTATTTTTTTTTTAAACCATTATCTTCAAAAGATATTGTGTGCTAGTAGTGAAGGTGAAGTTGTGGCGAGTCATTATATTCCG
>CM060324.1:7416604-7459104 GCA_030674155.1 Stramonita haemastoma
TTAACTCCAGGGTAAAAATCCCCTCGAACGGAAATGGAACCCGGGTCGTCAAATTGCGAGCGCAATGTTCTGACCACTAGGCTATCCCGTCCCCATCATTACAGCAGGAGGACTGGTATCAGGATAGCTGGAACACCAGCTACTTCAAGCTTGGCAAACATCTCCACAGTCGTAAACTTGCTGGCCTGTGTTTCGAGTCAACGTCCTAGATAGAGGACTCTGCTAAGCCACTGCTAATCCGCAACTGACACAAGCGCTCATCTATTCTCTGACCACCACCCCCTACCTCCTAGGTCCTTCACCGGCCAAGGTCAATAGCCTGGTCAGTTCTTTTCTTTTTTTCTAATGCAAGCAAATTTGTCTAACCCTACATGATAATTCTGTTATACTTGTGAAAAATGTTATGTTGGGGGTGTTAAGAGATGATCGAGATGCTTATGATGATTAGGATGATTTTGTGTATGTGTTTTCATGTATCAAAATATCGTGTTTTTTTCTGGAATAAAGAATTCAGTCTTGACTTGACTTGACTTACTTCATCTTTGACAAGTTCTTGGCATTAAAACCCCCAGAGTCTCTATGAGGTCAGGTCACGTCAGATTAGGTCAGGTATCTTCATCGCCGCTGTCGACGGTAGGAGCTCCACACAATGCCACCAGGGTTTGCCATCTTTCTCTGTCTCTGCTGAGTTCTACAATCCCCTCTAAGAAAGGAGAAAAACTTCTCTGAACTAAAACATGACTGACTGTTTGGCCAGATCCTTGAAGACAGGTACACATAGATCCCCGAAGTCAGAATGTGGCTACCTTCATGACAGGAAAAAATGCGTGCACAGGCAAAGTTTCACCATTAGCGAACCTTGGAGCTCTAGCATGTTTGGGTTTTTTTCTGTGCTGTTGCCCTCTTTCCATCTCAGCTGTGATGACTCTGCAAAACTGAGGGACGGGATAGCCTAGTGGTCAGAACATCGTGCTCGCAATCTGACAACCAGGGTTCGATTCCCGTTCGAGGGGATCTTTTCTGCTGACTCGACTCCATCCTCTTCAAAAGTCTTTCGGATGAGACTTTAAACCGAGGCCCTGTGCGCGAACGCACGCAGAGGATCTTGCGCACACGTTAAATCCGTGTCCGCTTTTCCTAAGAGAAGGCCATTGTGCGCAGATGAGAACAGATGACAGTATTTATAAAACTAGACACACACGGCGACTGGATATAAAAAAGCACATGAGTGCTTATTCTAATATCCCTGATATAAAAAAAAATTAAAAAAGAAGAGAATGTCCTTTTTCTGTACTTTTGCCCTTCCTCCATCTTAGCTGTGCTAACTCTGCAAAACTCGTTTACTCCGAAGCAGTTCTTTTTCTTAGCTTTCTTTTTAAAACAAACATTTAGACACCTAAATCTTGACGTATTCGGTTGTTGACCTCAGTCTTTATTTTAGTATTAGCTGCACAATTTTTTGTTGTCCTAAGTTTGTAGTATAGTGGACATTTTTTGCAGAATGTCCTTCGAAGCATTGAGATTTATTCTCTTTTTTAAGCATAGACCTATATATAATGAAGATGTTGTTTATTGGATGGTGGTGGTTAAGAGTATAAGATAGATTCTACTCAGCGTGCTGCAACCATCATCACTGCCACGACTGTCAAAACAACAACATCATCACTATCCCTTTTCTTCCGTTTTTAGGCTGCTAGATCCCCCCCCCCCCCCCCCCCCCCACTTTCCACTCTCCCGGGGTCTATCTACGTCGTCACACTGCCACTGATACCAACAAAAGCAACGACATCACGTCATCACAACCCACAATCATCATCTCTCTTTTCTCTACCAACACCAAACCAATCCAGTACCACTTCCACCCCCACCACCACCACCGCCACCGCCACCACCACCGCCACCACAATCACAGCAGCTACAACAGCCTCCCACTCTTTTTCTCTGGAGCGAAGTTGCTTCCAACTGTCCATGTCTGTTTCAGTCGCACAAAAAGTCTCCATGTTTGCTTGGTGTCAATGACCTGGTCACACCCCATCATCCTGCTATTAGTTAGCCTGCCCTTGTACGTAGTGGACATAAGACAGACTTACCTGTCCACCCTCACTCCTGTCTCTCCATCCGTGGTCTAAATAATCAGTGATAAATCATGGATGTGTAACTTTCAGGTTTATGTTTTACTTACACTTTCTGAGGACATTTTTTTTAAACTTTGGAAAAAAAATCCACATTCTTGGAAATTGAAGCTCATACACTGTGTGCCCTTCTTCAGTCCATTAGCACTGATGTTCAGTCCTAAAAATCCTGTTTTTCTTGCTTTAATCCATTCCCATCTCCGCTCTTAGGTTTGTGTATACATTTCTGTACTTTACTGCGTTTAAAGTGTTTTTGATTTGACTTGACTGGACTCATAACAATCATCACCTTCATTAACAGCCCATCACATCCTCTTTGTTGCCATGACCATTACCACTACAACCAACACTAACCTCAACAGCCCGTATGCGTCATCAGAAGCCAAAATAAAGCTGCTCTTAAAATCTTCCCAAATATTCTCTTGCAGTTACAAACTTTCCAACGCCTGTTTGTTGTCAACAACCTGGCTACAGCACACTTTTATGCCTTAGTAATTCGTATCTGGAGCATGCACACGCTTAAGATACTTTTCCTACCTCTCCACCCCCTCCCACCCCCTCCTACTCCCTGTATCTTTATCTATCCGCGGTGTTCACATTTTCTGTTTCCATCTAAAGAAGCCTGACTATAATCATTTTTGTAAGATTTCAGAAATCTATGTTATATCATCATGCATCCTTTCCTGTCAAGGTTGGTCCTGTACATACTAGGTAGGTAAAGGTGTCCCATAACCTGTTTGGTCGTAGGGGAGAAAGACATCAGAGACCTCAGCTTCTCTAGGGGCCAGCATATTGAGGGCGGCGCCCATTTCCTCTCCCTCGCTGCTTTACCTTCACTGACCCTAAAGAGGGCAGGTACCCATTGACAGCTGGGTGAACTGGGGGGGGGACTGTGCTGAAGCCAAGGCGCGCTAACGGTCACCCATCCAATTGGTAACCACGCTCGACGCTGCTTAATTTGACTTGGGAAAGCGAGCGCTCTGATCTCTGAGTTATCCTGCACATACTGCATTTCACAAATACCAAGTAAAGCAGTTTTTGTTTTCTTTTTTGTGTGTGCGTACTTCTCCTGTGCCCTAACCACACTCGTCCAACTTTACCAAATCCTTTTATTTTTGTGCTTTTTTTTACCATACCAGTCAGTAAATCTGTTTCAGGAAATATTGGATTGTTGAACATAAGTTACTGACACAGACATGATTGCAGCAAGTTGATATTATGACTATCTCGTACACATAAGGACTGGGAAGGAAACGCAGCAAGAGAGAGGAGATGGGCGCCGCCCACAATATGCTGGCCTCCGATAAAAATGGAGGTCTCTAACATCTCGCTCCCCCAACGACTGCACAGGTTATGGACACCTTTACCTTTACCTTTAGCTTCTCCCCAAGCCTGTGTCTCACAGTCCTTTTCACCTCATCCTCCGTTCTCTTCTCTGGTCTGTGTTTAATATCTTCATAGAAGAGTAGACCTATAAAACCAATTTGATATTAATTTTGTCTTATTGTCATCATGGCTTGGCTTCGCGAACGAAGATTAAGGGCACTGTCCACGTCTGGTGCAGGCTCGCTGGTGGCTGTTCAGTCCAATGCGTGACAAACAAACCCGGCCGCAGCGGCTGCAGGGGAAAGTCGATTCTGGGGTTGATGTAGAGGGGACGCGGTTCTTCCTCCTCATTCGCCTCTCCTCAAGGGCCGCTCTGCGATTGTCCTCAAAGGAGGAGACCGACTGATGCACAGTGTGTCGCCAGGCCTGCCGGTCAGCAGCAAGGACTGACCACTGGTTATGGTCTATGAGGCAGGCTGACAGAGATTTCTTCAGAGAGTCTTTAAATCTCTTCTTTGGTGCGCCTCTGTAGCGGTGTCCGGTGGAAAGTTCACCGTAGAGAACCATCTTCGGTAGGCGATGGTCCTCCATTCTAAAGACATGCCCTGCCCAGCGTAGCTGCGTTTTCAGCAACATGGCCTCAATGCTGGTGATCCCTGCTTGCTCCAGCACCTCAGCATTCGTGGTGAAGTCGCTCCAGTGGATGTCGAGGATGGAGCGGAGACAGCGTTGGTGGAAGCGTTCCAGAATTCGCAGGTGGTGTCTGTATGTGACCCATGACTCAGAGCCATACAGGAGGGTGGTCAGTACCACGGCTCTGTAGACACTGATCTTGGTGTCTTTCTTCAGGTGTTTGTTTTTCCAGACACGGTGGTAGAGTCTGCCAAAAGCACTGTTTGCCTTTGCCAGTCTGTTGTCTACATCTTTATCAATCTTTGCGTCAGAGGAGATTGTGCATCCCAGGTAGGTAAACTGCTGGACTGTCTTCAGTTCTGTCTCACCAATTGTAATGTGAGGTGGGTGGTACGCTACCTGAGGTGCGGGCTGGTAGAGAACCTCTGTCTTCTTCAGGCTGACTTCGAGTCCGAAGAGCTGGGCTGCCTCTGCAAAACAGGATGTTACATGCTGCAGGGCGGTTTCTGAGTGGGCTACAAGGGCAGCATCATCAGCAAAAAGTAGTTCTCGAATTTGTTGCTCCAGGGTTTTGGTGTGGGCCTGAAGACGCCGCAGGTTGAATAGGCTGCCATCTGTGCGGTAGCGTATGAAAACTCCGTCTTCGTCATCAAGATCTTCTGTGGCCCGCTGAAGCATCATGCTGAAGAAGATAGTGAAGAGGGTTGGTGCAAGAACGCAGCCCTGCTTCACCCCGTTTGTGATTGAGAAAGGCTCTGAGAGGTCGTTGCTGTTTCTGACCTGGCCACGCTGGTCTTCATGTAGCTGGATCACCATGTTGAGAAACTTTGGGGGACAGCCAAGACGCTCCATGATCTGCCACAGGCCCTTCCTGCTCACAGTGTCAAATGCCTTGGTTAAATCAACGAAGGTGATGTACAGTCCCTTGTTCTGTTCGCGGCACTTTTCTTGAAGTTGTCTGAGCACAAAGACCATGTCGGTGGTACCCCTGTTAGCTCTGAAGCCGCACTGGCTCTCAGGGAGGTGGTGTTCTGCAACAGCAGGTACTAGTCTGTTGAGGAGAACTCTTGCAAGGATTTTGCCAGCGATGGAGAGAAGAGTTATCCCCCTGTAGTTGGAGCAATCGGATTTTTCCCCTTTGTTTTTGTAAAGGGTGATTATGATTGCATCACGAAGGTTTTGTGGTAACTTTCCCTGCTCCCAGCAGCAGACAAAAAATTCATGGAGCTTGCAGTGCAGTGTTTGCCCCCCGTTTTTCCATAATTCTGGTGGAATACCGTCGACGCCTGCAGCCTTCCCACTCTTCAGTTGTTCTATGGCTTTAGTTACCTCTTCCAGGGTTGGGGCTTCGTCCAGTTCTTCTTTCACTGGTTGCTGTGGGATCTGTTGGATCACTGCGTCATCAACAGTGCGATCAGCGCTGAAGAGGGTTTGAAAGTGTTCAGCCCAGCGGTTCAATATGGACATCTTGTCTGTGAGGAGTGCCTGGCCGTCAGTGCTGCGCAAAGGACTCAACACTTGGTGAGAGGGTCCATAGACTGCCTTCAAAGCTTCGTAGAAGCCTCTGTAGTCACCTGTGTCAGCGCAGAGCTGAGTTTTCTGGGCGAGGTTAGTCCACCACTCGTTTTGGATAACTCTAAGCTGGCGCTGGAGGTTGCTGCATGTAAGACGAAAGGCAGCTTTCTTTGCTGGACAAGATGGTTGTGCAAGGTGAGCCTGGTGGGCACTTCTCTTCTTCGCCAGCAGATCTTGTATTTCTTGGTCATTTTCGTCGAACCAGTCCTTGTTCTTCTTAGTGGAAAAGCCCAAGACCTCTGCAGAGGTCTGCAGGATGGCAGTTTTTAGGCGGGTCCAGAGCGTTTCTGGACAGGGGTCAGAGGGGCAGTCCTCGACTTCCAGCTTTGACTGGAGGTTGGACTGCAGCACAGCTTTCACTTCAGCGGACTTGAGGCTGCCAACCTGGAGTTTCTTTCTGGGGGGACCTCCTCGTTTTGACTTTGGCTTGATGTGAAGGCTGAGGTTGCATCGCACGAGGCGGTGGTCTGTGTGGCATTCTGCACTGGGCATCACTCTGGTGTGCAAGACATCACTTTGGTCTTTCTGGCGCACTAAGACGTAGTCTATGAGGTGCCAATGTTTGGACCGAGGATGCATCCAGGTTGTTTTTAGACTGTCCTTCTGCTGGAAGATTGTGTTAGTGATGATTAACTGCAGTTCAGTGCAGAACTCTAGCAGGAGACGCCCGTTGTCATTGCAATTCCCAACTCCATGTTTCCCCAGAACTCCCTTCCAGGCTTCTGAATCTCGGCCAACTCTAGCATTGAAATCCCCAAGGATAATGACCTTGTCGTCTGCAGGGGTGTTTCTTACCAGGCTGCGCAGGTCACAGTAGAATTTGTTCTTGTCTGCAGGGTCTGCTTGAAGAGTCGGGGAATACACACTGAAGAGAATGATGTGCTGCTTGTTCTCCAGTGGCAGACGCATGGAGATGATACGGTCTGAATGACCTGTTGGTAAGTTCTCCAGCTTTGAGGCAATGGTGTTCTTGATCATGAAGCCTACACCTGAAAGGCGTCGTTCGGATTGGGGCTTGCCTGACCAGTATAAGGTGTAACCGGCGCCGTGTTCTTTGAGGCTACCTTCATCTGGGAAGCGGACTTCACTAAGAGCCGCGATGTCGATATTTAGTCGCGAGAGCTCGTGTGCAACTAAAGCAGAGCGTCGTTCAGGACGGTTGTTATCTATTGTATCTAGCATGGTTCTGATGTTCCAGCACGCCAGTTTGAGACCTGTCACACCTTTGGAGGCAGGTGTGGAGCCACTTGATTTTGACTTTGTTGATGCTCGACCGCTTGGAAAGATGCCCGTTGACCGCGGCTAGCCAACTGGGTGGTATGAGGATGAGCTTTCGTTAGGCCACCTTTTCTAGGCCCCTCTCCGTGTGGAGCAAGCAGTGCTATCCCTAAAGAGGGCTGCTTGGTCATTCAGGGTGCTGCCGGGTGATGTTGTCATCCTCAGGTCAACAATCAGACGACCCATACTCCTGAATCGCCTGCATGCAGGATTGGAACTGCGGCTTCCAGTGACATCTTTCACCTGCCGCATTCGCCCCTTTCCCATCGCTACAGGGCTTGGGGATAGTAGGAAAAAGGAGGATGAGGGGGGGGACGTGGACTGGTCCTTGGGCCTGCGCATAGGATTTTTAAGGTGAGAGACAGTGTGCGCAGTACCGTTCCCACCCTTTAAACTCGCGGTTCATCTGCCATGGCCCAGCAAGCTGGGACGGTGACAGCGAGGTCCTCGGGTCGTAGGCAGATTTACAACCGGTGGTTGAAGGCTCAGCCAGCCATATATTAGGGATACACCAGCCCTCAGTTCTTTAGGCCTGCCAGCAGGGTATTTTAGTCTTCGCTATTTGCCCATAGCTGGGAGGCTGGTTCGTGGGCACCAGGGCGTATCCACACGACGGTGGGCCATGCGTGCCGCACGTAAGGGGGCCAGCTTTCCTCCCGGACCCAGTTATACCGCCAGGTACTCGGTCGCGCCATGACATAGCAAGCTCAGTGAGAACAGGGGCACCACGGGAAGGTGTTGCTACGGGCACAGTAATGTAGGAGAGGCCATTGCAAGTGACCACCTGCCCGTTTCCAGGCAGGGGCCCCCTCGGCGATCACTACACCTGGAAAGGAGAGGCTATGTTTTGCGCATTCACTTTCCTTAGGGAGAGCGGGACGTTGTAGCACCAGACCTCAACCCTGCCACAGGGGGTACAGTATCAAATACCCATACCCCCACCCCTTGTCTTATTGTACGACATGTTATAACAATATGATTTAATTACAAAATGTTTTATGTCATGAAAATGCGTGCGCATGTTTTCAGTGTTTCTAATGTGTGTGTGTGTGTGTGTCTGTGTGTGTGTGTGTGTGTGCGTGCGTGTGTGTGTGTGTGTGTGTGTGTGTGTGTGTGTGTGCGCGCGCGCGCACGCACGCACGCACGCGCGCGCGCGCGCACAGGAGTGTTTGAAATGTATTCGTGTGACTTTATAACTAGCTGAGGTATTGCTGATTTGTGGGTATTTTTTATATTGTCATGGATGCAAGCTGATGTTTGAATACTTTTTGTGGTATTTTTCGTATTATTATGTTTACATGTTAACTGTTTTTATGTGTGGTTCGTAACCCGCGTGAAGAGGCCCCGCGTGTGAACGCACGCAGAACATCTTGCGCACACGTTAAATCCTGTTCCGCTTTTCGTAAGAGTAGGCCATTGTGTGCCGGTGGGAACAGATGACAATATTTACACAACTGCATACACACAGGGACTGGATGAAAACAAAGCACATGAGTGCTTAATCTATTATCCTCGATATAAAAGAATGAAAATAAAAAATAAATTTTAAAAAAAGTTATCTGTTTTTGAGAAAATAAAGTATTGGAATTTGAAATTTGGTCATCTCCAGCGTCCCACGGCAGTAGCCACTCCTGCAAAACAATACCTCCGCCTCTACACAACCCACTGTCACCATCACTGTCACCATTCCCATCACCACCGCCACTTTTCCCTTGTCCGGTAATCAGAAAGCCAAAAACAAAGCCACTTAACACCTAGCCCTGCTCCTTACAAGGCTTAACTTCTTCATGCAGGGGTTAATGTGAGCAGCCTCGTTATATAAGATACCACCTCGTCTTGGTAATCCACTGTTTGCAAGACAGCAGACTAGACAGATACATCTATTATTCCTTGTACACCTCCATCTCTCTCCTTGTCTTTTGTTAGTGGTTGTGATATATCAGTGGTGTCATGCGTGGTTCTAGATTTATTGTAAGGACTCTTTTAAAACGCCTATGATGGTTTTAATATAACAGGGTCTAGGTTTTTATCAACATATTTAGTCTGCTAGTCAGTTCTACAGTACAGTACTGTTATGCTGATTTTTTGGGGGGAAAGTTTTTATTTTTGTTTTCCATTCCTTAGCTTGACTGTACGCTTGCAACTGTGTAAAGTTGTTTTTTTCTCCGTAGTTGCCTAAGCTATGTTGACGGGTAAATCTTAAGATAGGTGTTCGTTGACCTCTGTCTGTTCATGTCGTATGATTTCAACATTTGTTGTGGTACATCGGGACAGTAAAGCATACTGCTCTAACCTTACCTCTTCTTCTTCGTCGTTGTCGAACGCCCAGACAGCAACTATTGTCTGTTTTATGAGCGAAAATGCCTCTCACGGCCGTTAAGAGCCTGACTTGGCGCTTACGTCAATTTTTCATTTGACCGAAAGACTTTCTGCAAAATTATGTAGTTTTACACACACACACACACACACAGACACACGCATACACGCACGCACGCACGCACACACACACACACACACACACACGCACGCACGCACGTACGCATGCACGCACGCACGAACGCCAAAGCATTTATATAGGATATAAGAGAAAGAAACAGAGCACCGCAAGACAGTTACTGAGTTTATTAGCAGAAAACCATAGACAAGTATCAAGAATATTTCACCTCTGTCTAAGCCACGGCACAGATTTTATCTATAGTGAAGGACAACATTACTTTACTCGATTTTTGGTCCCCCTAAAAAGTTGTTAATATAGAGAACTGTAGTCTACCTACTATATTGCATCTTCCCACCCCCGCCTCCTCCCCCCTTCCCTCTGCTCTCAAGCCCTCTCCCAACAATTTCCTTGCCCCTTACATGGCTGAGTGATGGTTGCACCATGTTTCGTGAACTGCAAAATGACCCAAACTTGCCTAGACATTAATAAGGTCTCTGGCTCATTTTCTCTCCCCTCCCCACTCTCTCTCTCTCTCTCTCCTCTCTCTCTCTCTCTCTCTCTCTCTCTCTCTCTCTCTCTCTCTCTCTCTCTCCTCTCTCTCTCTCTCTCTCTCTCTCTCTCTCTCTCTAACAACGTAAGTATCACCACCACCATCATATAGCCGCATTGCTTTCTGCACAGCAGCTCTTATAGCTGAACGAAATTAATAAGAAATCTTTTGTAGTCTACTTATCTGCGATAAACTATCTTTATCGTCAGTTCATCAAATACAACCCCCCCCCCCCCCTTCTAGTTTCCAGTTTCAGTTTTGGGATATCATATGTAATAAAAATGAAATAAAAATTAATCTGTTTCGTTCGCACCTTGCAGTGCAAATGCGGGTGTTGTTTCCAAAGCTATGCGAGACTGCTGATGCTGCTTCTGCTACCCCGTGCCAGAGAAGTGCCACCATGGGTTTTCCCTACTTTGTTTAATTAAAGCTGCCTGCTGAACACGGCTAGGCCTAGCTCTGGATTTCTTCGTCAGCCCGCCTACATGGGAGTTCATGGGGGAAAGTAGCCTAGTTCCGGATTGTTTCGGATTGACGAACTTGAATGGAAAGGGTGTTCCGGATTGGCGATCTCAATTTGGGGAATGCTGTCCTAAAAAAAAAAAAAAGTCAGACCAAACATGGATAAATGAACATCAACTCGCCGGAATTTCATTTGTTGTCATATTGCACATGTATGATACACTTCGAAATTGTTTCGAAACATGTTTTGATCTACATTGTTCCTCGAAAGTCCCCACAGAGAGAGAGAGAGAGAGAGAGAGAGAGAGAGAGAGAGAGAGAGAGAGAGAGAGAGAGAGAGAGAGAGAGAGAGAGAGTTAGTTAGTTAGTTAGTTAGTTAGTTAGTTAGTTAGTTATTCTTTTATATCGAGGATAACAGAATAAGCAATCATGTGCTTTTTTTCATCCGGTCCCCGTGTGTATGCAGTTTTGTAAATATTGTCATCTGTTCCCACCGGCACACGATGGCCTACTCTTACGAAAAGCGGAACAGGATTTAACGTGTGCGCAAGATGTTCTGCGTGCGTTCGCACACGGGGCCTCGGTTTAAAGTCTCATCCGAAGGACTTTTGGGGAGAGTGGAGTCAGCACTGATGTTAACTCCAGGAAACAATTTTCCTCGACCGGACTCGAACCCGGGTCGTCAAATTGCCAGCGCAATGTTCTGACCACTAGGCCCTCCGTCCCCCCCCCCCCCCCCCCCCCCCCCCGAGAAGAGAGAGAGAGAGAGAGAGAGAGAGAGAGAGAGAGAGAGAGAGAGAGAGAGAGAGAGAGAGAGAGAGAGAGAGAGAGAAGAGAGAGAGAGAGAGAATGAATGAATGAATGAATGAATGAATGAATGAATGAATGAATGAATGAATAATCTTTATTTTTCAAGGGTAACAGAGTAAGTAAGCATTACATACTTTTTTTCAGAAAGAGAGAGAGAGAGAGAGAGAGAGAGAGAGAGAGAGAGAGAGAGAGAGAGAGAGAGAGAGAGAGAGAGAGAGAGAGAGAGGGGGGGGGGGATTAAGTTATTATTATTATTATTATTATTATTATTATTATTATTATTATTATTAAGTTATATATTAATAAGTCATTTTTAAACATGTAATCATGTAATTTATTTATTTTATTTAAAATAAATAAATTACATGATTACATGTTTAAAAACATATTTGTCATAATATGAGCTGCTGTATATCGCCAAGAACAACAAAAGCTTCAAAACAGAAACAAAAATACAGAACAAAGGTAAAAAATCCCATAGAAACAAAAAATCGATAAAATAAAATAAATACAAAGAACAATGCGGAAAACATCCCCCCGAAAGAGGGCATATGTGTAAAACTTATTCCGCACAGAGAAATAATAATAATAATAATAATAATAATAATAATAATAATAATAATAATAATAATAATAATAATAATAATAATAATAATAATAATAATAAATAATAATAATAACAACAACAACAACAACAACAACAATAATAATAATAATAATAATAATAATAATAATAATAATAATAATAAAAACTGACAAACGCGCTGAATCTTGTAATACAAAGAAAACAAAGCGTTTGTTTTCCAATAATTCACACACACACACACACACACACACACATTTGACCGTCCACAAACGATAAACAGATTTTTAATGCGCGTGCGCAATGCGCGTAAATAGTTGTTAGGTATTCATTATCTGAACTGTAATCAATCCCTGCGATTTAAACGGCTGGGGACGACAATTCGATAATAAACAGTCGTCCAGGGAACTTTCCCTAATTAACTCCCTTCACGGCGCGAGCCTTATGAATTTAAGTAACGGCAAAGAAGGCAACTGCGTTCTTCACTTAAAGGGAGAGAATTTAGAAGCTATGCGCATGCGTGGGAATTAACTCCCATGACGGAGCGAGCCTTTATGATTGTTAGTAAGCCCAAAGACGGCAACAGCGTTCTCTAGCAGGGGGAGAGAATTAAAAACGTCGCGCATTTGTTTCGCGTATGTCGTCTGCTACAACAACAGCAAAAAAGACAATGTGAATGATTTATCTCTAAATAGTGTTCAATCTTTTATTTTTGCATTATTGTTGCCAGTACTACATCTTGTCAGTTTAGCGACTAGATTATTGTTACGCCCACTTTGAGAAAAGTGAGGCAAGCGCAAAGGGTAGACTGCATTTGTACGTCTTGCACACCTCATAATAAATTATTGGAAGGCAAAAGGACGACAGAGAGAGAGAGAGAGAGAGAGAGAGGAGAGAGAGAGAGATTTTACACGTTTATCTATGAGGATCAAGATTCCAGAATGTATTGATCATAGACTTTTACTGAGAATACATCATCTCTAAACTACGCAAAGACTATAATAAATTCGCATGTACATATGGTAAAACGATTCTAAAAGTACAACATATAAATTTATAAGAATAAAAGAAAAATGTGGAAAATTATGATTAAAAAGAGGGAGTCAAAATGCGAACACAAGAGTCCGAACATTGTTCGGAATTTGAGCCATTTCGGGTGCTCGGTAATCGAAACTTTCCTAATATCTTTTAAACTTCATCCTGTTCAGACAATCTTCAGGTGATTGCTTGTAAAAGGACTTTGTTGACCAAACGTTTTCACTAAAAGAAGCTCAGAATCAATTCTAAAACCAAAGTTTTTGACGTCAAAAACAGCAGTGAGAGAAACTCGGCGTTTTCGTGGGCGGCTTTTCTGAGCCATTATTTTTTGTAGAGAGACAGTACATCACCATGTCGAAGATCAATTATGAGCAGTTAATTAAATCCCGTTTTTGAGAAATCGGCTGTTCGGTATTAGTCACCTGTTCGGTATTTGGGGACTTTCGCCTATTACACAATATTGATGATGGTATACAATATGATGCAACACAACAGAGTGCAGGGTCGTCGCCACACGCACAAAAAAAACAACAACAGAACTCCACACGTGCATTTGTGCAGTGTGTGTGTGTGTGTGTGGCCGGCATGGGCATAATTACTTTGCCAGGGTAATGGTGATTCGGGTGGTTTAAAAAATGAAGATAAAAAGAACAATTAAACGAAAAACTACTTCAATAATCTCTCTCTCTCTCTCTCTCTCTCTCTCTCTCTCTCTCTCTCTCTCTCTCTCTCTCTCTGTAATACATAACACAAGGTGAAATGTTTGCCAGTGACAGCCTTACATGAGTTTATTTGTAGACAACCATAGACAAGTATAAAGTTTTTCACCTCTTTCTACCACATGGCACAGATTTCATCTATAGTAAATGACGTCATTATTTATGACAATTTTTGTTCCCCTAAAAAGTCGTCAACATTGAGAACTGTAGGCAGTTTTCTTGTGAGTTTGATCACAATATTGATATATTTCAATAAACGGGAAACGGAAAAAAAATGACAGAAAGAGTGAAAGAGAGAGAGAGAGGAGGGAGACAGAAAAAAGTAAGAAATAGAGAGAGAATGAAGGAATGAATAAAAGAGAAAAAAGCAAAGACCTACAGACAAACAGATAGATAAGCAGAAAAAAGAAAAGACCCCCCACCCCACCCCACCCCCTCCAGCTAAACAAACAAAAAAGAAGAAAACAAATTAAACAAAGAAGAATAAATAACATGTCTTGAGAGAAACCACAATCATATAGCAATCTTTATCTTCTCCATTACAATCTATAATGGACAGGAGAGGAGTGTCTTTAAATTCCTAAACAATCACCTTTATGATATAACCAGGCCTCTTTCAGGAAAAATGATTTAATCAAAGCAGTTGCAAGTAATCCACACAGAAACAAGAGCCCTATCATTTTCGATTTCATTCAGAAAGATTTATGACGAATCTGAAATCCAAAAACAAAAAGGGAGCATAATTTGTAACGAACGTCCGTTTGTGTGCTTATTCCAAGAAATTACACACAGGACATTTGCCATGGATAGCTAAGTGGTCAAAGCACTCACTTTCCTCAAGTGTAAGTTAAGCAGCATCGAGCGTGGTTACCAATTGGATGGGTGACCCATTGCGCGTCTTAGCTTCAGTACAGTCCCCCATTTCACCCAGGTGTAAATGGGTACCTGCCCTCTTTAGGGTCAGGGGAGGTAAAGCAGTGAGGGAGAGGAGATGGGCGCTGCCCTCAACATGCTGGCCCCTAGAGAAGCTGATGTCTCTGATGCCTCGCTCTCGTACGACCACATGGGTTATGGGACACCTTTACCTTGACCCTTTTCAATTTGCCATAATTATAGTTCCGTTGTTGTGATATTGTTGCCGCTTTCTCAGCTGAGTATCCAGACTATGCACTTTGTATTATTCGTTATACTTGGGAGACACTGTAAAAACATACAAACACAGTGGAGGAAACATTTGCGTGTATGACTATAACTTTAAAAAAAAAAAAAAAAAAAAAAAAAAAGAAAGAAAGGAAGAAAGAAAGAAAGAAGGAAAGAAAGAAAGACAGAAAGGAAAAGGGAAAAGAAAGAAGTGAAAGAAAGAAATAATGAAAAAACCAAAACAGAAATAATAAAAAAGAGGGAAGAAAGAAAGGAAGAAAAAGAAAGAGAGAAGGAAAGAAAAAGAAAGAAAGAAAGAATGTAAAAAAGAAGGAAAAAAAGAAAGAAAGAAAGAAAAAAGGAAGGAAGAAAGAAAGAATGAAAGAAAGAAAGAAGATGGAAAGGGAAGAAAAGAAGACTGAAAAAAGGCGAAAAAACATATCGCATAAAGAGGATAGCAAATAATTGGAACATAAATAATTAAAAGAAAAAAGAGAGGGAAAGAGGAACAACAAAAAAGCAGAAGAAGAAGAAGAAGAAGAAGAAGAAGAAGAAGAAGAGGAAGAAGAAGAAGAAGAAGAATAAGAAGAAGAAGAAGAAGAAGAAGAAGAAGAAGAAGAAGAAGAAGAAGAAGAAGAAGAAGAAGAAGAAGAAGAAGAAGAAGAAGAAGAACAACAACAACAACAACAACAACAACAACAACAACAACAAGAACAAGAACAAGAAGAAGAACAAGAAGAAGAACAAGAAGAAGAACAAGAACAAGAACAAGAAGAACAAGAACAAGAACAAGAAGAGGAACAAGAAGAAGAAAGAAAGAAAAGGAGGAGGAGGAGAAGGAAGAGGACAACGGCAACGACGACCACAACGAAATCACAATAAAAAAAAAAAAAAAATATTTTAATTGTGAAATTGCAAAAAAAAAAGCCACCAGATAGAACACCAAGCAAAATAAAAGAGACAAAAAACTAAAAACCAAACAAAACCACATGGTCTCTGTCATTCCAAAACCTGAAACTTGTCTAACTGTCAATAAGCTACTTTTCTTAAAGAGTGCTCATGTAGTAATAAATTACTACACACTTAGGACTCACCCTTCATTAAACTGGTCTGTTTTGTCAATAACCGAATCCGCGGAAAATCAGGTATTGACCCATAGAAATATAAAAGATCTCTTTAAATCCTGAATAATCTAGGCTTAGGTATTTCAGGTCCTTTTATTCGTCCTCATTCTTTTAACTTCCCTCTTCTTCTTCTTCTTCTTCTTCTTCTTCTTCTTCTTCTTCTTCTTCTTCTTCTTCTTCTTCTTCTTCTTCTTCTTCTTCTTCTTCTTCTTCTTCGAAACTTCAACAGAAAAGGTAAAAGAAAGTAAAAGTAAGTCTAGAAAACTGTTAGGGAAAATAATTAACAAAGCAAAATGACAGAAATAAGAAAATAACGAAACTGCAACGAGACAGTGAGAGAGAGGAAATCTGGTGTATCAGTGTGCTTTGGCAAGTTCAATGATCGTGGTGTAATGATGCCATAAAAACCTGTTGGATTTGTTTGTTTTTGTTTCCTTTGTTTGCTTGCTTGTTTGTTTGTTTGTTTGTTTGGTTGTTTGAATTTGTTCGTTAGTTTGTTTCGTTCTTTTGTTTGGATTTATTAGTTTTTGCTTTGTTTGTTTGCTTATCTGCTTGCTTGTTTCTTTGCTTATTTAAAGCTTTAGTTATCGGGGTGGGGTGGGGGGGAAGGGGGGTATTGAAATCTTTACGGATGTTTTCTTTGCTTTTGTTAGTTTCCTATTTTGTTTTTGGTCAAAAAGTTAGATGTTAGAAGATTGATATGCTGGTTAGATGGATGGATGGATGGATGGACGGATGGATGGATGGATGGATGGATGGATGGATGGATGGATGGATGGATGGATGGATGGATGGATGGATGGATGGATGGATGGAAATCACTTTAAAGGGTTGTCATTTACGTTTAACTTGTCATAGTAAATTCGTCCTCTTTGAATACGTAAGAACAAAGTAAAAAAAAAATAAAAAATAAAAAAGAGCCAAAGGGAGTCCCAGTGGTGAGAAGAATTAGTTACAGATGCTGTGAAACCTGTGGACGAGAGGAAAAGGGGCTTCTTGCAATAGAGTGGATTTTGTTCGGTTGTTTTCCTGGTGTGTGTGTGTGTGTGTGTATGTGTGTGTGTGTGTGTGTGTGTGTGTGTGTGTGTGTGTGTGTGTGTGTGTGTGTGTGTGTGTGTGTGTGTGTGTGTGTGTGTTGTATTGTGTTGTGTGTGTGTGTGTGTGTGTGTGCACGCTCGCGCGCGCGCGTGCGCGCGCGCGTGTTTGTATGTATGTGTGTGTGTGATGTGGTGTGTTGTGGTGTGTTGTGGTGTGGTTTGGGGGGGGGGGTGTATGTGTATGTGTGTGTGTGTGGTTTGGTGTGGTGTGGTGGGGTGGGGTGTGGCGTGGTGGGGTGTGAGTGAGAGAGAATGAATGAATGAATGAATGGATGACTGACTGACTGACTGACTGACTGACTGACTGACTGACTGACTGACTGACTGACTGACTGACTGACTGACTGAATGAATGAATGAATGAATGAATGAATGAATGAACGTTTTTTTCCAAGGGCTACAGAACAGACATTCACATACATTGTTTTTCATCCGGCCCTTGCCCTGATTAGGGACCATCTGCAAAACAAACAAAACATAAACAATCAGAATAAGAACAGCACCCCAAAACAACAACAAATAAAGAGCAACAAAAAGGACTGCAACAACAACAAGAGCTCAACCCATGTTTAATAAAAAGAATATGAATGCGTATTCAACATCACATAATCCCCCAATGACCTGAACATTCATGTCAAAACACATACATTGATTATAATTAATCTGAGAAAAGAGATAAATATGGGTTCAATAAACAGATATTTCCCTTCTGGGGGAGGAGAGAGGGAGAGAGAGAGAGAGAGAGAGAGAGAGAGAGAGAGAGAGAGAGAGAGAGAGAGAGAGAGAGAGAGAGAGAGAGAGAAGAGACAGAGAGAGAGAGAGAGCAGAGACAGAGGACAGAGAGAGAGAGCAGGGGCAGAGAGAGAGACAGAGAGAGAGACAGAGAGAGAGACAGACAGACAGACAGACATCAGACAGACAGACAGACAGACAGACACACACACACACACACACACACACACACACACACACACACACACACACACACACACACACACACACATGTACACGTACACAGACACAGATACACATACACAGACACACACACACGCACACACACACACACAAACACACAAACACACAAACACACACACACACACACACACACACACACACACACACACACACACACACACACACACACACACACACACACACACACACACATAGAAAAACGGACATACAGGCAGAAACTGACAAGAGGTAGAAATAAGGAAAAACATTGAAAGCGACAAAGAGACAGACAGACAGACACAGACAGAGAGAGACAGAAACAGAGAACTGATGGATTGAAAATAAAAGGTCACAGAGACTGGGTAAGTGATATGACTTGTCTCACAGGCAAAACAAAAATTAAAAACAGAAAGAATGAAAGAAGAGAGACACCCACTGGTGGACACGATAGCAAAGACAGGTAACTGGACAATGTCTGACTCCAAGCGTTAACATCATGGTATTCAGTTCGGTTACCTTCCTTTTTTTTAATTGAAAGAACTAGACTTTGTTTTAAAATAGGAACTCATGACTAAAACACAGATTTTAACTAGTACGTTGTGCAGAGAAAGAGAGTGAGAGAGAGAAAGAGATTTGATTTGATTTGACTTGATTGATTTGATTTATTCTTTTATATCGCGGATAATGGAATAAGCACTCTTGTGCTTTTTTACATCCAGTCTCCGTGTGTATGCATTTTGTAAATGTCATCTGTTCCCACCGGCACACAATGGCCTACTCTTACGAAAAGCGGAACAGGATTTCACGTGTGCGCAAGATGTTCTGCGTGCGTTCGCACATGGGGCCTCGGTTTACAGTCTCAGATTACAGTTACAGATAGAGAGACAGATACATAGAGAGAGAGACAGAGACAGACAGACAGACAGACAGACAGAGAGAGAGAGATGAGAGAGAGAGAGAGAGAGAGGGAGAGGAGAGAGAGAGAGAGAGAGAGAGAGAGGAGAGAAGAGAGAGAGAGAGGAGGAGAGAAGAGAGAGAGAGAGAGACAGAAGAGAGAAGAAGAGGAAGAAGAGAAGGAGAAGAGAGAAAGAGAGAGGAAGAGAGAGATAGAAGAGAAGACAAGAGTAGAGAGAGAGGACAAAGAGAACAGAGGAGAGAGAACACAGAGACAGAGAGACACAGAGAGAGAACAGAACACAAGAAAGAACGGTGGACGAAAAGGTCACAGAGTGTAGGTAAACGACTGGCTTGAGTAACAGTGAAAAGGAAGAAGGAAGCAGGGAGGAGAAGAAGAAAAAACAAAACAAACAAACAAACAAACAAAAACACCATTACGATGAAGAAGGTACTGCATGCTGAGGGAGAACAAAGGAGGGGAAATTGAAAGAACCACCTCATTGTGCTGCTTAGAGATGGGTTGATGTTTTTGCTAATTAGAAGTGAAGGAATTCCTGAAGTGACAAGCGGCCGAAATATAAAAGAGGACAGACAGACAGACAGACAGATCGACCGACAGGCAGACAGGCATATGGACAGGCAGACAGACAGATGGCCAGACCGACCGACGGACATGCAGAGACAGACAGACAGACAGACAGACAGACAGACAGACAGGCAGACAGAGAAACAGAGAGAGAGAGAGAGTGAGAGACAGAAAGACAGACAGATAGACAGACAGATAGACAGACAGACAGAAATATAGGCAGAGAGTCCGATAACGAGACAGACAGACGAGCAGAAAATCAGACAGACAGACAGACAGACATACAGACAAACATATAGACAGATAGACAGTCAGACAGACATACAGACAGACAGATAAGCAGGCAGACAGACAGACAGACAGGCAGACAAGACAGATAGACAGACAGATAGGCAGCTAGACAAACAGCAAACAAACAGTCAGACCGACAGACAGACAGACAGTCAAATAGACAAACAAATGGTATGAAGACAATGTTGGAAAGAGTTGACTGCTGCTCCGATTGTTGTTGCTGTTGTTGCTGTTGCTAAGGCTGTTGTTGTTGCTGTTATGCTCGTGTTGTTGCTTCTGCTGCTTGTGTTGTTTTTGTTGCTGTTGCTTTTGTTGTTGCTGTTGTTGTTGCTGTTGCTGTTATTGTTGTTGCTGTTGCTGCCGCTGTTTTTGTTGCTGTTGTTCTTGTTGGTACTGTCATTGTTGCTGTTGCTGCTTCTGCTGCTGTTCTTGTTGTGTATGTTGCTGTTAATATTTCTGCTGCTGCTGCTGCTGTTATTTCGGATGTTGTTATTGTTGCTTTAGTCGCTGCTGCTGCTGCTTACATACATATGTGCATTTAACATGTCTGAGGGAAAGATGAAGAGTAAATAGACAATAGATTTGGATCAAGAGACCACATCAAATGACAAAAAGAATAGCTGCTGTCTGAGTGATCGGTAAAGAAGATTAAGAGAAAGAGGCTTTTTTGTAGTACTAAAGATACTAGCATTGATGACAATGAATAGCATTGAGGGAAATGATGGTATTAGTAACAGGGAGAAAAAGAACAAGAACCTTAGAGAAGGAAGAATGAAAGGAAAGAGTGACAAACAGGTAAGGAGATGAGTAGAGACTGTTAAAGGCAAAGGTATATCTTAGCCTAAAATAAATATAAAAGTTATCCCAAATACTTGAATAGATTTAACAAAATGATACACAAATGTATAAATAAACCAATATTTCAACCAATCAATAAATCTGTCAATCATTTCATCAACTTATCAAATCATTGAAACATGAACGAAATGTAAATTTGCATTGAGTCACTAAGAACACCTTAAGCAAGTTAAATCAGCAATACATTGACTTTTAATATTTGAAATATTGTAAAGGAAAAGAAGGAATAGCTAATAAAGTAGAAACGGCATTTTCACTTCTTGAAGTCTGGCAAGGGAGACAAGAAGATGAATGTGTGAAATATTATCTGCCAGTGGATCAGACATTAAAGAAACACCTGACAAAATTCATCGTTTCTTTCTTTATTTATTTTTTATGCTTTTATATCGAGAATAATGGAATAAGCACTCATGTGCTTTTTTACATGCAGTCCCTGTGTGTGCAGTTTTGTAAATCTTGTCATCTGTTCCCACCAATAAATAAAAAATTCAACAAGACCAGAGAAGATAAACACAGGAAAATGATAGATGGATGCAATACCATTTAAAAATGTCAAGACATAGCAAACACCCAAAAGACAAACCATTTAAACAAAGCAAATCAAATAACCAAAACTTTAACGCAAAAAAATCCTCAGTGAAGATAAGAGTATGATAACATAGCAAGATGTGAAATTTAACTAGATAAGCAAAAGAGAAAGAAAACAAAAAAGCAAATACACAGCACACCCAATCAAAAAGACAGTTGTAGAAACCCGAAAGAGAAGACTACAGAGAATGTTGAATCCGAGTATAGCTAGAGAAATAGACAGCCAATCAATCAGCAAATAAAACAGATATCTAAATTTAAAAGTCTTATAAGAAAGACAAACATAGATCAGTTAAAAATGCAATCTAAACGACAGAGACAAAGCGAATATGAATTAACCAAAATTTAGCCTTTTAAGGAAAACAGTCAGAGGATGTCGCATTGCGGGAAAAACGGACAAAATCTACGATATTTTTTTGTGTTTTCAAAACTTACTGACAAAAATGCAAGAAATATCAAATAACCAAACATTCAATTTTGACCAGAAAGACTCCAATGCCAGTAAAGAGAATAAGTGAAGATAGATGAAGAGAGAAGAGTGCTGAGACAGAGGTCGACACAGACAGACAGAGACAGATAGATAAACAGATAAATGAAGGGGAAAAAAGACACTGTAACAGAGACGGTGAGACCTGAGAAAAACGAGAGAGACATAGAGACAGACAAACAGACAGAAAGAAAGATAGACAAACAGATAGACAGACAGACAGAGATGTATAGACATATATAGAGAAAGACAGACGGACAAATGGGGGAAAGAAAAAGGCACTATAACAGAAACGGTGAGACATGTAGACAAACGTATTGATCTGAAAAAAATTGAGAGAGAGAGACAGCGACAGAGACAGAGACAGACAGACAGATAAACAGACAGACAGACAAACAGACAGACAGACAGACTCAGTCGAGGTTTTAGACAAACGCACAGAGCGGAAAAAGCCAAAAAATGAGAGAGAGAGAGAGAGAGAGAGAGGAAGAGAGAGAGAGAGAGAGAGAGAGAGAGAGAGAGGAGAGAGAGAGAGAGAGAGAGAGAGAGAGAGGAGAGAGAGAAGAGAGAGAGAGAGAGAGAGAGAGAGAGAGAGAGAGGAGAGAGAGAGAGAGAGTAGAGAGAAGATGAGAGAAGAGAGAGAAATGACAGAGAAGCGGGAGAACAGCAGACATAAGACAGATGACAGACAGACAGATAGAACTCAGACAGAGAGAGCGTGGAGACAGCAAATGAAAGAGATTGTCAGAAAGACAAACAGACAAACAGATAAACAAATAGACGATGGAACTAGAGAATGAAAGGTGGGCACAGACTGCGCAGAAAAACAAAGACAGAGAGAAACAAAGAAAGAGACACAGATATAGATGAACAAAACCACAACACACACACAAAAAGACAGACTTTTTGATTCCCTGTCTAGAATGCCTAGGTTCAACAATGGTGAGATTTTGCGTGTGCAACCATTCTAGCCTATCATTAAGGTAGCCACATTCCAATTTCGCGGATGATGTCTACACATGACACCAGCGTGCATGCGTTTCTTTCTGTATCTTTTGTCATCTGTTCCTACTGGCACACAATGGCGTCTACCGACCGGCGGAATGGATTTTGACGCGTGCGTAAGATGTTCTTTGTGCGTTTGAGCAAAGGACCTAGGTTTATAGACACATTTGGACGATTTTCGAGGGAGTGGAGCCAGTACTGATGTTGATTCTGACTTGACTTTGACTCTTGGGGTGAAAATCCCCTTAAACAAGAGCCTCGATTGTGGTTCAAACCCTAACCGATAGATTACCAGCGCAACACTCTAACCACTTATCTACCCCGCCCCAAAACCTGACAATTTTCCTCTCCACCTCAAAAGTATTTCTTCTCTAAATACTGACCACATGCGTCCACTCCTATTTTCACCTACTCGCAGAAAAGACAAAACAAAAAATAAAACTTTGGTGTGAACACCCTGAAGATTGGAACATCAAAGCCAATGAGGAGAAAAGGAAAGGAGGGGGGGTGGGGTGGAAGAAAAATGATAAAGATTTAGAGACCGAGGATGAAGAAAGAAGAGAAGACGAGGGGGAGAGGAAAGGAGGAGAAATAGAGAGGAAACAGGAGGGGGTGGAGAGAGAGATATGAAGCCTGGACTCTTGGGTGGGAGAGAAGAGATACCATCCGCGAGGAATGATGATTCCATGATTATTAAAAGTTGGCAAAGTCGTGGAAAACTGTGTAACTGGTTTCTGAAAATGTCTGAAAAGCATCGATATTGATCACAACATTGCGCCAAAAATACAAGCCAATGTTTTAACAGACTTAGGTGAAAAGAAAGAGAAAAAACAACTTGGCTGAGCGCTTAGACATTTTTGTGTCCACGTTGCAGTGCTATGTTTTATGTCATACTTGCTTGTTATGTTTGTTCAGTCGAGTTTGATTCAGTTAGGTGTACTACCCCCACCCCCCACCCCCACAAATGGTATCGCTGTGTCTAGACCACTTCATACGCACCACAAACTCTCTGTACGAGACATTCATGCTGCAAGTACTTCCCTCCGGCTGCCTTGCTTTATGCGCTGATGAATAGGAAGATTCGAGTGTGGAATGTTCGTATTTCACCAGCTCATTAAAATTCCTTTGAAATGTAAGGCTTTCTTCGTGAATGTTTATCAACTTTGCCTCATTTAACTACGGGGACAGAATAGCTCAGTGGTCAGAGCGCTTGCTTCCCCCAGCCAATGTTAAACAGCATCGGGCGTGGTTGCCAATTAGAAGGATGACTGTACAGTCACCCAGTTCATCCAGCTGTATATGGGTACCTGCCCTCTTTAGGGTCAGGGATGGTAAAGCAGCGAGGGAGAGGAGATGGACGCCGCCCTCAATATGCTGGCCCCTAGAGAAGCTGAGGTCTCTGATACCTCGCTCCCCTACGACCGCCTAGGTTATGGGACACCTTTACCCTTTTACATTAACATTTAACCAAGCATCAACTTCACACAAGATTCTACTGTCCTCCGCCCTAACACAGATTGGTGAACCACAGCACATCTTGTATGTCTGCAAACAGAAAACTGGGCCCATAATTACATGTGGTGAAGATTAATGAGCCCCCCTCTCTTCGCTCCCTAATTCACAGAGCTTAGCTAGTCCAAATTCCAGAGCTTTTATCATCCATATTTTCTGTTTAATCCCGGATTTACTGGGTGTAATTTAAACTCGGGGTTTCTTCCAGCCTGCTTTCCTGTTTCCATTATCATCTTAATCTGATTTAGCGAAGGTTAGAATCGACCTTGTTTGGGATGGCAATCTGGTTACTGACATTTCTGATCCCTGGGTAGTATGGTTCTAGAGGGTAAAGAACTGTGGTGTGGCCTTCTATCTGTGGAGTATGACCTGGTCTTCTGCACAGAACTTTGCCGGGCTGTGCTGCCAACGTGAGACTGATCAGATTCATGATTTCTGGAGTTATGAAATTCATGGGATAGCCTGATGAAGAATGATATGATAATTCTTGCCGCAAGAGAATAACTGATAATCTTTTACAAGTTAAAGTAATTCAGGGGCCGAGAAAGAAGGAAGGAAGGAAGGAAGGAAGGAAGGAAGGAAGGAAGGAAGGAAGGAAGGAAGGAAGGAAGGAAGGGCTTGCTAGTTTATATCAGTGCTTGTAGATAAATCAATGAGTTTGATGAAAGTGATGTAAACTCTCGTTCTTCTTGTTCCTCTTCTTCTTCTTCTTCTTCTTCTTCTTCTTCTTCTTCTTCTTCTTCTTCTTCTTCTTCTTCTTCTTCTTCTTCTTCTTCGCACATTCTTCTTCTTCATCTTCTTCGCAATTCTTCTCAATTCTTCTTCTTCTTCGCAATTCTTCTTCTTCTTCGCAATTCTTCTTCTTTGTAAATCTTCTTCTTTGCAATTCTTCTTCTTTTTTCGCAATTCTTCTTTTTCGCAACTCTTCTTCGCAATTCTTCTTCTTCTTTGCAATTCTTCTTCTTCGTCTTTGCAATTCTTCTTTCCAATTCTTCTTCCTCGCAATTCTTCATCTTCGCAATTCTTCTTCTTCGCAATTCTTCTCCCTTGCAATTCTTCTTTGCAATTCTTTTTCTTCTTTTTCTTATTCTTCTTTAAATGCTCAGAAAGCAACTAATGTTTTCTGTCATATAAACAAAAAATTCGTTGCACTGCTGTTAAGTGCCTGGCAAGTAAGGCCCCGCACATCCGACCTTGGCATGGAAGAGAACTCGTATCTTTTTAAGCCTGTCAGAAAAGAAAAGACAGCAGAATGGACCAAGAAGGCAGAACATAGACGAGAAGGTAACAACAAGTAAAGGAACAAGGCCAAGATAAAGAGAATGACAGGAAAGTAGGAATTTCTAGTACAGAATTTCCAGATGGTGGAGATGCTATTTTACTGACAGCCCCCCTCCCTCCACCCCACAGTGGAATCTTTATTCTATAAACAGTAACGAGAACACAGGGAAAAAACTAAAGGATCGTAAGGTATACTGATCATTAAAAACACGATGCAAAAACAAACAAAAGCATTAATGGGACAAAAATAAAAAGATAAAAACACCAAGTAAAAACAAACCCAGAAATTTTAATCATAAACAATGATACAATATGGAATAACATAAGCTTACTAGGGAAAATCAAAGTGCGATCAAAAGAAAACCAGTTGGTGAACTTCAAAAACAAGCAGGAGAGACAAAGCGAACAAAAAATTAATCTACAACACATTTAATCTACAGGATAAAAAAAAGTCAAAGAAATCTAGAAAACGTGAATGAAAAAGACATTTAATACAGCTAAAGCTAGTCAAAGAGACAATCAATCAACCCCTTAATGAAATATCTAAATTGAAAAAGCAGCCAAAAAACCCCAACGATAATAAATAATCAAATAAAAGATGTCATTCAAGGGACAAAGATAAAGCGAAATTGATTAAACAAAAAAACACTGATGCTGAGAAAATCAAAAAGAAACCTTCAAGACTAAAAAATTCAAAAACATCTTCAATTTTTTTATTTATAAAAAGAAATTAATGAAGAAAAGAATTGGAACAAATATTTTGGAGGGAAAGCTAAGTATCATATCCTAGCAAGAAGAACCATATGCTAGGACAGAAAAAAAGAAAAGAAAAATAGAAAGATTTATTTATTCATTTATTTATTCATTTATCTATTCATTTATTTATTCATATATATATAATTATATATATAATTATATATATTATTTCTTTCTTTCTTTAGTTGGTTAGTCCGTGAGTCAGTTTGGTACTTAGTTAGCTAATTGGCTAGGTAGGTAGTTAGTTAGTTAGTTAGTTAGTTAGTTAGTTAGTTAGTTAGTTAGTTAGTTAGTTAGTTAGTTAGTTAGTTAGTTAGTTAGTTAGTCTTTTATTTCGAGGATAGTAGAATAAGCTCTCATGTGCTTTTTAACACCCAGTCCTCGTGTGTATGCAGTTTTGTAAATTTTCTTATCTGCTCCCACCGACACACAATGGCCTACTCCTTTGAAAAACGGAACAGAATTTAATGTGTGCGCAAGATGCTCTGCATGCGTTTGCACACGGGGCCTCGGTTTATAGTCTCATATGAAGGACTTTTGGGGATAGTGGAGTCAGCACTGATGTTAGCTTAAGGGGAAAATACCCCTTGAACGGGATTCGAACCCGGGTCGTCAGATTGCGAGAGAAATGTTCTAACCACTATGCCACCCTGTCCCCGGAGACAGAGAGTAAGACTCATACAGAAGTACCAAGGGACAGATGTGCAGAGACAGACAGGCCAGAGACAAGACAGATGAACAAATACAATAATTAAGAGAGAGAGAGAGAGAGAGAGAGAGAGAGAGAGAGAGAGAGAGAGAGAGACAGAGACAGAGACAGAGACAGAGACAGAGACAGACAGACAGACAGACAGACAGAGACAGAGACACAGAGAGAGACAGAGACACAGAGAGAGAGATGGGCGTGAGGCAATGCTAAAAAGCAAAGGTGATATTAAAGGCACATAGAAAGACATAGTGACAGAGACAACTAAACACAGTACAGGAACAGACAGAGGGAGCAAAGGAAAAGGGAAAGAGAGAGGGACAGTGAAAGAGACAGAGAGAAACAAAGAGAACCACAGAGCGAGACGTCTCCTGAGACAGACAGACAGACAGACAGACAGACAGAGAGAAAGATGAACAGACAACTAAAAACAGAGATTAGGACCGAGATTTCGGCATGAAAAGGAAAAGAAGAACAAAAACACCACACACAAGAAAAAAAACAGACACCAAAAATACAAAGAGAAACAAGTACAACCCACACACACACACACACACACACACACACACACACACACACACACACACACACACACACACACACACACACACACACACACACACACACACACACACACACACACACACGCACACAACTCAACACACACAAAAATATCCAAACCAGACACACATTCAAATTAAGGTCAAACTTTTTAGGTAGTTTTTTTGTTGTTGCTGGAACGTTCATTAAAGACGCCGACCCTTATTTTCACCTGCTTGCTAAAGACTTTGATCTGAATGCTTTCTTCATTAAAAAAAAAAAAAAAAATTGACAAGAACCAGAACATTGACACCGCACAAACTAGGATGAGATGGGGGGTGGGAGAAGAGGTTGAAGAATACAATGAGTGAAAGAGAGAGAGAGAGAGAGAGAGAGAGAGAGAGAGAGAGAGAGAGAGAGAGAGAGAGAGAGAGAGAGAGAGAGAGAGAGAGAGAGAGAGAGAGAGAGAGAGAGAGAGAGACAGACAGACAGACAGACAGACAGACAGACAGACAGACAGACAGACAGACAGACAGACAGACAGACAGAGATAGAGAGAGAGGTGGTGGTTGATGGTTGAGAGAGAGGGAGAGAGACAGAGACATAGAGAGAAAGACAGAAAGCGAGAGAGATGGAGATAGAGAGAGGGAGAGAGAGAGAGAGATTCTTTTTTTTCTCTTTTATTTGGTTGGTTGACTGGTCGGCTGGTTGGTTGGTTGGTTGGTTTGAGAGAGAAAGAGCGAGAGAAAGAGAGAGACAAGGCAAGGCAAGGCAAGGCAAAGTCTTTTATTCGAGGATAATAGATAAGCACTCGTGTGCTTTTTTACATCCAGTCCCCGCCCTTTTCAGGGATACATCAAGTTGAAAATATACTAAACAATAAGAAAGAAAGAAAGAAAGAAAGAAAGAAAGAAAGAAAGAGAGAGAGAGAGAGAGAGAGAGAGAGAGAGAGAGAGAGAGAGAGAGAGAGAGAGAGAGAGAGAGAGAGAGAGAGAGAGAGAGAGAGAGAGAGAGAGAGAGAGAGAGAGAGAGAGAGAGAGAGAGATGGTGGTTGATGGTTGATGGTTGAGAGAGAGAGAGAGAGGGAGGGAGGGAGTGAGAGAGAGACAGAGACAGAGACGAGGAGGGGGTGGAGAAATAATTATAGTCTGGAACCATCAGTGGGAGATGAGAGACTCCTAGCAGAAATGAGGAGAGTTCATGACGAGGAAAGTTTGTCAAAGTCACGGGAAACTGTGTGACTGGATTCTGGGCAGGGGGGAGAGGAGAGGGGGAGTCTGCAACAAGAATCATCAATATCGGTTGCAACGTTGCGCCAAAATGTGATGCTCCACCACATAAGGAGTCACATTGCACCAGAGGTCAATTTTTACCTATTGCAATTGACATGTTATTAATTTGCAATAAAACGGCTGTACAATACAAAAAACACATTGAAAATGGGACTATACTAAACAAAAGTTATTAGAACTTGAATTGGCAGACTGCAGGAAATCTCAAATTAAGAAATTGACAAGTTAAGCATAGTGATAGATAGTCACAATGAGGGCTTCGCTATTTTCAAAGCACGTTTAAAAAGAAAAGGAAACAAAATTATGCCTTGTATTTCACTACAAGGTAGAATAAGTGCTATAGTTTTGTAACCAATCAAAATATCAAAATCAACAACCTCACCCCCACCTGCCTTTAATGGCTCCTAGCGGAAAAGTGGATTATGTGCTAAGCGACTCATTTCGTGGTGGAGCGTCATAAATGCACAGTAGGCATTGAAACACACAGGTATTAACTTGAGGGGGAAAATATCCCCTTGAACGGGATTTGAACCCGGTTCGTCAGATCGCGAACACAATGCACATTGCTCTGACCACCTGACTATTCTGCCCCACTACTGCTGAAATACTATGTCCCTAGAGACGCTGAAGTTCAAAGCTTAATCGACATCTCAATATGCTGATGACACCATGTGTATATGCTGGGAATTTTCGTCACTCTGTCACTCTACAAGTCACTCTGTATAAGAAAGAAACTGCGGTGCTTCTAGTGAATGTTTTCTCTTCAGTGAAACTTTTTCTCTTTTGTCCCCCAGTTCACCCAACGGGTACATAATAATAATAATAACAATACATGGGATTTATATAGCGCTATATCTTTGCAAAAAAAAACAACAAATCAAATCGTACCTACCAAAAACTAATCAAAGCGTACCTACCCACTTTAGGATCAGGGAAGGTGAAGCAGCGAGGGAGAGGAGATGGGCACCACACTCAATATGCTGGACCCTTATAGAAGCTGATATCTCTGACGCCTCGTTACCCCACGACCACATAGGTTATGGGACACCCAACCGACCTGGTATCGACCTAGCACTTAAACGTGATTTTCAGTGTCCTCTGCACAGGACCTGTTAAATACATCACAGAATGTCTGCACAAAACTGGGCCATGACTACACAAGCATACCCCCCCCCCCCTCTCTCTCTCTCTCTCTCTCCTCTCTCTCTCTCTCTCCTCTCTCTCTCTCTCTCTCTCTCTCTCTCTCTCTCTCTCTCTCTCTCTCTCTCTCTCTCTCTCTCTCTCTCTTCCGCCCCTGACATTGATTCATTATCCTCTTTCTTAGCAAAGTAATTCAGGGCTTAGCAAGTCCAAATACCCAGCCTTTAATAACCCTTGTTTTGTTTTAAATCCCGAGTTTTTTTTTCCCTGTGTGTAATTTAAAACTAGCCTTCTTCAGTTTTGCTTTCCTTTTTCCATTAACGTCTTAATCAGTTTCAGCGAGGTAAAGATCGACCTTGTTTGGAACAGAAATATCGTTACTGCTGTGTCTGCTGATCCCTAAGTGTTTCCTTGGGAAGGTGAAGGAAGTGTGGTTTGCCCTTCTAAACTAGGCTAGAGAAATGGTCTTTGTAAGGATTTCTTACTGCCAGGCTGAGGATTCTTAGATTAATGATTTCTGAAACTAATGAGATAACGAGATGGTCTGATGAAGAAAAGCATTCTGTTTCGAGAGTGTAAATTATCTTGTCTTCAAATTCTAAGAAGTTCTTTTTTCTGTGTTTGGGAAAATAATGTTGGCAGTGTTGTTGTTTTTTAAATTTATATTCTTAACACAAAAAGTGCATGTTATATATTAAGAAAATACCACAATCGAATCTAGATTTTCAGAAGTCAAACAAACTAAATATTGATATTACTACTACAGCAGAAAACGCAAAAATTAAGAGAAAAAAAATATCATGATGTTTTATACATTCTGAAGTTGATAGTATTGATAAAATCTATTGCTCTGCTGAAGTTGATAGTATTGATAGAATCTGATTCCTTTGCTGAAGTAGATAGCATGGATAAAAACTGATGGCTTGATGGAATTGAGATACTGGTGTGAACTGATCTCATTGATTGAACCCAGAATATTGATAAACACAGAGAAATCGATATTATTGACGGGAACCAGCCACACTGATTGAAATCGCAGTACGTAGGTGAAATGATAGTGTTAGTGTTATTGATGACATTGATTTAATTGACGGTACTGCCTAAGAAAGAACATGAAATTCAAAGAGATAGACAGAAGAAAAAAAAGAAAAAAATGTACAAAATTACGAACCAAAAAAAGCGATGAATAAGTATGGTAAAAGGTAACCCCACTAAAAAAAACTAGGAACAAAGACAGAAAGAACAAAATAAAGAAAATACAAGAAAAAAGGAAAGAGAGACAGAGAGAAAGAAAGAACCCTAGTACACACGAAATATTGCAGTTACAGATAGCCAATAAGGAAAACCGTAAAAGATATATCGATGAGATTGTTTTATCTTAAAGGTCAGAGGACAAGAAAAACTGCCAGTAAACAAAACCACCTATTTTCGTGATAAATTCCTGCAAAAGGCAAAGAGATTAATGCACGAGATATCAAAGCTCATTGACTTAGACCAAAAGGAGAAATGAAAAACAAGATTTTTCATCCTATAGGACCATTGAGATGACACAAGAATTAGTAATGAATAAACATAATATACTCATCCCTAAAGATGTACGGAAAAAGCCTATAGCCATAATGAAAAAGAAACAGTTTCCTTAAGATATAAAAAAACAACGCTAAAGCACAAATAGCTTACAAGCGGTGAAAATGTGACAAACGGATAAGTTATAGTCTAGTGTGCTGAATGATTCGTGCGAGAGAACTTGAATGTGTATCATAGTATAGCTAGTTGTCTGTGCGTGCTGGGATTTTTGTCACTCCACGATTCAGCATAGCTTTTATATTTTCAACTCATTGGCTTTTCTTCTTGGAGGGTACTAGGTTTGTTCCCTTGACATGGTTCGACCTACTATCAACCTTACTGGGAAGGGATGACAACATTTACAAAACCACATATACACGGAGATTGGATCCCGTTTGAGCCCAAAATTTTGTTCCCATCCATTAGACCATGAGTGGTGGTCTGGGCACTAGTCTTTCGGATAAACTGAGGTCCTGTGTTGTTATACATCATTATTTAGCGCACGTAAAAGAACCCACGGCAACAAGGAAGTTGTCCTTGGCAAAATTCTGTAGAAAAAAACCCACTCTGATGGGAAAACAAATACAGTTGCAGACAGGAAAAAAAATGGGTAGGCGTTGCACTTGTGGCGTCGCGCTATCCCTGGGGAGAGCAGCCCGAATTTCATGCAGAGAAATCTGCTGTGACATAAAGTGGTATAAAATTTTTAAAATGTTTAATGAAAAGAGCACAGGAGCATTTGTGCATTATCCTTGAAATAAAGAATAGATGAATAAATAAATAAATAAATAAATAAATAAATAAATAAATAAGCTCTAAAATCTAATGCTCAGCCCCTAAGATACAGACCACTTAATCACACAACAGCCCCAATAATTGCAAAAAAGACAGCCCCATAATTACACACACACATAATTACGATAGACACTGATTGTTGATCCTCTTTCTTTACAAAACTAAATTCCCAGCTGAGCCAAGCCCCATTCTTGTCCTGCCCTGCATCATCCACTACTTTTGCTGTAATCCTGGCTTTGCTCTGTGTAATTCAAAATTCAGCCTCCTCTCTCTCTCAGTCTGCTTTTCCTGCTTTCATTAACGCCCCAATTAATCTGATTTAGTGGTGTTCCAATGCAGGCTGTTTGGAATGGAAATCTGGTTAAGGACATGGCTGATCCTCCAGTGTTGCTGTGGGGGTGAAAGGCGGGTGACCTGTGCTGCCAGCTGTGAACAGGGCCTCAGTCTGTGCAAGAAAATCTGCCGCCAGCGGGAGCCTGATTCGATTAACGATGTCCAGAATTAATGGATTAACGAGATGGCTTAATGAAGAAGGCGACTTTTTTTGTTTGTTTCTAGAGTATGTATGGCAATCTCTTAAGATTCGCTCCCCCCAAAAAAAATAAAAAGAGAAAAAATTGGAGGGTTTACTGTGAAAAAAAATTGGAGGGTTTACGGGAAAGGGTTTGGTGTTATGTCCGATTTAAAGATTCAAAGATTCAAGATTCAAGATTCAAAATATTTTATTGCCATTTAAGTTATGCAGACTTATTTGACACAACAACACAAACATCAGTTTTAATTATCTTTCTGCCTAAATTAATGTCCACTAAAAACATGTTGTATTCTTCTCTTTTTTCTCTCAAAACGTTCATTCACATATCTATTGATATGTGCGTGATAGATATCAACTGTGATTATGTCGCTTAGCTTATGTATATCTTTTTACGTTCTTTTTCTTTGGTTTTAAACTTTTAATAACAAATTGTTTCTGAGTTCATCATATAAGACACATTTATCGAGTACATGAAATCCATCTTCTATTTTGTTACATTATTTACATTTTCTGTCCTCTCTGAGCATATTTCGTGCTTGTGGTGGTATTAGTGGTGTGCTGTTTTTGTGTGTCTGTTTGGCTTTCATTTTCTCAGTTTTATTCAGACACTGTTTTATTTGACACATTTTAAAAACAATGCAATCGTAATGTACATAGCTCAACAAATTATGCCAGAGTGTCGGTGGGAACGGGTGGAAACATTTACAAAACTGCATACATACGGGGACTGGACAAAAAAAACACATGGAGGGCTTGGTCCGTTATTCTTGAAATAGAGGAATAAATACAAAATAAAATAAAATAGATAAATTTATATATAACATGAAGATATATTTAGCAGGAAAAGATAGAGAATCATAGATTTGTCGATTTTTCACATCAATGACGAAATGAACAGATTGTAAAAGAACAGCATTCTTTCTTTTCCAACGGAGTGACAGAAATCTCTGTTGATCCCCCCAAAAGAATGCAATGTGTCAATGTCACTGCAAGTGTAGGCGTGTGTATTGACGAGTGTTGATTTTTTTCTTCAGATAAAAGGATAAGACTAAAGTCTACCTGGATAGAGTCTTGACAGGAAAGAAAAGCTGCTGAAGAGAAAACGACAGAGGAGAAATGTCGATTTCTGTCATCACTAAATCCATGAAACAGACTCCTGAAAACTAGCTTTTACGTTCCAATCCTTCCAAAAAAAATTATTAGCTTTTAAATCCCAGTAAAGGCTTTTCTCATACTAATTAACTTGATTTTCTTGTGACTGGATTTTTTAAACAGTTTAGTTTGGGGTGTACGGATTTTTTTTTTTGTAGGTGGAATTTGTGACAGATTTAAGACTGGATTCTCCTAAACCGTTGATGCCATTTATCTGGATTTTTTCTGTTTCTTTAACTGAAGAGTGCATTACAGAGGATTACCGTTCTTACTGTAAATCCAACTTTGTAATATTACCTAGACATCTATAGTAAACTCAACCTACCTCAATATTTGACACTGGCATTTTTTCTTCGCAAAATGGTATTACCAGGTCCTGAATATTGCCGGGTCAGATTGTAAACCAAGATCACCATGACTCCGTTTCGATTCAGGCTTTTTGTCTTTCTTTCTTTCTGGGTGCGCTTGGACTTGGTATTACAGAAATTTGAGTTGTCTTTTTTGACTCCTTGAATGTTAGTTTGTTAGAAATGGACGGAAGATTGACCCTATTGGTAATAACTCTTCTTAGCCAAAATAAGAGGTTTCTCTTCTTAACTAGAAGGTTTCTCTTCTTAACTAGAAGGTTTCTCTTCTTAACTAAGAGGTTTCTCTTTTTAACTAAGAGGTTTCTCTTCTTAACTAGAAGGTTTCTCTTCTTAACTAAGAGGTTTCTCTTCTTAACTAGAAGGTTTCTCTTTTTAACTAAGAGGTTTCTTTTCTTAACTAAGAGGTTTCTCTTCTTAACTAGAAGGTTTCTCTTCTTAACTAGAAGGTTTCTCTTTTAACTAGGAGGTTTCTCTTCTTAACTAGAAGGTTTCTCTTCTTAACTAAGAGGTTTCTCTTCTTAACTAGAAGGTTTCTCTTCTTAACTAGAAGGTTTCTTTTCTTAACTAGGAGGTTTCTCTTCTTAACTAGGAGGTTTCTCTTCTTAGCTAGAAGGTTTCTCTTCTTAACTAGAAGGTTTCTCTTCTTAACTAGAAGGTTTCTCTTCTTAACTAGGAGGTTTCTCTCCTTAACTAGAAGGTTTCTCTTTTTAACTAAGAGGTTTCTCTTCTTAACTAGAAGGTTTCTCTTTTAACTAAGAGGTTTCTCTTCTTAACTAGAAGGTTTCTCTTTTTAACTAAGAGGTTTCTCTTCTTAACTAGAAGGTTTCTCTTCTTAACTAGAAGGTTTCTCTTTTTAACTAGAAGGTTTCTCTTCTTAACTAAGAGGTTTCTCTTCTTAGCTAGGTTTTCTCTTCTTAACTAGAAGGTTTCTTTTCTTAACTAAGAGGTTTATCTTCTTAACTAGAAGGTTTCTCTTCTTAACTAAGAGGTTTCTCTTCTTAACTAGAAGGTTTTCTTCTTAACTAAGAGGTTTCTCTTTTTAACTAGAAGGTTTCTCTTCTTAACTAGAGGTTTCTCTTCTTAACTAGGAGGTTTCTCTTCTTAACTAAGAGGTTTCTCTTCTTAACTAAGATGTTTCTCTTCTTAACTAGGAGGTTTCTCTTCTTAACTAGGAGGTTTCTCTTCTTAACTAAGATGTTTCTCTTCTTAACTAGAAGGTTTCTCTTCTTAACTAGGAGGTTTCTCTTCTTAACTAGGAGGTTTCTCTTCTTAACTAGGAGGTTTCTCTTCTTAACTAAGAGGTTTCTCTTCTTAACTAGGAGGTTTCTCTTCTTAACTAAGAGGTTTTCTCTTCTTAACTAAGATGTTTCTCTTCTTAACTAGGAGGTTTCTCTTCTTAACTAAGATGTTTCTCTTCTTAACTAAGAGGTTTCTCTTCTTAACTAAGAGGTTTCCCTTAACCATGCGAAGAGGTTTTTCTTCTTAACCAAACTAACAGGTTTCTCTTAACCAAACTAACAGGTTTCTCTTAGCCAAACTAACAGGTTTTCCTTCTTAACCAATCTAAGAGCTTTTTCCTAATTAACCAAACTAACAGGTTTCTCTTAGCCAAACCTGCATTGGGAGAGAGTAAGCCTATAGCTAGTTAAGAATTGCTATAGTTGAAAACAATCTCAACATGCATAACATTTTGAAACAGGTCTTGGCATTTACCTTACATCAATAACTGGGGAAAGGTATAACTCAGTGGTCAGAGCACTCACTTTCCCTAAGCTAAGGTTAAACAGAACTGAGCGTGCTTACCAAGGAGATGGGTGACCGTGTGCGCACCTTGGTCTCAGTACTGTCCCCGAGTTCACCCAGCTGTAAATGGGTACCTGCCCCTTTTGGGGACGGGAAGGTAAAGCAGCGAGGAGAGGAGATGGGCGCCGCCGTGAGATTGAAATTGCACAATTAATGAGAAATTTGGGTGTATGGCTGTTTTCAAATACCTCACCATATAGGCAGCCATACTCCGACTTCATTGGATTTGTTTCTCCTTTAAATGAAAGTGCAGGTTATTCTGTTAAGAGCTTGTCATGGCTGAAGGCAATCTCAACACAACATTTTACAACATAACAACATTTTAGTGCAGGTCTTGGCAATGAGCTGACATCCCTAAGTGACACAGCTTTTGGCCTGTCTGGGCCAGCTGTGGAAATGAACTAACAGGTTCCCTAATGTCTGGAAGACTTCCATCTGCTTCCATTTACATTTTTTAATTTAGTTTACTTGCCATGCACGACAGAAAACAGCACAATCAGCGTGTACGACTTACCTCAGAGCCTAATTTGAATGGACAAACATTGTGACTGCTTTTTTTTTTTTTAACCCAGTCAAAGAAAAACTTTGACGCGTACAGTTGTTCAAATAGCTTAAAGACATTCATACACCAAATGAAATAATGATGCATTGATCTCAAGTGAATTGAATACATTGGCTCTCTTTTTTCCTTCTTCGGCTAGAGCTCAGAGGGGGACTGGATGTAAAAAAAAAAAAAAAAGCACACGAGTGCTTATTATACTATCCTCTATAGAAAATAATATAAAAGAATAAATAAAAGAATAAAAATAGTGGTTAGAGCGCTGTGCTCGAAATTTACCGACCCAGGATCGATTCAGAATTCTAGCCACCGAGGCGCTCGCTCGAGGGGATTTTACCCCAGAAAATCCTGACTCTGTCAGAAAACCCCAGAAAATCCTACGTTGAAAAACCTTTGAAAGACATTATAAGCCAAGGACCCAGAATATCTTGCACACACGTTAAAACCCGTTCTGCATCTCCGAAGAGTAGGCCATCCATTCCGGTAAGAACGGATGACAAAAAATAATCAAAACGTGCTCTTACACACGCGTTCATATAATCAAGCGGGGAGAGCAGCCCAAAAAAGCAGAGGAATCTCGCGTGACTTAAAAAGTGGTGTATGTGTGTGTGTGTGTGTGTGTGTGTGTGTGTGTGTGTGTGTGTGTGGTGTGTGTGTGTGTGCGTGTGTGTGTGTGTATGTGTGCGCGCGCGCGCGCGCGTGAGTGCGTGCGTGCGTGCGTGCGCGTGTATGTGTGTGTATGTGTGTGTGCGTGCGTGTGTGTATGTGTGTGTGTGCGTGTATGCGTGTGCGTGCGTGTGTGTGTGCGTGCGCACGCGTGTGTGCGCGTGCGCGTGCGTGCGTGTGCGCGCGTGCGTGCGTGTGTGTGATCTCCGAAGTCAGAATTCGGCTACCTTAACGGTGGGCAAAATCGATAACAGATCTCACCGTGTTTGATTCTCTGAGCTGGAACCGAAGAGGAGGGGTAGGGAGGATGGGGGGGGGGGGGGGGGGGGGGGGGGTAGTGGAAGTGTTTGTCTCTTCAACACTGTATGTGTTTGTAGCCCTCAAGAGAAAACCTTTTCCTCGCAATCTTGATTAATAATTATTTGTTAATAAAAGAACTTTTTAAAAAGGTAATATTCTAACCTCATTTGTTTGACAGGTTAATATCATCAGACTGATGAGTGGGGGGATATTAAATTACAGAGCGAGAGAGAGAGAGAGAGAGAGAGAGAGAGAGAGAGAGAGAGAGAGAGAGAGAGAGAGAGAGAGAGAGAGAGAGAGAGAGAGAGAGAGAGAGAGAGAGAGAGAGAGAGAGAGACAGAGAGAGACAGAGACAGAGACAGAGACAGAGACAGAGACACAGAGAGAGAGAGAGACAGACAGACAGACAGACAGACAGACATACACACACACACACACACACACACACACACACACACACACACACACACACACACACACACACACATTCACTCACAGAGAGATAGACAGGTAGACAGAAACAGATAGACATGTAGACAGAGACAGAAAGACAGACAGAAACAGAGAAACAGACAGAAACAGACAGACAGACAGACAGACAGACAGACAGACAGACAGACAGACAGAGGCAGAGACAGATGACCGATACCCGCGCTGTTACATCATTTGCAGGCTGTAATGGATTGAAAGCTCCTAACGAGGCGAGGTGGAGGAGAAGAAAAGTCGTCACACAGGGGAATTCTCTTTGATGTGGCACCAGGCAAAACAGTCTGAGATTAAAGCGTGATTATCAAATTAGTCTCTGTCTCCCTCCCTGTCTGTCTGTCTGTCTGTCTGTCTGTATGTCTGTTTGTCTCTCTCTGTCTGTCTGTCTGTCTGTCTGTTTGCCTGCCTACCTATCTGTCTGTCTGTCTCTCTGTCTCTCTGTCTCTCTCTGTCTCTCTCTCTGTGTCTCTCTCAATCTCTCTGTGTCTATTTCTCTGTCTCTCTCTGTGTCTCTCTCTGTCTCTCTCTGTCTCTCTCTGCCTCTCTGTCTGTCTCTGTCTCTGTATCTGTCTGTCTGTCTGTCTCTGTCTCTCTCTGTCTCTGAATCTTCCCCCCTCATTCCTCTCTCTCTCTCATTCTCTCTCTCTCTCTCTCTCTCTCTCTCTCTCTCTCTCTCTCTCATTCTCTTCTCTCTCTCTCTCTCTCTCTCTCTCTCTCTCTCTCTCTCTCTCTCTCTCTCTCTCTCTCTCTCTCTCTCCTCTCTCTCTCTCTCTCTCTCTCTGTTCGTCTTCTCTCTCTGTCTCTCTCTGTCTCTCTCTGTCTCTCTCTCTCTCCTCTCTCTCTGTCTCTCTCTCTCTGTCTCTCTCTCTCTCTGTCTCTGTCTCTCCTGTCTCTCTCTGTGTCTCTCTCTGTCTCTGTCTCTCCATTTAAGGCAGAACATACAAGAAGATAATCAGACAAGGACCAAACAGTAGACAGCTAAGCTATCATCAGCCCAGTGCTGCGCAAGCCCAACACCTTTCTTCATCAACAATTATTGACGGAGTAAGCAAAATGCCATTAGAATTTGTTATACCCTGAAATACTGACCACAGCAACGCTTGAGGCAGTTGTTGTTGCTGTTGTTGTTGTTGTTGTTGATGATGTTTATTTTTTATATTTTGTGCATAATAGAACAAACACTCATATCCTCGTTTACATCCACTCCCAGTGTGTATGCAGTTTTGTAAATTTTGTCATCTATTTATTTTATGTATTTATTTATTCTTTTATTTCGAGGATAATGGAACAAGGGCTCATGACCTTGTTTACATCCACTTCTCGTGTGTATACAGTTTTGTAAATTTTGTCATCTATTCCCACCAGCACACAATGTCTACACTTCCGAAAAGCGGAACGGGTTTTAACGTGTGCGATAGATGTTCTGTGTGTGTTTGCACACGGGACCTTGGTTTTATAGTCTCATGTGAAGGACTTGGTGAAATATGTTTGAGGTTGTCCTCACCCATTATGACAAGATGGATGGCTTCATGAAAAAATGGGAAAATGATTACTTATTCAATGTACCATCTGAACATTTTAAAAATGACTTTGGATTCCACACACACACACACACACACACACACACACACACATGCCTGCACGCACGCACGCACGCACGCACGCACGCACGCACGCACGCATGCACAACCACCATCACACCCTCTTCCACACGCACACACAAACGCACGCACGCACGCACGTACACACACACTCACACACACATGCACACACACACACTCACACACACACACACACACACACACTACACACACACACACACACACAACACACACACACACACACACACACACACACACACGCACGCACGCACACGCACGCACGCACGTACACACGCACGCACGCGCGCGCGCGCGCGCGCAGGAGACGGGACAGCCTAGTGGTCAGAACATTGCGTTCGCAATTTGACGACCATAGTTCGATTCTTGGTCGAGGGGATTTTTCTCCCGGAGTTAGCATCAGTGCTGACTCCACTCTCCCACAAAACCCTTCGGATGAGACTATAAATCGAGGCTCCGTGTGTGAACGCACGCAGAACATCTTGCGCACATTTTAAACCCTGTTCCGCTTTTCGTAAGAGTAGACCATCGTGTGCCGGTGGGAACAGATGACAAGATTTACAAAAATGCATACACACGGGGACTGAATGTAAAAAAAAAGCACATGAGTGCTTACTCTAATATTCTCGATAGAAAAGAATAAACAAGAGAAAGAAAGAAAGAAAGAAAGAAAGAAAGAACGACAGCGTTGACGTATGAGGCGGTCATGACACTCCAAAGGGATTGGCCACCTGTCAAAAAGTTTTGATGTGACTGCAATGATGATGAAATTAATGAGTCCAGGGCAATAGCACTGAAAGCTCTCTCTGTATTTCCTAATAATCACTCTTTCGAGGGGTTTTATTCTCTTTTATTTTAGCATTCAAATTATACAAATGGAATGCACTAAGTAACACTTTTGGGGGGGCTAGATTTTAGTCTTTTTTCAGTATCATAACAACAAAAAGTGAAAACGCTTGAAGCAACATTTTTCGAAACAGATTTTTTTCTTCTTTGTTTTACCATCCCACCAACAAAACTAGAAAGCATGAGGAAATCCTACAACTTGCAGTTTAAAACAAAAACGCTAATTAACTACAACAATAAAATGGAGCATCGGGTAAAAACGCTTTTCTAAAGCAGAGTTACAGAACAAGCAAAACACATTTTCTTTGATCAGGACTCGTCAGAAAACTAAAAACAAAAGCCTTAAAAGCTTTAGGGGATAGAGGGGGCTTTGAAGTATACAGTACGCAAACGAGGTGAAAACTGGACAATTATCTTTATATTTGCTTTAGATCTCCCAGAGTGGGGTGTTGGAGAGTGCCCTGGTTATTTTATTTTATTTTTACTTATTCTTTTATATCGAGGATAATGGAATAAGCACTCGTGTGGATTTTTTTTACATCCATTCCCCGTGTGTATTCAGTTTTGTAAATTTTGTCATCTGTTCCCACCTGTACACAATGGCCTACTCTTACGAAACGCGGAACAGGATTTAACATGTACGCAAGATGTTCTGCGTGCGTTCGCATACGGGGTCTCTGTTTATATTCTCTTCCGAAAGACTTTAGGGGAGAGAGTGGAGTCGGCACTGATGGTAACTCCAGGGGAAAAATCCCCTCGAACGGGAATCGAACTCGGGTCGTCAAATTGCGAGTGCAATGTTCTGACCACTTGGATATCCTGTCCCCAAAACTAAAATTCAAAGTAAAAACTGGGGTGCCCGTGTACGAACACGCGCAGAACACATTGCACTTTAAAGCCAGTTCCACCTTTCGGAAGAGTAGGTCTTTGTGTGTTGGCGGGAACGGGTGACACAAATGGACGAAAATAACTTGCCCACTAGTGTCGTGTTTGGACGTCTTCCCTGAAGAAAGATTACGGCTACCTTAGTAGTGGCTTAATGGTTGCATATGCAAAATTTCACCTGTGGTGAACCTCAGAGCTTGAAAAAGAACCACCAAAACATCAGATCCAATAATCTTCTCGATTATTTAGACTTGACATTAAACTATTTTGAACAAGAATCTGCAAGATCCAACATAAGAATATTACTGCTGCTATTAATTAAACTATACAATCTATGTCTCCACATCAAAACACCGTCACGAAAGAAATAAGAATAAAAGCAAAGAATGACAGAACATGAGTTAAAGAAAGGATGGATAAAACAAAAATTAAAGATTAAATCCCCTAGGCCCTGCTGCTCTACAATCAAGAAGATTAAAAAAAAAAACCATCAACAAAAGTTTGACGTAAAGCCACGCACGTGCCCTTTGGAGTGTGACGTAAACAAGTCAGCTTCTGACGTCACTGCAAAACTCCGATGACGTAAAACCGCGGCAGTGGTACCAATATATCATCCACATTTTTTTTTAATGCTTCATAACTCAAAATTTGTAAGGAGTGTTTGAGTAAACAAATAATGATAATGGTGGTGGTGGTAGTGGTGGTGGTGGTGATGATGATGATGATGATGATGATGATGATGATGATGATGATGATGGCGATGATGGCGATGATGATGATATTGGTGGCAATGATGATGATGATATGAACAGTGACCGGAACAGTATAGGAAAGCTTTTTTCTTCTATCCCATAGTTTCTACTTGATCCTCCGTGTGTGTGTGTGTGTGTGTGTGTGTGTGTGTGTGTGTGTGTGTGTGTGTGTGTGTGTGTGTGTGCGTGTGTGCGTGCGTGCGTGCGTGCGTGCGTTCTTGTGTGTGTGTGCATGCGTGTGTGCATGCGTGCGTGCGTGCGTGCGTGTGATTGTGTGTGTGCCTGTGCGTCTATTTGTCTGTGTGTATGTTTGTCTGTATATCTGTCTGTCACAGTGATTATATGCCTGCCTGCACGGCATAGCAAGGTCT
>CM060324.1:7466604-7469327 GCA_030674155.1 Stramonita haemastoma
GGGGAATAAATCTTTTATACAAAAGTTTAACAACAATTTTTTTTCCTGAACTCACTGGCACCCATAACAATTGCAAATGGCCGAACAAGCACGAAGGAAAACAAAACAGTGAATAAATCTTTTCCAAAGTTTATTAAGTATTTATAAATCTAATTTCTATCGATGTCATGGTGACATGAAAGCTTACAGAAACGTCATTTATTTGTTGTAAAATTTTTCAACATGTGTATGTATGTGTACGTGCGTGCTTGTGTACTTGTGTGTGTGTGCGTCCATGTGCGTGTGTGTGTGTGTGTGGGGGTGGGGGGGTGGGGGGGGGGGAGTACGCGTGCGAGCTTCTGAGCGTGCCTGTGTGTGTTGGCACACGCGCGTGTTTGTGTATACGCGCATGCACGCGCTCGAAAGCGTATGTCAGCAAAGGCACACACATACATTTGCAAGTGTGTGCACCACATTCTCTCAAAACAATGCACTACTTTTTTCAAGCACTTATTGACACAAAACTTTTCTGTTGAGCACAGTAGGCCTACTTTTCCCAGCCCCACCCCTTTCCTCTTGTTCTGTCTGTTTTTATATATTTAATATTCTTCCTCCTCATTTTTCCCAACCTCCACCCCCCCCCCCCTCCTGCATTCCTCATACACCTACTGCCCTCTGTGATGTGGTAAGCCCCCACATGATTTAATCACAGCTGTCGTGTCTCTTTCCGCCATTGTCCCTGTGCATGGTACTCTTTTTATCATTTTGAAATAAAGTCCAATCAGAAATGACCAACACCAAAAAATAAGGAATCTGGCTTACGTTACGGTATTCATACACGCGATTCTTCCATTCATTCTGCCGCAGAGGACTAAAAACAAAACAAAACCATAAGAATAGTCAGACGTTGTTTCAGTTGCTTTTATTTGAGAGCTTTCTTGTGCTGTTCACCACTTTTATTTGGTGTTATACACACACACACACACACACACACACACACACACACACACACACACACACACACACACACACACACACATATATATATATATATATATATATTTATATATATATATATATATATATATATATATATATATATATATATATATATATATATATATATATCTCTTTTTTTTTTATAAACATTTTGACACTAATTTGTTTGCTTGTGTGTGTGCGCGTGCGTGCGCGCGCGCGCGCGCGCGTGTGTGTGTGTGAGTGTGTGTGTGTGTGTGCCTGCGTACGTGCGTGCATGTGTCTGTGCTTGCGCACGCATGTGTGTGTGTGTATGTGTGCCGTCTTGCTATCTGCATTATATACTCTCAGACCTTGCGCAACACAGTATTCCACTGCACTAACGTTTTACTTTTTTCTAAACGGCCCCGTCAACTGGCTTATTACAGAAAATCAAACAGCAGAATTAGTCTGATGGCCATGTACGGGACTGTAATGTCTGTACCACTACCAGTGCACCCAAATGCAGAAGGGGGGAAATCGTTTAAAAAGTTTGTAAAAGTACTCTAAAGTTCAATTCTCTCAGATTCGATGTGACTTCGAAAGTAGAAATTGAATGATTTAGTTACAAGAGTTCTAGGCCTGTTGTGAAAAAAAACTCGACAAAATTTTGAGAAAAGCAGAGCAGAGAGAGGAATGGAGGGAACTGGTCCGAACTTAAGACTTCGTGGACCCATGAAATTAAAGTCGAACAGTCGGCTATAGCGTCCGTCTCTGTATACATAAGAGTTACTTAAAAAAAAAAAAACAGAGAGAGAGAGAGAGAGAGAGAGAGAGAGAGAGAGAGAGGAGAGAGAGAGAGAGAGAGAGAGAGAGAGGAGAGAGAGAGAGAGAGAGAGAGAGAGGAGAGAGAGGCACAAAATGTTGAGGTAAAAGCTTGTCATGGATGACGACAATCTAACACAGCACGTCAAAAGATAACAACATTTCTATGTAGATCTTGTCACTGGCTTGTACTGGTACTTGACAAGACCAACCTTGACCTACTAGAGCCATACATGGACCCTTACCAAAAGTCTGTAAAGAAAGATCACCACCTGCGAGATGCGATGTTTAAGGAGAGCCGTCAATAAAACCAGACGTGACCATATCAAGAACACCAAGATCAGAGAAATGGTTGGAACAATACCAATTCTCCCCTACATCCAGCAGCAGAGAAACAGATGGTTTGGGCACCTGACACGCATGGCACCTCATCAGCTTGCCAGTAAAGCCTACAACATAAGGATGTTCAGGTACAAGGCAAGGGGAAGACCGAGGAAGACCTGGATCGAGGGTGTGAAAGAAACACTGAAGACCCACACACAACATCCCGCCCACCCAGGCCTTCAAACTTGCCGCAGACAGAAAGCTCTTTCTCCCCTCCACGCCCTAGATGGTACAAGAGGACGGATAAAGTAAAAGTGGTAATTATTGACACAGATTTTTGGCCTCAGCCAAGAAAACTGTTTATGATTTTGTTCTTGCCTTTAATGTCTGTACCCTATTAGTTGATTAAGAGAAACAAAGGTTTAGAACAAAAGTACTCATTAAAGCAGAGGGGAGTGTGAAGGGTTTATGAGGGGCAGGAAAAGTGTTCCCTATCTTAAAAACAAAGGGATTTGGATTTTGATGTACCTTTACGAACATGAATTGCGGTGCTGTTTTGGCGAAAACAAGTTTTATCTTGTAACATTTTGAATGACGTGCTTTGAAGTCTTGTGGCCATAGACGTTTTATGTATTTAA
>CM060324.1:7469427-7471927 GCA_030674155.1 Stramonita haemastoma
GGGGCAAAATGTTTATAAAAAAAAAAGAGAGAGAGAGAGAGGAGAAGATATATATAATAATAATATATAATATATATATATATTTTTATATATAAAATATATATATTGTTGTGTTTGGTGTGTGTGTGGGGGTTGTGTGCGCCGCCGCGCGCGGTGTGTGTGTGTGGGTGTTGTGTGTGTGTGTGTGGGTTTTTATAACACCAAAAAAAGTGGTGAACAGCACAAGAAAGCTCTCAAATAAAAGCAACTGAAACAACGTTGACTATTCTTAGGGTTTTGTTTTGTTTTTAGTCCTTCTGCGGCAAATGAATGGAAGAATCGCGTGTTGAAAACCGTAACGTAAGCCAATTCCTTATTTTTTGGTGTTGTCATTTCTGATTGGACTTTATTTCAAAATGATAAAAAGACCATGAAGGGCAATGGCGGAAAGAGACACACAGCTGTGATTTAAATCAGTGGGGGTTACCACATCAACAGAGGGCAGTAGGGTATGAGGAATGCAAGGAGGGGGGGGGGGGGGGGTTGGGAAAAATGAGGAGGAAAATATTGAATTATAAAAAAAAAAGAACAAGAAAAGGGGGGTGGGAAAAGTAGGCCACTGTGCTCAACAAAAATTTTGGGGTCAATAAGTGCTTGAAAAAAGTGTGCATTGTTTTGAAGGTGTGGTGCACCGCTTGCAAATGATGTGTGTGCTTTTGCTGACAAACCTTTCGAGCGCTGCAGCGCGTATACACAAACACGCCGGTGTGCCAACACACACAGGCACGCCAAACCGCACGCGCCCCCCCCCCCCCCCCCCCCCCCCCACACACCACGCACATGGACGCACACACACAAACAAGCACGCAAGCACACACGTACACATACATACACATGTTGAAAAAATTTTACAACAAATAAATGACGTTTCTGTAAGCTTTCATGTCACCATGAAATCGATAGAAATTAGATTTATAAATACTAATAAACTTTGGAAAAGATTTATTCACTGTTTTGTTTTCCTTCGTGCTTGTTCGGCCATTTGCAATTGTTATGGGTGCCAGTGAGTTCAGGAAAAAAAATTGTTGTTAAATTTTTGTATAAAAGATTTATTCCCCGGGGGGGGTGCCAGGGTCTCTCATATAAATAGATATCGACGCCACCTTCTAGAAATTCTGTGCTAGAATTTTCCCTCTTTTCTATCCCGCTCTTTATTTCTGCCTTGTTCCTTTTCTTCCCGCATTTTCCGTTCTTGTCAGTTTATTTTTAAGCAGCGAGGGAGAGGAGATGGGTGCCGCTCTCAACATGCTGGCTCCTAAGAGAAGCTGAGGTCTCTGATGCCTCGCTCCTCTACGACCACATAGGTTATGGGATTGAGAAGGTGGCTTTGAGTCTCTGCTAAAATGCTCGTTCGAGGATTTTCCTCCCTCACTCCCTCACTATTTTCCCAGCCTCCATCACCTCTCCTAGATAACAAATGGTCATGATTATCCCTAAATATCTGTCATAGTCCCATGTGCATACCACAAGCTTATTAACATCCTGCCCAAACGTTATGTCAGTTTGCAAGAATGGCGCGAACATGCCCAGCATAAACCCTACAGTACGGAGATTACAGGTGGTCTTGTGGTAACGCGCCCTGTCTAGAAAGCGAAAAGTCCAGGTCAGATAGTGTGGGTGGTTCGAATCCTGTTTGGGCCCCCAACTTTTCCCCCATCCATTAGACCATGAGTGGTGGTCTGGGTGCTAGTCTTATGGATGAGACGATCAACCCAGGTCGTGCTGTTACACATCATTATTTAGCGCGCGAAAAAGAACCCATGGCAACAAGGGGGTTGTCCCCGGCAAAATTCTGTAGAAAAAAGCCATTCTGATAGGGAAACAAAGACAGTTGTAGACAGGAAAAAATATGGGTGGCGCTTCACTTGTGACAACATGCTCTCCCTGGGGAGAACAGCCCTAATTTCACGCAGAGAAATCTGCCGTTACAAAAGTGGTATAAAAAAATAGAGAAAATTAAAAAAAATAGATCTATATAGGCACCCAAAAAAAGAGGTAGAAATGAAGCAGTTTCTTTTGACGCCTTTAGTAACGACAGGTACGAAGAACTCTCACAAAATCTGATAGGACGTAAAACTGACGACTATTACTACTCCTTTCACAAAATGCACTTGATATATTTATTCAAATGTAAGCTTTTAAAGATTTGCTTCTTGTTAAGTTTCCGTCTTTGACAGGTGAATCTAAAATATAATCAAGAAATTATTTTCTGCTTAGGTCATGAGGGAGTGACGTGAAGTGAAAAAAAAAAAACAAACAAAGAAAATCAGTGTTCCTGGACCGTTTCTTGTCCTCCTGTAACACAACTAACGGCGGATTAGCATGTTGCAAAACTACAAATTCCACAGGCCAGAATATTCCTCCAAAATTGCAAGCTTCATTCTGGCATTTCTTTATGCTGCTTTTTGACTTTCTCCACTGCATTCCAAAGCCATACAAAAATTGACCCTTGATGCAAAGA
>CM060324.1:7479427-7499427 GCA_030674155.1 Stramonita haemastoma
TGAGATTGAAATCAACTGGTCGTAAGCACTCGGCTATAACATAGCGCCGCGTCCGTCGCTTGGGCGATAGAAAGACAGTGACAGTGACAATGATAGACAGAGTGACTATACTACACTAGTAATTTGTATCTTGTATTTTGTACAACTTTATGTCACAGCAGATTTCTCTGCGTGAAATTTGGGCTGCTCTCCCCGGGAGAGCGCGTCGCCACAAATGCAGCGCCTACCCATTTTTTTTTTGTTTTTCTGCATGCAAATGTATTTGTTTTGCCCATCAGAGTGGCTTTTTTCTACAGAATTTTGCCAGGGTCAACCTTCTTGTTGCCGTGGGTTCTTTTACGTGCGCTATATAGTGATGTGTAACACACGGGACCTCGGTTTATCGTCTCATCCGAAAGACTGGTGATACTGGTTGCAGCAGAGAGAGCAAGAGAGACTGACAATGATAGATATACTGCAAGCCTATTAGTAATACTGGTAGCAGCAGACACAGCAGGAAAGACCAAGACAATGATAGACTACACTATACTAGTAATACTGCTAGCAGCGGAGAAAGCAGGAAAGACAAAGACAGTGACAATGACAATGATAGATAGATTGACTTGACCACACTAGTTAATACTTGTAGCAGCAGAGGCAGCAAGGAAAGACAGTCGCGGATGCAGAAACAGACGAATGGAATGATGTACAATCAGACTGTATGTCAGAAACCCGCAGACCGAGACTGAGTGAGACCTTGCTATGCCGTGCAGGCAGGCATATAATCACTGTGACAGACAGATATACAGACAAACATACACACAGACAAATAGACGCACAGGCACACACACAATCACACGCACGCACGCACGCACGCATGCACACACGCATGCACACACACACACAAGAACGCACGCACGCATGCACGCACGCATGCACGCACGCATGCACACACACACAAGAACGCACGCACGCACGCACGCACGCACGCACGCACGCACGCACGCACACACACACACACACACACACACACACACACACACACACACACACGGAGGATCAAGTAGAAACTATGGGATAGAAGAAAAAAGCTTTCCTATACTGTTCCGGTCACTGTTCATATCATCATCATCATTGCCACCAATATCATCATCATCGCCATCATCATCATCATCATCATCATCATCATCATCATCACCACCACCACCACCACCACCACCACCACCACCATTATCATTATTTGTTTACTCAAACACTCCTTACAAATTTTGAGTTATAAAGCATTAAAAAAAAATGTGGATGATATATTGGTACCACTGCCGCGGTTTTACGTCATCGGAGTTTTGCAGTGACGTCAGAAGCTGACTTGTTTACGTCACAGTCCAAAGGGCACGTGCGTGGCTTTACGTCAAACTTTTGTTGATGGTTTTTTTTTTATCTTCTTGATTGTAGAGCAGCAGGGCCTAGGGGATTTAATCTTTAATTTTTGTTTTATCCATCCTTTCTTTAACTCATGTTCTGTCATTCTTTGCTTTTATTCTTATTTCTTTCGTGACGGTATTTTGATGTGGAGACATAGATTGTATAGTTTAATTAATAGCAGCAGTAATATTCTTATGTTGGATCTTGCAGATTCTTGTTCAAAATAGTTTAATGTCAAGTCTAAATAATCGAGAAGATTATTGGATCTGATGTTTTGGTGGTTCTTTTTCAAGCTCTGAGGTTCACCAAAGGTGACATTTTGCATATGCAACCATTTGGCCACTACTAAGGCAGCCGTAATCTTTCTTCAGGGAAGACGTCTAAACACGACACTAGTGTGCAAGTTATTGTCGTCCATTTGTGTCACCCGTTCCCACAAACACACAAAGACCTACTCTTCCGAAAGGTGGAACTGGCTTTAAAGTGCAGTATGGTCTGCACGTGTTCGTACACGGGCACCCCAGTTTTTACTTTGAATTTTAGTTTTGGGGACGGGATAGCCTAGTGGTCAGAACATTGCACTCGCAATTTGACGATCCGAGTTCGATTCCCGTTCGAGGGGATTTTTCCCCTGGAGTTACCATCAGTGCCGACTCCACTCTCTCCCCCAAAGTCTTTCGGAAGAGAATATAAACAGAGACCCCGTATGCGAACGCACGCAGAACATCTTGCGCACATGTTAAATCCTGTTCCGCTTTTCGTAAGAGTAGGCCATTGTGTACAGGTGGGAACAGATGACAAAATTTACAAAACTGAATACACACGGGGACTGGATGTAAAAAAAAAAGCACTCGAGTGCTTATTCTATTATCCTCGATATAAAAGAATAAGTAAAAATAAAAATTAAAAATAACCAGGGGCTATCCAACACCCACCCTGGGACATATAAAGCAAATATAAAGATAATTGTGCGGTTTTCACCTCGTTTGCGTACTGTATACTTCAAAGCCCCCTCTATCCCCTAAAGCTTTTAAGGCTTTTGTTTTGAGTTTTCTGACGAGTCCTGATCAAAGAAAATGTGTTTTGCTCGTTATGTATGTCTGTTTTAGAAAAGCATTTTTACCCGATGCTCCATGTTATTGTTGTAGTTAATTAGCGTTTTTGTTTTCAACTGCAAGTTGTAGGATTTCCTCATGCTTTCTAGTTTTGTTGGTGGGATGGTAAAACAAAGAAGAAAAAAAATCTGTTTCGAAAAATGTTGCTTCAAGCGTTTTCACTTTTTGTTGTTATGATACTGAAAAAAGACTAAAATCTAGCCCCCGAAAAGTGTTACTTAGTGCATTCCATTTGTATAATTTGAATGCTAAAAAAAAAAGAACGCAAACCCTCAAAAGAGTGATTATTAGGAAATACAGAGAGAGCTTTCAGTGCTATTGCCCTGGACTCATTAATTTCATCATCATTGCAGCCACATCAAAACTTTTTGACAGGTGGCCAATCCCTTTGGAGTGTCATGACCGCCTCATGCGTCAACGCTGTCTTTCTGTCTTTCTTTTGTTTTATTCTTTTATATCGAGGATAATGGAATAAGCACTCGTGTGATTTTTAAAAAAATCCAGTCCCCGTGTGTATACAGTTTTGTAAATCTTGTCATCTGTCCTACCGGCACACAATGTTTTTTTTTCATCCACCCATCTTTTCATGATGGGTGAGGACATCCTTAAACATGATAGTTCAGAAAGTCCTTCAGATGAGACTATAAACCAAGGTCCCCCTTGCGAACGCACGCAGAACATATTGCGCACACGTTAAAACCCGTTCCGCTTTTCGGAAGAGTAGGCAATTGTGTGCTGGTGGGAGCAGATGACAAAATTTAGAAAACTGTAAACACACTGGGGAGTGGGTGTAAATAAGGACATGAGTGCTTGTTCTATTATGCTCCAAATAAAATAATCAACAGCAACAGCAGCAACAACAACAACTAAAACAACAGCAGCAGCACAACAACAACAACAACAAACAAAAAACAACAAAAAATGCAACAACTGTTTCTAGCGCTGCTGTCGTCAGTATTTCATGGTAGAACAAATTATAATGGCACATTGCTTATTGGATCAATAATTGTTGATGACGAAAGGTGTTGGGCGTGTGCAGCTATGGGTTGATAACAGCTAAGTTTTGTACTGTATGGTCCTTGTCTGATTATCCCCTTTTATGCTTTTCTTTAAAGGCAGAGACAGTGTGGAGAGAGAGAGAGAGAGAGAGAGAGAGAGAGAGAGAGAGAGAGAGAGAGAGAGAGACAGACAGACAGACAGACAGACAGACAGACAGACAGACAGACAGACAGACAGACAGACAGACAGACAGACAGACAGACAGACAGACTTCCATACAGACTTCCATACAGACATACATATACATACATACATGCATACATATATACATACATGCATACATACATACATACATACATACATACATACATACATACATACATACATACATACATACATACATACATACATACATACATACATACATACACATACAGACAGACAGACAGACAGACAGACATACACAGACAGACAGACAACAGACAGAGAGGGACACAGAGAGAGAAAGAGAGACAGAGAGGAATAAGGGGGAAGATACAGAGTGAGAGAGAGAGACAGACAGACAGACAGACAGAGACAAAGAGACAGAGAAAGAGACAGCGAGAGACACTGAGAGACAGACAGATAGAGACAGAGACAGGCAGACAGACAGACAGACAGACAGACAGACAGAGAGACAGGGAGGGAGACAGAGAGTAATTTGATAATCACGCTTTAATCTCCGACTGTTTTGCCTGGTGCCACATCAAAGAGAATTCCCCTGTGTGACGACTTTTCTTCTCCTCCACCTCGCCTCGTTAGGAGCTTTCAATCCATTACAGCCTGCAAATGATGTAACAGCGCGGGTATCGGCCATCTGTCTCTGCCTCTGTCTGTCTGTCTGTCTGTCTGTCTGTCTGTCTGTCTGTCTGTCTTTCTGTTTCTGTCTACATGTCTATCTGTTTCTGTCTACCTGTCTATCTCTCTGTGAGTGAATGTGTGTGTGTGTGTGTGTGTGTGTGTGTGTGTGTGTGTGTGTGTGTGTGTGTGTGTGTGTGTGTGTGTGTGTGTGTGTGTGTGTGTGTGTCTGTCTGTCTGTCTGTCTGTCTGTCTGTCTGTCTGTCTCTCTCTCTCTCTCTCTCTCTCTCTCTCTCTCTGTCTCTGTCTCTCTCTCTCTCTCTGTCTCTCTCGCTCTGTAATTTGATATCCCCCCACTCATCAGTCTGATGATATTAACCTGTCAAACAAATGAGGTTAGAATATTACCTTTTTAAAAAGTTCTTTTTTTAACAAATAATTATTAATCAAGATTGCGAGGAAAAGGTTTTCTCTTGAGGGCTACAAACACATACAGTGTTGAAGAGACAAACACTTCCACTACTCCCCCCCCCCCCCCCATCCTCCCTACCCCTCCTCTTCGGCTCCAGCTCAGAGAATCAAACACGGTGAGATCTGTTATCGATTTTGCCCACCGTTAAGGTAGCCGAATTCTGACTTCGGAGATCACACACACGCACGCACGCGCGCACACGCACGCACGCGCACGCGCAGACACGCGTGCGCACGCACACACACACGCACGCACACGCACACACGCACACACACACACACACACGCACGCACACACACATACACACACGCACGCACACACACATATACACACATACACACGCACGCACGCACGCACTCACGCGCGCGCACACACACACACACACACAAAACACACACACACACACACACACACACACACACACATCACACCACACACACACACACACACACACACACACACACACACACACACACACACACACACACACACACACACACACACACACACACACACACACACACACCACTTTTTAAGTCACGCGAGATTCCTCTGCTTTTTCGGGCTGCTCTCCCCGCTTGATTATATAAACGCGTGTGTAAGAGCACGTTTTGATATATTTTTGTCATCCGTTCTTACCGGAATGGATGGCCTACTCTTCGGAGATGCAGAACGGGTTTTAACGTGTGTGCAAGATATTCTGGGTCCTTGGTTTATAATGTCTTTCAAAGGACTTTCACCGTAGGATTTTCTGGGGTTTTCTGACAGAGTCAGGATTTTCTGGGGTAAAATCCCCTCGAACAAGCGCCTCGGTGGCTAGAATTCTGAATCGATCCTGGGTCGTTAAATTTCGAGCACAGCGCTCTAACCACTATTTTTATTCTTTTGTTTATTTTTTTATATTATTTACTATAGAGGATAATGGAATAAGCACTCGTGTGCTTTTTAATTTTTTTTTTTTTTTTATTACATCCAGTCTCCCTCTGAGCTCTTGTCGAAGAACGAAAAAACAAAAACCAACGCATTTGATTCATTTGAGAGCAATGCATCATTATTTTGTTGGTGTATGAATGTATTTAGGCTATTTGAACAACTGTATGTGTCAAACTGTTTTTTTTACTGGGTAAAAAGAAAAGCAATTACAATGTTTCTCCACTCAAATTAGGTTCTAAGGTAAGTCGCACAGACTGATTGTGTTGTGTTGTCTATGGCAAGTAAACTAAATTAAAAAATGTAAATGAAAGCAGATGGAAGTCTTCCAGACATTAGGGAACCTGTTAGTTCATTTCCACAGCTGACCCAGACAGGCCAAAAGCTGTGTCACTTAGGCATGTCAGCTCATTGCCAAGGCCTACACTAAAATGTTGTTATGTTGTAAAATGTTGTGTTGAGATTGCCTTCAGCCATTACGAGCTCTTAACATAGCAACCTGCACTTTCATTTAAAGGAAAAAAATTCCGTGAAGTCGGAGTATGGCTGCCTATATGATGAGGTATTTGAAAACAGTCATACACGCAAGTTTCTCATTCATTGTACAATTTCAATCTTACGGCGGCGCCAATCTCCTCCTTTACGTTCCCTGTAACCAAAGAGGGCAAGTATCCACTTACAGCTGGGTGAACTGGGGGACAGTACTGAAACCAAGGTGCACACACGGTCACCAATCTCCTTGGTAACCATGCTCAATTCTGTTTAACCTTAGCTTGGGGAAAGTGAGTGCTCTGACCACTGAGTTATACCTGTTCTCAGTTATTGATGTAAGGTAAATGCCAAGACCTATTTCAAAATGTTATGCATGTTGAGATTGTTTTCAACTATAGCAATTCTTAACTAGCTATAGGCTTACTCTCTCCCAATGCATGTTTGGCTAAGAGAAACCTGTTAGTTTGGCTAAGAGAAACCTGTTAGTTTGGCTAAGAGAAACCTGTTAGTTTGGCTAAGAGAAACCTGTTCGTTTGGCTAAGAGAAACCTGTTAGTTTGGCTAAGAGAAACCTGTTAGTCTGGTTATATAGGAAAAAGCTCTTAGATTGGTTAAGAAGAAAAACCTGTTAGTTTGGCTAAGAAGAAAAACCTCTTTGCTTGGTTAAGGAAAACCTCTTAGTTAAGAAGAGAAGCCTCTTAGTTAAGTAGAGAAACCTCCTAGTTAAGAAGAGAAACCTCTTAGTTAAGAAGAGAAACCTCTTAGTTAAGAAGAGAAACCTCTTAGTTAAGAAGAGAAACCTCTTAGTTCAGAAGAGAAACCTCCTAGTTAAGAAGAGAAACCTCTTAGTTAAGAAGAGAAACCTTCTAGTCAAGAAGAGAAACCTTCTAGTTAAGAAGAGAAACCTTCTAGTTAAGAAGAGAAACCTCCTAGTTAAGAAGAGAAACCTCTTAGTTAAGAAAAGAAGCCTCTTAGTTAAGAAGAGAAACCTTCTAGTTAAGAAGAGAAACCTTCTAGCTAAGAAGAGAAACCTAGCTAAGAAGAGAAACCTCTTAGTTAAGAAAAGAAGCCTCTTAGTTAAAAAGAGAAACCTTCTAGTTAAGAAGAGAAACCTTCTAGTTAAGAAGAGAAACCTTCTAGTTAAGAAGAGAAACCTTCTAGTTAAGAAGAGAAACCTAGCTAAGAAGAGAAACCTCTTAGTTAAGAAAAGAAACCTCTTAGTTAAAAAGAGAAACCTTCTAGTTAAGAAGATAAACCTTCTAGTTAAGAAGATAAACTTCTTAGTTAAGAAAAGAAGCCTCTTAGTTAAAAAGAGAAACCTTCTAGTTAAGAAGAGAAACCTTCTAGTTAAGAAGAGAAACCTTCTAGTTAAGAAAAGAAACCTCTTATTTTGGCTAAGAAGAGTTATTACCAATAGGATCAATCTTCCGTCCATTTCTAACAAACTAACATTCAAGGAGTCAAAAAGACAACTCAGATCTTTGTAATACCAAGTCCAAGCGCACCCAGAAAGAAAGAAAGACAAAAAGCCTGAATCGAAACGGAGTCATGGTGATCTTGGTTTACAATCTGACCCGGCAATATTCAGGACCTGGTAATACCATTTTGCGAAGAAAAAATGCCAGTGTCAAATATTGAGGTAGGTTGAGTTTACTATAGATGTCTAGGTAATATTACAAAGTTGGATTTATAGTAAGAACGGTAATCCTCTGTAATGCACTCTTCAGTTAAAGAAACAGAAAAAATCCAGATAAATGGCATCAACGGTTTAGGAGAATCCAATCTTAAACCTGTCACAAATTCCACCTACCCACCTACAAAAAAAAATTCCGTACACCCAAAACGAAACATTTTTTTTAATCCAGTCACAAGAAAATCAAGTTAATTAGTATGAGAAAAGCCTTTACTAGGATTTAAAAGCTAATTTTTTGGGGGGAAGGATTGGAACGTAAGAGCTAGTTTTCAGGAGTCTGTATCATGGATTTAGTGATTGCAGAAATCGACTTTTCTCCTCTGTCGTTTTCTCTTCAGCAGCTTTTCTTTCCTGTCAAGACTCTATCCAGGTAGACTTTAGTCTTATCCTTTTATCTGAAGAAAAAAATCAACACTCGTCAATACACACGCCTACACTTGCAGTGACATTGACACATTGCATTCTTTTGGGGGATCAACAGAGATTTCTCTCACTCCGTTGAAAAAGAAAGAATGCTGTTCTTTTACAATCTGTTCATTTCGTCATTGATGTGAAAAATCGACAAATCTATGATTCTCTATCTTTTCCTGCTAAATATACCTTCATGTTATATATAAATTTATCTATTTTCTTTTCTTTTCTATTTATTCCTTTATTTCAAGAATAACGGACCAAGCCCCGCATGTGTTTTTTTTCTGTCCAGTCCCCGTATGTATGCAGTTTTGTAAATGTTTCCACCCGTTCCCACCGACACCTCTGGCATAATTTGTTGAGCTATGTACATTACGATTGCATTGTTTTTAAAATGTGTCAAATAAAACAGTGTCTGAATAAAACTGAGAAAATAAAAGCCAAAAAGCACCCCCCCCCCCCCCCTTTTGGAAAACAGACACACAAAAACAGCGCACCACCAATACCTCACAAGCACGAAATATGCTCAGAGAGTACAGAAAATGTAAATACTGTAACAAAATAGAAGACAAATCTCATGTACTCGATGAATGTGTCTTATATGATGAACTCAGAAACAATTTGTTATTAAAATTTAAAACCAAAGAAAAAGAACGTAAAAAAATATAGAAAAGTTAAGCAACTTAATCACAGTTGATATATACAAGCGGATATCACTAGATATGTGAATGAATGTTTTGAGAAAAGAGAAGAAGAATTCAATGTGTTTTTAGTGGACACCATTTTGGGCAGAAAGATAATTAAAACCCATATGTGTTTTGTTGTGTCAAATAAGTCTGCATAACTTAAATGGCAATAAAATATTTTGAATCTTGAATCTTTGAATCTTTAAATCGGACATAGCATCAAACTCTTTCCCGTACACCCTCCATTTTCCCACCGTAAACTGTCTTTTTTTTTTTGGGGGGGAGGAGGAGATCTTTAGAGATTATCATACATACTCTAGAAACAAACAAAAAAGCCACCTTCCTCATTAAGCCATCTCGTTAATCCATTAATTCTGGACATCGTTAATCGAATCAGGCTCCCGCTGGCGGCAGATTTTCTTGCACAGACTGAGGCCCTGTTCACAGCTGGCAGCACAGGTCACCCGCCTTTCACCCCACAGCAACACTGGAGATCAGCCATGTCCTTAACCAGATTTCCATTCCAAACAGCCTGCATTGGAACACCACTAAATCAGATTAATTGGGGCGTTAATGAAAACAGGAAAAGCAGACTGAGAGAGGAGGCTGAATTTGGAATTACCCACAGCAAAGCCAGGATTACAGCGAAAGTAGTGGATGATGCAGGGCAGGACAAGAATGGGGCTTGGCTCAGCTGGGAATTTAGTTTTGTAAAGAAAGAGGATCAACAATTAGTGTCGATCGTAATTATCTGTGTGTAATTATGGGGCAGATTTTTTTTTGATTTTTTCTGGCAATCATTGGGGCTGTTGTGTGATTAAGTGGTCTGTATTTTAGGGGCTGGATATTAGATTTTAGAGCTTATTTATTTATTCATTTATTTGTTTGTTTATTTTATTTATTTATTTATTTATTATATTTATTTATTTATTTATCTATTTAGTCTTTTATTTCACGGATAATGAATAAGCGCTCCTGTGCTCTTTAAAAAAACAACAACAACATCCAGTCTCCGTGTGCATGTGGTTTTGTAAATTGTGTTTTTCCTTCCCAGTAAAGTTGAGAGTAGGTTGAGCCATGTCAAAGGAACAAATCTCCATGAAGAAAAGCCCAATTAGTTGAAAATAAAAAAGCATCTATGCTGAATCGTGGAGAGACAAAAATTCCATTACGTACTTCCCGTTTTACAAGCGCACAGAGAACTAGCTAGCTATACTATGATACACATTTAAGTTCTCTCGCATGAATCATTCGGCACACTAGACTATAACGCATTAGTTTGTCACATTTTCACCGCCTGTAAGCTATTTGTACTTTACATTTGTTTTATATATCTTAAAGAGACTGTTTCCTTTTTCACTATGGCTCTTGACTTTTTCCCGTACATCTTTAGGGATGAGTACATATGTTTATTTATTACTAATTCTTGTACCATCTCAATGGTCTTAAAGGATGAACAATCTTGTTATTCATTTCTCTTTTTGGCCTTTGATATCACGTGCATTTATCTCTTTGCCTTTTGCAGGAATTTATCAAGAAAATAGGTGGTTTTGTTTACTGGCAGTTTTTCTTGCCCTCTGACCTTTAAGATAAAATATATCATCAATATATCTTTTTCGGTTTTCCTTATTGGCTATCTGTAACTGCAATATTTCGTGTGTAGTGGGGTTCTGTCTTTCTGTCTGTCTGTCTTTCCTTTTTGTCTTGTATTTTCTTTATTTTGTTCTTTCGTTCTTTGTTCCTTTTTTTTTTTAGTGGGGTTACCTTTTGCAATACTTATTCATCGCTTTTTTTGGTTCGTAATTCCGTACATTTTCTTTTTTTCCTCCTTCTGTCTATCTCTTTGAATTTCATGTTCTTTCTTAGTCAGTACCGCCAACTAAATCAATGTCATCAATACCACTAACACTATCATTTCACTTTTGCACTACGATTTCAATCAGTGTGGCTGGTTCCCGTAAATTTTATCGATGTCTCCCACGTCATCTGTGTTTATCAGTATTATCGGTTCAATCAATGAGATCAGTATCTCAATTCCATAAAGTCATCAGTTCTTATCCATTCTATCGATTTCAGCGAAGCAATCAGATTGTATCAATACTATCAACTTCTGAGGGTATAAAACACCATGATGTTTTTTTTTTCTTAATTTTCGCTTTCTCTTCTATAGTAGTAATACCACTATTTGTTTTGTTTGACTTAATTGAAATCTAACTTCAATTTGTAGTACTTTTTCTGATATACATATGTAACAGAATGGACTTATTTGATGTCCCATCTCTGCACAAACCTCGGGAACACGGAACAGCTAATCAGTTTAGAATGTGACCTCTGAAAAGAGGTTGCATAAATACACATATCACCGTGAAGGCGAAGTGCATGCAACGGAGAGTTTTCGACCACTACCCAAGGAATCAGAGCATCGACAATTCACAGGTGTGTCTCTAAACAGAAACACGACGCTGCGATTGCGCGCTCCATTCACAAGGGAGATAATCTACTTACCACCCCATCACATATAACACGCAGTTTTGTGTTAATAAAATAGACAAAGAATATACATTCAAAAAAACAACATGCCAAAACATTATTTTCCCAAACACAGAAAAAGGAACTTCTTAGAATTTGAAGACAAAATCATTTACACTCTCGAAACACAATGCTTTTCTTCATCAGACCATCTCGTTATCTCATTAGTTTCAGAAATCATTAATCTAAGAATCCTCAGCCTGGCAGTAAGAAATCCTTACAAAGACCATTTCTCTAGGCTAGTTCAGAAGGGCAAACCACACTTCCTTCACCTTCCCAAGGAAACACTTAGGGATCAGCAGAGACAGCAGTAACGATATTTCTGTTCCAAACAAGGTCGATCTTTACCTCGCTGAAACTGATTAAGACGTTAATGGAAAAAGGAAAGCAAAACTGAAGAAGGCTGGTTTTAAATTACACACAGGAAAAAAAAAAAAACCGGGATTTAAAACAAAACAAGGGTTATTAAAGGCTGGGTATTTGGACTTGCTAAGCCCTGAATTACTTTGCTAAGAAAGAGGATAATGAATCAATGTCAGAAGCGGAGGGGGAGGGAGAAGGGGGGGGGGGGGGGGGGGGGGGGGGGGGGGAGTGGGGGGGGGGGGTAATGGCTGTGTAGTCATGGCCCAGTTTTGTGCAGACATTCTGTGATGTAGTTAACAGGTCCTGTGCAGAGGACACTGAACATCAGGTTTAAGTGCTAGGTCGATACCAGGTCGGTTGGGTGTCCCATAACCTAGGTGGCCGTAGGGTAGCGAGGCGTCAGAGATATCAGCTTCTATAGGGGCCAGCATATTGAGTGCGGTGCCCATCTCCTCTCCCTCGATGCTTCACCTTCCTTGACCCTAAAGAGGGTAGGTACGCTTTGATTAGGTTTTGGCAGGTACGATTTGATTTGGGTTTTTGTGCAAGATATAGCGCTATATAAATTCCATGTAGTATTATTATTATGTACCCATTGGGTGAACTGGGGGACAAAAGAGAACAAGTTTCACTGAAGAGAAAACATTCCCTAAAAGTACTACAGTTTATTTTTTGTACAGAGTGACTTGTAGAGTGACAGAGTGACGAAAATTCCCAGCATATACACATGGTGTCATCAGCATATTGAGATGTCGATTAAGCTTTGAACTTCAGCGTCTCTAGGGACATAGTATTTCAGCAGTAGTGGGGCGGAATAGTCAGGTGGTTGGAATAATGTGCATTGTGTTCGCGATCTGACGAAACGGGTTTAAATCCCGTTCAAGGGGATATTTTCCCCCTCAAGTTAATACCTGTGTGTTTCAATGCCTACTGTGCATTTATGACGCTCCACCACGAAATGAGTCGCTTAGCACATAATCCACTTTTCCGCTAGGAGCCATTAAAGGCAGGTGGGGGTGAGGTTGTTGATTTTGATATTTTGACTGATTACAAAACTATAGCACTTATTCTACCTTGTAGTGAAATATCAAGGCATAATTTTGTTTCCTTTTCTTTTTAAACGTGCTTTGAAAATAGCGAAGCCCTCATTGTGACTACCTATCACTATGCTTAACTTGTCAATTTCTCAATTTGAGATTTCCTGCAGTCTGTCAATTCAAGTTCTAATAACTTTTGACAGAATTGTCCTATTTTCAATGTGTTTTTTGTATTGTACAGCCGTTTTATTGCAAATTAATAACATGTCAATTGCAAAAGCTAAAAATTGACCTCTGGTGCAATGCGACTCCTTATAGGTGGAGCGTCACATTTTGGCGCAACGTTGCAACCGATATTGATGATTCTTGTTGCAGACTCCCCCTCCCCTCTCCGCCCTGCCCAGAAATCAGTCACACAGTTTCCCGTGACTTTGACAAACTTTCCTCGTCATGAACTCTCTCCTCATTTCTGCTGGGAGTCTCTCATCTCCCACTGATGGTTCCAGACTATAATTATTTCTCCACCCCCTCCTCGTCTCTGCTTCTCTGTCTCTGTCTGTCTCTCTCCCTCCCTCCCTCCCTCTCTCTCTCAACCATCAACCATCAACCATCAACCACCATCTCTCTCTCTCTCTCTCTCTCTCTCTCTCTCTCTCTCTCTCTCTCTCTCTCTCTCTCTCTCTCTCTCTCTCTCTCTCTCCTCTCTCTCTCTCTCTCTCCTCTCTCCTCTCCCAAACCAGCCAGCCAACCAACCAACCAACCAACCAACCAACCAACCAACTAACCAACCAGTCAACCAACCAAATAAAAGAAAAAAAAAGAATCTCTCTCTCTCCGTCACTCTATCTCCATCTCTCTCGCTTTCTGTCTTTCTCTCTCTGTCTCTGTCTCTCTCCCTCTCTCTCTCTCTCAACCATCAACCACCACCTCTCTCTCTGTCTCTCTGTCTCTGTCTCTGTCTCTCTCACTCCTCACTGTATTCTTCAACCTCTTCTCCCACCTCCATCTCATCCTAGTTTGTGCGGTGTCAATGTTCTGGTTCTTGTCAATTTTTTTTTTTTTTTAGTGAAGAAAGCATTCAGATCAAAGTCTTTAGCAAGCAGGTGAAAATAAGGGTCGGCGTCTTTAATGAACGTTCCAGCAACAACAAAAAAAACTACACAAAAAGTTTGACCTTAATTTGAATATATGTCTGGTTTGGATATTTTTGTGTGTGTTGAGTTGTGTGCGGTGTTTGTGTTGGTGTGTGTGTGTGTTGTGGGGGGGGGGGGGGGGGGGGGTTGTACTTATTGTTTCTCTTTGTATTTTTGGTGTCTGTTTTTTTTTTTCTGTGTGTGGTGTTTTTGTTCTTCTTTTCCTTTTCATGCCGAAATCTCGGTCCTAATCTCTGTTTTTAGTTGTCTGTTCATCTTTCTCTCTGTCTGTCTGTCTCTCTGTCTGTCTCTGTCTCTGTCTCTGTCTCTGTCTCTCTCTCTCTCTCTCTCTCTCTCTCTCTCTTTCTCTCCTCTCTGTCTCTCTGTCTGTCTCTCTCTCTGTCTGTCTCTGTCTGTCTGTCTGTCTGTCTGTCTGTCTGTCTGTCTGTCTGTCTGTCTGTCTGTCTGTCTGTCTTCTCTCTCTCTCTCTCTCTTCTCTCTCTCTCTCTCTCTCTCTCTCTCTCCCTCTCTCTCCTCTCTCTCTCTCTCTCTCTCTCTCTCTCTCTTTAATTATTGTATTTGTTTTCATCTGTCTTGTCTCTGGCCTGTCTGTCTCTGTACATCTGTCCCTTGGTACTTCTGTATGAGTCTTACTCTCTGTCTCTCGGGACACGGTGGCATAGTGGTTAGAACATTTCTCTCGCAATCTGACGACCCGGGTTCGAATCCCGTTCAAGGGGTATTTTCCCCTTAAGCTAACATCAGTGCAGACTCCACTATCCCCAAAAGTCCTTCATATGAGACTATAAACCGAGGCCCCGTGTGCGAACGTACGCAGAGCATCTTGCGCACAAGTTAAATCCTGTTCCGCTTTTCGTAAGATTAGGCTTTTGTGTGCCGGTGGGAACAAATGACAAAATTTACAAAACCGCGTACACACGGGAACTGGGTGTTAAAAAGCACATGAGAGCTTATTCCACTATCCTCGATATAAAAGACCTACTAACTAACTAACTAACTAACTAACTAACTAACTAACTAACTAACTAACTAACTAACTAACTAACTAACTAACTAACTAACTAACTAACTAACTAACTAACTAACTAACTAACTAACTAACTAACTAACTAACTAACTAATTAACTAACTAACTAACTAACTAACTGACTGACTAACTAACTAACTAACTAACTAACTAACTAACTAACTAACTAACTAACTAACTAACTAACTGGCTAACTAAGTAACTAACTGACTTACGGACTAACTAACTAAATAAAGAAAGAAATAATATAATTATATATATATATATACATATATACATATATATGAATCAATGAATAAATGAATGAATAAAGAAATAAATAAACCTTCCTCTTTTTCTCTCTCCTGTCCTAGCTCATTGTTCTTCTCACCAGGATCTGATACTTAGCTTTTCCCCCAAAATATTTCCTCCACTTCTTTTTTCAAATCTGTTTACAAATAAAAAAAATGTCGAATATAATTTTGGAAGTTTTAGGCTTGAATGTTTCTTTCTGATTTTCTTAGGATCAGTTATTTTTTTGTTAATCAATTTCGCTTTATCTTTGTCCCTTGAATGAAATCGGTTTTTTTTGATTATCTATTTTTGTTGGGGTTTTTTGGCTGCTTTTTCAATTTAGATATTTCATTAAGGGGTTGATTGATTGTCTCTTTGACTAGCTTTAGCTGTATTAAATGTCTTTTTCATTTACGTTTTCTAGATTTTTTCGATTTTTTATCCTGTAGATTAAATGTGTTGTAGATTAGTTTTTTGTTTGCTTTGTCTCTCCTGCTTGTTTTTGAAGTTCAACAACTGGTTTTCTTTTGATCGCACTTTGATTTTCCCTAGTAAGCTTATGTTATTCATATTGTATCATTGTTTACAATTAAAATTTCTGATTTTGTTTTACTTAGTGTTCTTTCTTTCGATTTTTGTCCTATTTATGCTTTTGCTTGTTTTGATTCGTGTTTCCAATGATCATTACATTTTACGATCATTTTTTGTCCTTGTGTTCTTTTTACTGTTTATAGAATAAAGACTACACCGCAAGGATGCCGGGTAAAGAGAGGGGTTGGCTGTCAGTATAAATAGCACCCCCATTTCTGGAAATTCTGTGCGAGAAATTCCCACTATTCTATCCTTCTCTTTATTTTGGCCTTGTTCCTTTTCTTGTTGTTACCTTCTCGTCTATTTTCTGCCTTCTTGGTCCATTCTGCTGTCTTTTCTTTTCAGACAGGCTTCAAAAGATCAGAGTTCTCTTCCATGCCAAGGTCGGATGTGCGGGGCCTTACTTGCCAGGCACTTAACAGCAGTGCAACGAACTGTTTGTTTATATGACAGAAAACATTAGTTGCTTTCTGAGCATTTGAAGAAGAATAAGAAAAGAAGAAAAAGAATTGCAAAGAAGAATTGCAAGGGAGAAGAATTGCGAAGAAGAAGAATTGCGAAGAAGAAGAATTGGAAAGAAGAATTGCAAAGACGAAGAAGAAGAATTGCAAAGAAGAAGAAGAATTGCGAAGAAGAGTTGCGAAAAAGAAGAATTGCGAAAAAAGAAGAAGAATTGCAAAGAAGAAGATTTACAAAGAAGAAGAATTGCGAAGAAGAAGAAGAATTGCGAAGAAGAAGAAGAATTGAGAAGAATTGCGAAGAAGATGAAGAAGAAGAATGTGCGAAGAAGAAGAAGAAGAAGAAGAAGAAGAAGAAGAAGAAGAAGAAGAAGAAGAAGAAGAAGAAGAAGAAGAAAAGAAGAAGAGGAACAAGAACAAGAGTTTACATCACTTTCATCAATCTCATTGATTTATCTACAAGCACTGATATAGACTAGCAAGCCCTTCCTTCCTTCCTTCCTTCCTTCCTTCCTTCCTTCCTTCCTTCCTTCCTTCCTTCCTTCCTTCCTTCCTTCCTTCCTTCCTTCCTTCCTTCCTTCCTTCCTTCCTTTCCTTCCTTCTCGGCCCCTGAATTACTTTAACTTGTAACAGATTATCAGTTATTCTCTTGCGGCAAGAATTATCATATCATTCTTCATCAGGCTATCCCATGAATTTCATAACTCCAGAAATCATGAATCTGATCAGTCTCACGTTGGCAGCACAGCCCGGCAAAGTTCTGTGCAGAAGACCAGGTCATACTCCACAGATAGAAGGCCACACCACAGTTCTTTACCCTCTAGAACCATACTACCCAGGGATCAAAAATGTCAGTAACCAGATTGCCATCCCAAACAAGGTCGATTCTAACCTTCGCTAAATCAGATTAAGATGATAATGGAAACAGGAAAGCAGGCTGGAAGAAACCCCGAGTTTAAATTACACCCAGTAAATCTGGGATTAAACAGAAAATATGGATGATAAAAGCTCTGGAATTTGGACTAGCTAAGCTCTGTGAATTAGGGAGCGAAGAGAGGGGGGCTCATTAATCTTCACCACATGTAATTATGGGCCCAGTTTTCTGTTTGCAGACATACAAGATGTGCTGTGGTTCACCAATCTGTGTTAGGGCGGAGGACAGTAGAATCTTGTGTGAAGTTGATGCTTGGTTAAATGTTAATGTAAAAGGGTAAAGGTGTCCCATAACCTATGTGGTCGTAGGGAAGCGAGGTGTCAGAGACCTCAGCTTCTCTAGGGGCCAGTATATTGAGGGCAGCGCCCATCTCCTCTCCATCGCTGCTTTACCTTCCCTGACCCTAAAGAGGGCAGGTACCCATTTACAGCAGGGTGAACTGGGTGACTGTACAGTCACCCTTCTAATTGGTAACCAGGCTCGATGCTGCTTAACATTGGCTGGGGAAAGCGAGCGTTCTGACCACAGAGCTATCCCGTCCCCGTGGTTTAAATGAGGTAGAGTTAATCAACATTCACGAAGAAAGCCTTACATTTCAAAGGAATTTTAATGAGTTGGTGGAATATGAACATTCCACACTCCAACCCTCCTATTCATCAGCGCATAAAGCAAGGCAGCCGGAGGGAAGTACTTGCAGCATGAATGTCTCGGACAGAGAGTTTGTGGTGCGTATGAAGTGGTCTAGACACAGCGATACCATTTGTGGGGGTGGGGGGTGGGGTAGTACACCTAACTGAATCAAACTCGACTGAACAAACATAACAAGCAAGTATGACATAAAACATAGCACTGCAACGTGGACACAAAAATGTCTAAGCGCTCAGCCAAGTTGTTTTTTCTTCTTCTTTTCACCTAAGTCTGTTAAAACATTGGCTTGTATTTTTGGCGCGATGTTGTGATCAATATCGATGCTTTTCAGACATTTTCAGAAGCCAGTCACACAGTTTTCCACGACTTTGCCAACTTTTAATAATCATGGAATCATCATTCCTCGCTGATGGTATCTCTTCTCTCCCACCCCAGCGTCCAGGCTTCATATCTCTCTCTCCACCCCCTCCTGTTTCCCCTCTATTTCTCCTCCTTTCCTCTCCCCCTCGTCTTCTCTTCTTTCTTCATCCTCGGTCTCTACATCTTTATCATTTTTCTTCCACCCACCCCCCTCCTTTCCTTTTCTCTTCATTGGCTTTGATGTTCCAACCTTCAGGGTGTTCACACCAAAGTTTTATTTTCGTTTTGTCTTTTCTGCGAGTAGGTGAATATACAGGTGGATGCGTGTGGTCAGCATTTATAGAAGAAATAATTTTGGACGCTGAGTGTAAATTATGTCAGGTTTGGGGGCGAGGTAGATTAGTGGTTAGAGTGTTGCGCTGGTAATCTATCGGTTAGGGTTCGAACCACAATCGAGGCTCTTGTTTAAGGGGATTTTCACCCCAAGAGTCAAAGTCAAGTCAGAATCAACATCAGTACTGGCTCCACTCCCTCGAAAATCGTCCAAATGTGTCTATAAACCGAGGTGACTTGCACGAATGCACAAAGAACATCTTACGCACGCGTCAAAACCCATTCCGCCGGTCGGTAGACGCCATTGTGTGCCAGTAGGAACAGATGACAAAAGATACAGAAAGAAACGCATGCACACTGGTGTCATGTGTAGACATCATCCGCGAAATTGGAATGTGGCTACCTTAATGATAGGCTAGAATGGTTGCACACGCAAAATCTCACCATTGTTTAACCTAAGCATTCTAGACAGGGAATCAAAAAGTCTGTCTTTTTGTGTGTGTGTGTTGTGGTTTCGTTCATCTATATCTGTGTCTCTTTCTTTGGTTCTCTCTGTCTTTGTTTTCCTGCCGCAGTCTGTGCCCACCTTTCATTCTCTAGTTCTATCGTCTATTTGTTTATCTGTTTGTCTGTTTGTCTTTCTGATTCTATCTCATTATCCAACTCTGTGTGTCTGTTTGTCTTTCTGACAATCTCTTTCCATGTTGCTGTCTCCCACGCTCTCTGTGTCTGAGTTCTATCTGTCTGTCTGTCTGTTTGTCTGCCTGTATCTCTCTCTCTCTCTCTCTCTCTCTCTCTCTCTCTCTCTCCTCTCTCTCTCCTCTCTCTCTCTCTCTCTCTCTCTCTCTCTCTCTCTCTCTCTCTCTCTCTCCTCTCCCCCTCCTCTCTCTCTCTCTCTCCTCTCTCTCTCATTTTTTTTGCTTTTTCCGCTCTGTGCGTTTGTCTAAAAACTCGACTGAGTCTGTCTGTCTGTCTGTCTGTTTGTCTGTCTGTCTGTTTATCTGTCTGTCTGTCTCTGTCTCTGTCGCTGTCTCTCTCTCTCTCTCATTTTTTTCAGATCAATACGTTTGTCTACATGTCTCACCGTTTCTGTTATAGTGCCTTTTTCTTTCCTCCATTTGTCCGTCTGTCTTTCTCTATATATGTCTATATATCTCTGTCTGTCTGTCTATCTGTTTGTCTATCTTTCTTTCTGTCTGTTTGTCTGTCTCTATGTCTCTCTCGTTTTTCTCAGGTCTCACCGTCTCTGTTAAAGTGT
>CM060324.1:7506927-7514427 GCA_030674155.1 Stramonita haemastoma
TCTTTGCTTTTTTCTCTTTATTCATTCATTCATTCTCTCTCTATTTCTTACTTTTTTCTGTCTCCCTCCTTCTTTCTCTCTCTTTCACTCTTTCGGTCATTTTTTTTTCGTTTCCCGTTTATTGAAATATCTCAATATTGTGATCAAACCCACAAGAAAACTGCCTACAGTTCTCAATGTTGACGACTTGTTAGGGGAACAAAAATCGTCATAAATAGTGATGTCATTTACTAGAGATAAAATCTGTGCCATGTGGTAGACAGAGGTGAAAAACTTGTCTATGGTTGTCTGCGATAAACTCATGTAAGGCTGTGTCACTGGCAAACATTTCACATTGTGATGTTTTAGAGAGGGAGAGAGAGAGAGAGAGAGAGAGAGAGAGAGAGAGAGAGAGAGAGAGAGAGAGAGAGAGAGAGAGATTATTGAAGTAGTTTTTCGTTTAATTGTTCTTTTTATCTTCATTTTTTAAACCACCCGAATCACCATTACCCTGGCAAAGTAATTATGCCCATGCCGGCCACACACACACACACACACACACAACATGCACAAATGCACGTGTGCAGTTCTGTTGTTGTTTTTTTTGTGCGTGTGGCGACGACCCTGCACTATGTTGTGTTGCATCATATTGTATAACATCATCAATATAGTGTAATAGGCGAAAGTCCCCAAATACCGAACAGGTGACTAATACCGAACAGCCGATTTCTCAAAAACGGGATTTAATTAACTGCTCATATCTGATCTTCGAGATGGTGATGTACTGTCTCTCTACAAAAAATAATGGCTCAGAAAAGCCGCCCACGAAAACGCCGAGTTTCTCTCACTGCTGTTTTTGACGTCAAAAACTTTGGTTTTAGAATTGATTCTGAGCTTCTTTTAGTGAAAACGTATGGTCAACAAAGTCCTTTTACAAGCAATCACCTGAAGATTGTCTGAACAGGATGAAGTTTAAAAGATAATTATTAGGAAAGTTTCGATTACCGAGCACCCGAAATGGCTCAAATTCCGAACAGTGTTCGGACTCTTGTGTTCGCATTTTGACTCCCTCTTTTTAATCATAATTTTCCACATTTTTCTTTTATTCTTATAAATTTATATTTTGTACTTTTAGAATCGTTTTACCATATGTACATGCGAAGTTGTTATAGTCTTTGCGTAGTTTAGAGATGATGTATTCTCAGTAAAAGTCTATCATCAATACATTCTGGAATCTTGATCCTCATAGATAAACGTGTAAAATCTCTCTCTCTCCTCTCTCTCTCTCTCTCTCTCTCTCTCTCTCTCTGTCGTCCTTTTGCCTTCCAATAATTTATTATGAGGTGTGCAAGACGTACAAATGCAGTCTACCCTTTGCTCTTGCCTCACTTTTCTCAAAGTGGGCGTAACAATAATCTAGTAGCTAAACTGACAAGATGTACTACTGGCAACAATAATGTAAAAATAAAAGATTGAACACTATTTAGAGATAAATCATTCACATTGTCTTTTTTGCTGTTGTTGTAGCAGACGACATACGCGAAACAAATGCGCGACGTTTTTAATTCTCTCCCCGTGCTAGAGAACGCTGTTGCCTTCTTTGGGCTTACTAAAAATCATAAAGGCTCGCTCTGTCATGGGAGTTAATTCTCACGCATGCGCATAGCTTCTAAATTCTCTCCCTTTAAGTGAAGAACGCAGTTGCCTTCTTTGCCGTTACTTAAATTCATAAGGCTCGCGCCGTGAAGGGAGTTAATTAGGGAAAGTTCCCTGGACGACTGTTTACTACCGAATTGTCGTCCCCAGCCGTTTAAATCGCAGGGATTGATTACAGTTCAGATAATGAATACCTAACAACTATTTACGCGCATTGCGCACGCGCATTAAAAATCTGTTTATCGTTTGTGGACGGTCAAATGTGTGTGTGTGTGTGTGTGTGTGTGTGTGTGTGTGTGTGTGTGTGTGTGTGTGTGTGTGTGTGTGTGTGTGAATTATTGGAAAACAAACGCTTTGTTTTCTTTGTATTACAAGATTCAGCGCTCTAAAAATTCCGTTTGTCAGGTTTTTTTTATATTATTATTATTATTATTATTATTATTATTATTATTATTATTATTATTATTATTATTATTATTATTATTATTATTATTATTATTGTTGTTGTTGTTGTTGTTGTTGTTGTTGCTGTTGTTGTTATCATTATCATCATCATCATCATCATCATCATTATTATTATTATTATTATTATTATTATTATTATTATTATTATTATTATTATTATTTCTCTGTGCGGAATAAGTTTCACACATATGCCCTCTTTCGGGGGGATATTTTCCGCATTGTTCTTTGTATTTATTGTATTTTATCGATTTTTTGTTTCTATGGGATTTTTTACCTTTGTTCTGTATTTTTGTTTCTGTTTTGAAGCTTTTGTTGATCTTGGTGATATACAGCAGCTCATATTATGACAAATATGTTTTTAAACATGTAATCATGTAATTTATTTATTTTAAATAAAATGAATAAATTACATGATTACATGTTTAAAAATGACTTATTAATATATAACTTAATAATAATAATAATAATAATAATAATAATAATAATAATAATAATAATGACTTAATTCCCTCTCCTCTCTCTCTCTCTCTCTCTCTCTCTCTCTCTCTCTCTCTCTCTCCTCTCTCTCTCTCTCTCTCTCTCTCTCTCTCTCTCTCTCTCTCTCTCTCTGTGGGGACTTTCGAGGAACAATGTAGATCGAAACATGTTTCGACGCAATTTCGAAGTGTATCATACATGTGCAATATGACAACAATTGAAATTCTGGCGAGTTGATGTTCATTTATCCATGTTTGGTCTGACTTCTTTTTTTTAGGACAGCATTCCCCAAATTGAGATCGCCAATCCGGAACACCTATTCCATTCAGGATCGTCAATCCGGAACAATTCGGAACAAGGCTACTTTCACCCATGAATTCCCATGTAGGCGGGCTGACTAAGAAATTTCAGAACTAGGCCTAGCCGTGTCCAGCAGGCAGCTTTAATTGAACAGAGTAGGGGCAAAACCCATGATGGCACTTTTTTATTTTTTTATTTTTATTTTTTTTATTTTATACCACTTTATGTCACAGCAGATTTCTCTGCGTGACATTCGGGCTGCTCTCCCCGGGGAGAGCGCGTCGCCACAAGTGCAGCCCCGAGCCACCCTGGGGACTCCAACTCCCCGATTTTGCCTCAGGGATGGTGTCTAAACACGACACCTGTGTGCATGCCGGTTTTTAAAGAAATAATTTTGTCATCCGCTCCTACCGGCACACAATGGCCTGCTCTTCCAAAGGTGGAACGGGGTTTTAATTAACGTGTGCTCAAGATGTTCTGAGTGCGTTCGCACACGGGGCCTCGGTTTATAGTCTCATCCGAATGACTAAATCACTTCTCTGGCACTCAGTAGCAGAAGCAGCAGCAGTCTCAAACAGCCTTGGAAATAACATCCGGATTTGCACTGCGTGCTGAGGACGAAACAGATAAAGTTTGATTTCATTTTTATTTCAGGAGATAATACCCAAAAACTGAAAATGGAAACTATTAAGAGGGGGGAAGGTTGTATTTGATGAACTGGCGATATAGATAGCTTATCGCAGATAAGTAGGTTACAAAAGATTTCTTATTTCGTTCAGCTATAAGAGCTGCAGTGCAGGAAGCAATGCGGCTATATGATGGTGGTGGTGATAATTACGTTTTAAGAGAGAGGGTGGGGAGGGGGAGAGAAAATGAGCCAGACACCTTGTCAATGTCTAGGCAAGTTTAGGTAATTTTGCAGTTCACAAAACATCATCGGTGAACCATCCTTCAGCCATGTAAGGGGCAAGGAAATTGTTCGGAGAGGGCTTGAGATCAGAGGGAAGTGGGGAGGAGGAGGGGGCAGGCAATAATAGTAGGTAGACTACAGTTCTCTAAGTTGACTTTTTAGGGGGTCCAAAAATTGCGTTAAATAATGACGTCCTACACTATAGATGAAATCTGGGCTGTGGCTTAGACAGAGGTGAAATATTCTTGATACTTGTCTATGGCTTTCTGCAAATAAACTCAATAACTGTCTTGCAGTGTTCTGTTTCTTTCTCTTTTATCCTATATAAATGCTTTTGCGTTCGTGCGTGCGTGCGTGCGTGCGTGCGTGCGTGTATGTGTGTGTGTGTGTGTGTGTGTGTGTGTGTGCGTGCGTGTATGCGTGTGTGTGTGCGTATGTGTAAAATTACATAATTTGGCAGAAAGTCTTTCGGTCAAATGAAAAATTGACGTAAGCGCCAAGTCAGGCACTTAACGGCGGTGAGAGGCCTTTTCGCTCATAAAACAGACAATAGTTGCTGTCTGGGCGTTCGACAACGACGACGAAGAAGAAGAGGTAAGAACAGTATGCTTTACTGCCCCGATGTACCACAACAAATGTTGAAATCCTACGACATGAACAGACAGAGGTCAACGAACACCTATCTTGAGATTTACCCGTCAACATAGCTTAGGCAACTACGGAGAAAAAAACAACTTTACACAGTTGCAAGCGTACAGTCAAGCTAAGGAATGGAAAACAAAAATAAAAACTTTCCCCCAAAAAATTCAGCATAACAGTACTGTACTGTAGAACTGACTAGCAGACTAAATATGTTGATAAAAACCTATACACTGTTATATTAAAACCATCATAGGCTTTTTAAAGAGGCATTACAAGAAATCTAGAACCACGCATGACATCACAGATATATCACAAAAGACAAGGAGAGAGATGGAGGCGTACAAGGAATAGATGTATCAGTCTAGTGTGCTGTCTTGCAAACAGTGGATTACCAAGACATGGTAGTACCTTATATAACGAGGTTGTTCTCATTAACCCCTGCATGAAGAAGTTAAGCCTTGCAGGGAGCTTGGCTAGGTGTAAGTGGCTTTGTTTTTGGCTTTCTGATTACAGGAAAGGGAAAAGTGGCGGTGGTGAGAGGAATGGTGACAGTGATGGTGACTGTGGGTTGTGTAGAGGCGAGGTTATTGTTTTGCATGGGTGGCTACTGCAGTGGGACGCTGGAGAAGACCAAATTTCAAATTCCAGTACTTTTTAAAAACCATTTTAAATAAGTTTTATCATGTTGTACATTGTTGTATACCATGAAATGCGGTTTTTCACATACATATAAAAAGCAAGCAAACTATTCACACAAAGGATAATGAAATATGATAAAGTATAAGAGAAATTAGGAAAAACAGAAGAAGAGAAAAAAAACATACACACATATACTCACACAAATATGTTTAAGTTAGAGCGAGAAGGAAGATGAGATAGCTAGTCAAATTCCAATACTTTATTTTCTCAAAGACAGAGAACTACACGCGGGTTACGAGCCACACATAAAAACAGTAAACATGTAAAGATGATATCACGAAAAATACCACAACATAGTATTCGAACATCATCATCATCACACTATAAAAATACCCAAAATCAGCAATACCTTAGCTAGTGATAAAAGTCACACAAATAAATTTCAAACACTCTTGTGTGCGCGCGCGCGCACACCACACACACACACCACACACACACACACACACACACACACACACACACACACACACACACACACATACACACACACACACACACGCACAAACACACACACGCACAAACACACACACACACACACACACACACACACACACACACACACACACACCACACACACACACACACACACACACACACACACACACACACACACACAACACACATTGGAAACAATGCACACATGTGTACTCGTTTTCAAGACATAACACATTTTGTAATTAAATTTCCAAGAAAGTGGATTTTTTTCTCCAAAGTTTAAAAAAAATGTATATGTCCTCAGAAAGTGTAAGTAAAACATAAACCTGAAAGCTACACAGCCATGATTTATCACTGATTATTTAGACCACGGATGGAGACAGGGGTGGGTGTGGACAGGTTAGTCTGTAATATGTCCACTACGTACAAGGGCAGGCTAGCTAATAGCAGGATGATGGGGTGTGACCAGGTCATTGACACCAAGCAAACACGGAGACTTTTTGTGCGACTGAAATAGACATGGAAAGCTGGAAGCAACTTCGTTCCAGAAAAAAAGAGTGGGAGGCTGTTGTAGCTGTTGTAATGATGGTGGTGGTGGTGGTGGCGGCGGTGGCGGTGGTGGTGGCGGTGGTGGTGGTGGTGGAAGTGGTAGTGGATTGGTGTGGTGTTGGGAGAGAGAAGAGAGATGATGATTGCGGGTTGTGATGACGTGATATCATTGCTTTTGTTGGTATCAGTGGCAGTGTGACGACGTAGATAGACCCCGGGAGAGTGAAAAGTGGGGGTGGGGGTGGGGGGAGGATCTAGCAGGCTAAAAAGGGAAGAAAAGGGATAGTGATGAGGTTGTTGTTTTGACAGTCGTGGCAGTGATGATGATTGCAACACGCTAAGGGGAATCTATCTTATACTCTTAACCACCAACCCCCAAAATAACATTCTTCATTATAGATAGGTCTATGCTTAAAAAAGAGAATAAATCTCAATGCTTCGAAGGACATTCTGCAAAAACATGTCCACTATGCTACAAACTTAGGACAACACGAAATTTTACAGCTAATGCTAAAATAAAGACTGAGGTCAACAACCGAATACGTCAAGATTTAGGTGTCTAAATATTTGTTTTAAAAAGAAAGCTAAGAAAAAGAACTGCTTCGGAGTAAATGGGTTTTGCAGAGTTAGCACGGGTAAGATGGAGGAAGGGCAAAAGTACAGAAAAAGGACATTCTCTTCTTTTTTAATTTTTTTTTATATATATAAGGGATATTAGAATAAGCACTCATGTGCTTTTTTATATCCAGTCGCCGTGTGTGTCTAGTTTTGTAAATACTGCCATCTGTTCTCATCGGCACACAATGGCCTACTCTTAGGAAAAGCGGACACGGATTTAACGTGTGCGCAAGATCCTCTGCGTGCGTTTGCACACAGGGCTTCGGTTTAAAGTCTCATCCGAAAGACTTTTGAAGAGGATGGAGTCAAGTCAGCACTGATGTTAACTCCAGGGGAAAAGATCCCCTCGAACGGGAATCGAACCCTGGTTGTCAGATTGCGAGCACGATGTTCTGACCACTGGGCTATCCCATCCCCCAGTTTTGCAGAGTCAGCACAGCTGAGATGCAGAAAGGCGGAAAGGTACGGGAAAAGGACATGCTACAGCTCCAAGGTTCGCTAATGGTGGAATTTTGCATGTGCACGCATTTTTTCCTGTCATGTAGGTAGCAACATTCCGACTTCGGGGATCTATGTGTACCTGTCTTCAAGGATCTGGCCAAACAGAGAGCCTTGCTTCACTTCAGAGGATATTTTGTCCTTCATAGAGGAGGTTGTAGAACTCAGCAGAGACAGAGAAAGATGGCAAACCCTGGTGGTATTGTGTAGAGCTCCTACCGTCGACAGTGGCGATGAAGATACCTGACCTAGCCTGACCTGACCTGACCTAA
>CM060324.1:7521927-7523170 GCA_030674155.1 Stramonita haemastoma
GGATGACAGGAAATAAAGAATTTGAATTTAAAACATTCACAGTACGCACTCCTCTTCTTGGTTCTTGGGCTAAAGCTCTCATGCTTCCTAATGGTGAGATCTTTGCTTAGGCGATCGAATTTGTCCCACCGTTAAGGTAGCTGCATTCCGACTTCGGGGAGAGCACAACATGATTGAGGTACTTATGAAAATGCACTTAGTACAGGAGACAACAACATCACAAAATTTCGCTATGCTAACGACATCAAAATCGTGGCAGGAAGCAAATGGAAACTTGCCAAAGACCAAAGCCACAAAAAGATCAAGTAAAGAAATAGAAAGCAATTAAAAAAAAACACCGGAATATAATGACTCGCCACAACTTCACCTTCACTACTAACACACATATCTTTTGAAAATAATGGTTAAAAAAAATAAATAACCAACTAGAAATGTTCCTGCCTGCTCACCTACTATCTGCCTGCCTACCTGCCTATCTTTTCAAATCCATGTCCTTCTTATTTTTAGTTCTAAACGGTCAGTGTGATTGATTCAAAACAAATTGATAATGAGAGTATTTCCCTTTTTTAAAAGTGAAAATATTCTACACTGTTGGTCAAAAACTTTCAACTGCCTCAGGCGCTCTTGTAGCTCTCACTAGGAAGTAATCACTGTGTTAAAATTGATCAACAAATCCTGAGATGACAAGAATACCTGTGATAAGATTCAAACCCACGACCTCTTAGCCGACAGATAAAGAGCGCTTGTCACTGCACTAAAAGCATATTAGCACTGTTGTTTTGTTTTGTACTTCCAAACCAATACAATCATGTTGTTTACAGCCCTGTCGACCACACAGGCCATATCGGGGCTGTCACCTTGTAAAAGTTTATATCCCATAATAAAACTGTTCAACTATATAAATTACTAAACATGGTATAAAACTAACTCTACCATCCTTCCTAGTATTAACCTTTTGGTCAACCATAAGGCTCAACACAGGGCGAGCTCTGCGTTGTAGGAAAAATCACACCCTGTATTGTAATTTAGAAGATTGATGATTAATATCCTTGTGTATAATCAAACATGTTGTATAGCTTTAGAAGAAAAAAACAACGATGGCATGTTTACGATGTTTTGAGCGTTCAACCATAGGTACATTTTTAGGGCTGTTATTCTCAAACTCTAAAAGGTGACCCATTTCTTTCCCAAAAGCACAAACATGTTTACTTCTTTGTCCTGACAGACATAACTCACTTTTTGG
>CM060324.1:7523270-7530770 GCA_030674155.1 Stramonita haemastoma
ATTTTAAAAAGCTTGGGGAAAATGCACGGGGGACTATGAAAGATATTTAGGGATAATCAAAACCATTTTTATCTAGGAAAGGGGTGATGGGAGGGGGGGAAAAAAGTGAGGGAGAAAAGGGAGGAAAATCCTCAACCCCGAGTTTTTTAGCAGAGACCAAAGCCCCTTCTAAATCCCAAAACCCTTTTTGGGTTTTCCGTAGGGGGAGCGAGGCATCAGAGACCTCACTTCTCTTAGGAGCCCCCCATGTTGAGAGGGGCCCCCCCATCTCCTCCCCCCTGTTAAAAAAAATAAACTGAAAGGGGAACGGAAAGGGGGGAAAAAAGGGGAAAAGGGGAAGAAAAAAGGGGGGGGGAAAAAAAAGGGGGAAATTCTCCCCACAAATTTTTTCTAAAGGGGCGACGAAATCAATTTAAAACTAAAAACCCCTTTAAAAACCCCCCACGGGGAATAAATCTTTTATAAAAAAATTTTTTAAAAAATTTTTTTTTTCCTGAACTCAGGGGCACCCAAAAAACCTTTTCAAATGGCCGAACAAGCACGAAAAAACAAAACATTAAAAAAAATTTTTCCAAAGTTTATTAAGTATTTATAAATCAATTCAATCAAAGTCATGGTACATGAAAGCTTAAAAGAAACGTCATTTATTTAGTAAAATTTTTAAACATGTTAGAAATTGTACTGGGGTGCTTGCGTGCTTGTGTGTGTGTGGGGTTCCATGGGGCCGGGTGTGGGGGGGGGGGGGGGGGGGGGGGGGGGGTGGGGGGGGGGGGGGGGGCGCGTTGCGAGCTTCTGAGCGTGCCTGTGTGTTTTTGGCACACGCCCCGTTTTTTGGGTATACGCGCATGCACGCGCCGAAAGCGTTTTCGGGAAAAGGCACACACATACATTTGCAAGCGTGTGAAAACCACACTCTTTTTAAAAACAATGCACTACTTTTTAAAAAGCCCTTATTGACACCAAACTTTTTTGTTAGCACAGTAGGCCTACTTTTCCCCAGCCCCACCCCTTTCCTCTTGTTCTGTCTGTTTTTATATATTCAATATTCTTCCTCCTCATTTTTCCCAACCTCCACCCCCCCCCCCCCCCCTCCCTGCATTCCTAAATACACCTACTGCCCCTGTGATGTGGTAACCCCCACAGATTTAATCACAGCTGTCGTGTCTCTTTCCGCCATTGTCCCTTAAATTGGGATTTCTTTTTACATTTTAAATAAAGTCCCAATCAGAAATGACCAACACCAAAAAATAAGGAATCTGGCTTACTTTTTACCTTATTTCATACACGCGATTCTTCCATTCATTCTGCGCAGAGGAACTAAAAACAAAAAAAACCATAAGATAGTCAACGTTTTTTCAGTTGCTTTTATTTGAGAGCTTTCTTGTGCTGTTCACAAAATTTTATTTGGGGGTTTTTACACACAAAACCACAACACACCCACACACAACCCAGACAACCACACACGCGCCGCGCGCGCGCGCACACACAAAAATTCAACCCACACACACAAAACAAAACACACACAAATATAATATATATATATATATAATATATATATAATAATATATATATATAATATATAAAATCTTTCTCTCTCTCCTCCCTCTCTCTTTTTTTTTTATAAACATTTGACACTAATTTGTTTGCTTGTGTGTTGCGCTGCTGCGCGCGCGGCGGCGCGCGTTGTGTGTGTGAGTGTGTGTGTGGGGTGCCTGCGTACGTGCTGCATGTTGTCTGTCTTGCGCACGCATGTTTTGTGTGTATGTGTGCCGGCTTGCTATCTGCATTAAATACCTCAGACCCTTGCGCAACACAGTATTCCCCCCTGCACTAAAAAGTTTTACTTTTTTCTAAAAGGCCCCCGTAAACCCCGGCCTATTACAGAAAATCAAACACAGAATTAGTCTGATGGCCATTTTACGGGACTGTAATTCTGTACCCCTACCAGTGAAAACCCCAATGCAGAAGGGGGAAATCGTTTTTTTAAAATTTGTAAAAGTTTCCTAAAGTTCAATTCTCTCAATTCGATGGGGACTTTCGGAAAGAGAAATTGAATTTATTAGTTACAAAGAGGCTAAGGGCTGTTGTGAAAAAAAAAATTTGACAAAATTTGGGGAAAAGCAAGCAGAAGAGGAATGGAGGGAACTGGTCCCCAACTTAAGACTTTCGTGGAACCCATGAAATTAAAGTCGAACAGCGGCTATAGCGACCGTCCCCTGTAACAATAAGATTACTTTTAAAAAAAAAAAAACAAGAGAAGAGAGAGAAGCGGGGAAAAGAACGGAGAGAAGAGAGAAAAGAGAGAGAGGGGAGAGAGGAGAGAGAGAGAGAGGGGAGAGAGAGAGAGAACAAAAATGTTAGGTTTAAAAACTTGTCATGGGTTGACGAAATCAAAAACAGCAAAGCCAAAAGATAAAAAACATTCTTTTGTAATCTTGTCCCCTGGCTTGTACTGGTACTTGCAAACCAACCTTGACCTACTAGAGCCATACATGGACCCTTTAACCAAAATCCGTAAAGAAAATCACCACCGCAGATGCCCATGTTTAAGGAGAGCCCGTTCAATAAAACCAGACGGACCATATCAAGAACACCAAGATCAAGGTGGTTGGAACAATACCAATTCTTCCCTAATTTCCCGCACAGAGAAACGATGGTTTTGGCAACCCTGACACGCATGGCACCTTTATCAGCTTGCCAGTAAAGCCTACAACATAAGGAATTTCCGGTACAAGGCAAGGGGAAGACCGAGGAAGACCTGGATCGAGGGTGTGAAAAAACACGAAGACCCACACACAACACCCGCCCACCCTGGCCGTCAAACTTGCCGCAGAAAAAGAAAGCCCCTTTCCCCCCCCCACCCCTAGATGGTACAAGAGGACGGGTAAAGTAAAAGTGGTAAATTATTGACACAGATTTTTGGCCTCAGCCAAGAAAACTGTTTATGATTTTGTTCTTGCCTTTAATGTCTGTACCTATTAGTTGATTAAGAGAAACAAAGGTTTAGAACAAAAGTACTCATTAAAGCAAGGGAGTATGAAGGGTTTATGAGGGCAGGAAAAGTGTTCCCCTTTCTTAAAATCAAAGGGATTTTGATTTTCATGTACATTTACGAACATGAATTGCGGTGCTGTTTTGGCGAAAACAAGTTTTATCTTGTAACAATTTGAATTACATGCTTTGAAGTCTTGTGGCAATAGACGTTTTATGTATTTAAGTGGGCGCGCACTCTTGGTTGTGTGTGTGTGTGTGTGGTGTGTGTGTGTGTGTTGTGTGTGTGTGTGGTGTTGTGTTGTGTGTGTGTGTGTTGTGTGCGGTGTGTGCGTGCGTGTGTGTCTGTGTGTATGTGTGTAATGTGTAAGAGTGTCTGTGTGTGTTATTTTTATCGAGGATAATGGAATAAGCAATGTGTTTTTGTATGTGTTTTTGACTGTGTGTCTGTGTCTGTATCTGTGTGTGCTTTGTGTGGGGCGGGGAAGAGACAAAAGACATACGGGGTGTAGAGAGAATCAAACACACACTATGCACCAACACACACACACACACACACACACACACACACACACACACACACACACACACACCACACACACACACACACACACACACACACACACACAACACATCTGAACTCATCTGCTAGTCTTTTGTCCCGGCACTTTCCTGGTACAATAATTATTCCCACCCTAGGCACCACCACCCAACCCCGCTTCCTTTTTTTCTACAGTTTAACCTTCTCTCTGTCTTCGCCCACCCCCCGTCCCCGCCCTCCTCACTCCCCCCTCCATCCTCCCATATCCTAACCATACGATTTTTGTCTCGGCTGTAGTGTCTTTGTCTTATCACATGACTATCTTTTTTAGAAAATAATTGTTCATTTGAGGCAAATCAGCAAAAGATCCGTCCCAATAAAAAAACAACTTATGGCACATGTTGCAGTTCAATAGGCGCCAGTATTCTCCTATTAGTTTTCTAGCAGAAAAGAAGAGTCAGAGAGTTCGGCTTGTATTATTAGATTCTGTCTTTTACTGGGCAAGCTCTGGTGTGTGTGTGTGTTTGTGTGTGTGTGTGTGTGTGTGTGTGTGTGGGTGTGTGTGGTGTGTGTGTGTGTGTGGTTGTGTGTGTGTGTGTGTGTGTGTGTGTGTGTGTGTGTGTGTGTGTGTGTGTAAGTACGTGTGTGCATGCACGCTCGCGTGTATATGTAAATATGTATATATACGGGGTTGACAGATGCTTTTTTGAACAAACCTGTGAAGTTGTTTAACTTGAGCACGAGCACGAGACCAGCAATGCACCGGCCAAAAAATGTGTTTTTAAGCTTAACTATCTGGCTTGACATCCGTACGCTTGAAGCGACTAGGTCATATTGCGCACACGTTTAAATCCTGTTCCGCTTTTCGTAAGAGTAGGCCATTGTGTGCTGGTGGGAACAGATAACATTTACAAAACTGCATACACACGGGGATTGGATGCAAAAAAGCATATGAAATGCTAAATCGATTATCCTCGATATAAAAGAGGAAATAAATAAATAAATAAATAAATAAAGATAAGATACTACCCCTACAGATGAATTATGGCTATCTTAATAGTGGGGGAAAATGACATGGTTTACGGTCAAACTGGTCATTACCACGAAGTATTATTAGTTGTGTCTACTACAAAACTCTGGATCTTGCTGACAGAATATGAAAAAATGCAGACACCCACTGAAAAATTCAGACATGTCCCTCTATAATGATGACAAAATGTGTCAGGTGTCAAACATTTATAAAATGATATATAAGACTGGGTTGGGTTCGTACTGGAAAAATCAAAGCCTTACTAACCATAAAACTTTCTTAAGTCAGGTTGAGCAATGATAAATCGACTGTTTCTATCGACAATGGAACGAGCATGCCAACAATATTACAAGGATTCAGCGTAAAGTGTACATCTAAATTATCTATATTTATTGAAGCGCACTTCACCTTGGTGACGGATAAAAAGAAAGCATATCTGTGTCATTTTGATCAGCTTTAGATTAGTGATATCAGAGCTACAGACGCACAGAAAAAAAGGTACACGGCCACTTCTGAGCAAGATCTTCTTGTGTTTGACTTTGCCACAGTGCTGTAGAAACTCCTTTAAATGGGAAGGTAAAGCAGCTAGGGAGAGGCCGAGGAGATGGGCGCCGCTCTCAAGATGCTGGCCCCCAAGAGAAACTGGGGTCTCTTTTTTTTTCTTTTTCTTTTATTCTTTTATATCGATGAAAATGGAATGAACACTCGTGTGCTGTTTTTATCCAGTCCCCGTGTGTATGCAGTTGTGTAAATATTGTCATAATTATGTTCCCACCGGCACACAATGGCCTACTCTTACGAAAAGCGGAACAGGATTTAACTGGTGCGCAAGATGTTCTGCGTGCGTTCGCACACGGGGCCTCGGTTTATAGTCTCATCCGAAAGACTTTAGGGAGAGTGGAGTCGGCACTGATGTTAACTCCAGGAGAAAAATCTCCTCGACCGGGAATCGAACCCGGGTCGTCAAATTGCGAGCGCAATGTTCTGACCACTAGGCTATCCCGTCCCCCTAAAGGTAAAGCAGCGAGGGAGAGGCCGAAGAGAATGGGTGCCGCTCTCAAGATGCTGGCCCCCAAGAGAAACTGAGGTCTCTGATTTCTCACTCCCCAACAACCGCATACGTTATAGGAGCACCTTCACCTTTGTTTAAATTGACTGGATGGCTTTTTCTGTACTATGATGTCACCATTTTCAGTTTTTTTAAAGGTTCGCTTAGTGTTAAGGGGCGACTAAAATCAATAGTCATCTTTCATAAATATCATTCATCGATTACATGACTGGTTTTTCAGTTTTCTGACCTCCCTCAAAGTGTTAACCATGTCCGCCGTGCCTGAAATCGTGCTACTTATATGAATTTATAAAGTAAAAAAAAAAGTTCCTTCAAGTTTATAAAGATTTTCTTAAAGCTGCACTAGAATTACAGTCATTTCGAAATCGAAAAATAAGAACGTTCTGTCAAGATTAAAAAGCTACGTGTCAATATTACCACACCACAAGACCGGTTAGTCCTTTCATCAATGAAATTTGATTTGTCTTTGGCAAAGAAGATTAGACTTTCCTTTGGTACAGAATCTAGATTGGCTCAATATTATCCCAGTAACACCACCCTCTTTACGCCGTTTTTCTACAGTTGTGTGATCGATATGAAATTTTTGTTCTCTTCAGGTTCATGAACTGGGACGACCAATAGTTCACTTCAGTCTTTTAAGCCTTTAAGCTAAAGAACAAATTCTAGTTGAGATGAATGTGGACTCTCTCCTCACCCGCCCCCCCCCCCCCCCCCCCCCCTCTTTCTCCTCCCCATCAGATTATGACCTGATTATCTGCAGAATGACACAAAGGTGATTTTTTTATCATGTAGTCAGTTTTGTTATTATAAGACAGCTTGATTTACTCTGATTTTCGTCCCTGCCTGTAATATATCACTTCTACTTACAGCATTTTTTAAAATCAGAGATCATTTCAAACAGTAAGTTATCTACGTTGTTTTTTTTTATCCAGTTATTTATTTAATCTTCTTTTTGAGGGGGTTGGGGGGGGGGGGGGGGGTCCGTGTAAGTACAAAAAGATTAGTCAGTGTTAAAAAACAACAACATATAATGCCGTAATTTTAAGCTGTTATTTACACCGTATGCTTTGACGTTTCCTCGTGTGGGTTATTTATCTTTAAAAAATAGCGAGAGCAGGGAGAGAGAGAGAGAGAGAGAGAGAGAGAGAGAGAGAGAGAGAGAGAGAGAGAGAGAGAGAGAGAGAGAGAGAGAGAGAGAGAGAGAGAGAAGGAGAGAGATGAGGGATGGTGCAGACGCGTGGGTGCGGTGCGGTGGTGTGTGTGTGTGGTGTGTGTGTGTGTGTGTGTGTGTGTGTGTGTGTGTGTGTGTGTGTGTGTGTGTGTGTGTGTGTGTGTTGTGTGTGTGTGTGTGTGTGTGTGTGTGTGACATAACACACGCACAGCTACATATACACACTTTCCATCTTCCTCTTATAACATTTTCTTTGCTAAATGTTCATCCCATCCTACCCTCATATCCCTTCTTTCAAACATCCAGGTCCTTATTTACTTTACACACACACACACACACACACACACACACACACACCACACACACACACACACACCACACACACCACACACACACACAACACACACACACACACACACACACACACACACACACACACACCACACAACACCACACACACACCACACACACCTCTGTCTGTCTCTCCATATCTGTCCTCTTCCTCTGTATCCGTTTTCTGTCTCTTGTCTCTCTTTTCTCTGTCTCTTCTTCTTCTCTGTCTTCTGTCCTGTCTGTCTCTGTCTGTCTGTCTGTCTGTCTGTCTGTCTGTCTGTCTGTCTGTCTGTCTGTCTGTCTCTGTCTCTCTCTCTGTCTCTGTCTCTGTCTGCTCTGTCTCGTCTGTCTGTCTGTCTGTCTCT
>CM060324.1:7555770-7575770 GCA_030674155.1 Stramonita haemastoma
AGCGCTCGTCTGTACCGCAACCCTACGTTTGTGCCAATCTGACTTTCCTCCCAGGGGAAAAATCCCAAAATGGGGATAGAGCGGAGGTGAGTAAAAAGTTAAAAAAAATAAAAGATTAAAAAAAACACAAAATAATTTTTAAAAAACACCAAAAACAAAGTCCCAGTCTGGGTCAGCATGGCGCAAACGTAACGGTTGATGTCGTGTTTTTTGGTTTTGTTTTTGGTCTGGTTTGGTTTGGGGTTTTTGTGTGTGTGTGGCCTTTTTTTAAATTGCAGTATTCTTGTGTTGTTGTTGTTGTGTTGTTGTTTAATTTAAAGTCTATTCACACTTGGTATTCTTGTGTGTGTGTGTGTGTGTGTGTGTGTGTGTGTGTGGTGTGTGTGTGTGTGTGTGTGTGTGTGTGTGTGTGTGTGTGTGTGTGTGTGTGGTGGTGTGTGTGTGTGTGTGCGTGTGTGTGCGTGTATGTTTGTGTGTGTGTGTAGTGTAGTGTGTGTGTGTGTGTAAGTGTGTGTGCGCGCGCTCTTTGCTTCGCGTTTTGGGGGGGTATTTTTAAAGGGATCGTTTCAGGTTTGGTTTTTCGTTTTTGTGTTTTTTGTTTTAGTTTTAGCTTTAGCTTTTTGTCGGTTATTTTTAGGGGGGGGGGGGTATACAGTAGTTCCCTTGGTTGTTCTTCTACCCACACTTTCTTCTACAAACGATCCTGCCTAGAAAGCCAAAATTCCTGGTTCAATATGGTCCCAGGTTCAATTCCCGTTTGGGCCCCAAATCTCCCCCCTACATCTTTCTAGACAATGAGTGGGGCTCTGGGAGCTAGATTTTTTTTCGGCTGAGACAATAAACCGAGGTCTTGTGTACAACACGCATTCAGCGCACATAAAGGACTCCACGGCATCAACAGAGTTGTCCCTGGCATCGTGCGAGAGACAGACAGTCAGACAGACAGTGAGAGACAGAGAGACAGAAAGACAGTGAGAGACAGACAGACAGGCAGACATACAGACAGACAGACAGACAAACAGACAGACAGACAGGCAGGCAGGTAGGCAGGCAGGCAGGCAGGCAGGCAGGCAGGCAGGTAAGCAGGCAGGCAATAAGACAGACAGACAGACAGACGGACGGACAGACGGACAGAGACAGAAACAGACAAACAGACAGAACAAACACAGAAAGAGAGAGAGAGAGAGAGAGAGAGGAGAGAGAGAGAGAGAGAGAGAGAGAGAGAGAGAGGAGAGAGAGAGAGAGAGAGAGAGAGAGAGAGAGAGAGAGAGAGAGAGAGAGAGAGAGAGAGAGATGATGATGATGATGATGACGAGGAGGAGGAGGAGGAGGATAATGAGGAGGAGGAAGAAGAGGATAATGATGATGATGAGGAGGAGGAGTATGATGATGAGGAGGAGAAGGAGGAGGAGGAGGAGATGGAGGAGAAGGAGGAGGATCATGAGGAGGAGGAGGAGGAGGAGGAGGAAGAAGAGGAAAGTGGTTGTGGGGGCGGTTACCCATAATGAAATCAATTATTTCAATAGCTCTTTATTATGATGCTTTATATCTTCTCTTCATTACAGTACCTGCTTTTTAAATGGCTTGCTTCATAGTCATGCTTGCAATACTGCGGGATGGCCCGTTGTTTTAGTGTCATGTATGATTGGGTGCGGCGCTGGTGTGGTGTGTGTGTATGTGTGTGTTTGAGTGTGTTGTGTGTGTGTGTGTGTGTGTGTGTGTGTGTGTGTGTGTGTGTGTGTGTGTGTGTGTGTGTGTGTGTGTTGTGGTGTGTGTGTGTGGTGTTGTGTGTGTTTTGAGTGGTGTGTTTGTGTTGTGAGGTTGTGTGTGTTTGAGTGTGGTGTGTGTGTGTGTGTTTGAGTGTGGTGTGTGTGTGTGTGTTTGGTGATGTGTGTGTTGTGTGTGTGTGTGTGTGTGTGTGTGTGTGTGTGTGTGTGTGTGTGTGTGTGTGTGTGTGTGTGTGTGTGTGTGTGTGTGGTGTCAGTCAAGTCAAATTTTTATTTGCAGATTGTACATGTAATAGGCAATCTTGTTGCTTTTCTTTCACAAAGCCACCTCTCTTAGGGCAACAACAGCATCAGCACTGTGTGTGTGTGTGTGTGTGTGTGTGTGTGTGTGTGTGTGTGTGTGTGTGTGTGTGTGTGTGTGTGTGTGTGTGTGTGTGTTGTGTGTACGTGCTCGTATGTGTGTGCGTGTGTGTATGTGTGTATATGTGTATGTGTGTGCACGCGTGCGCGTGTGCGTGTGTGAGTGTGTTATGTTCACACGCGCGTACATACTTCTCATTTTTCTTTCTGCACCTTACCATGCATGCTTACGCTCATGTACACTGTGACGTGTCTGTCTGTCTAGCTGGCTGGCTGTCTGTCTGTCTATCTATCTGTCTGTTTGACTGTCCGTTTAACTATATATCTGTCTGTCTGTCTGTCTGTCTGACTGACTGTCCGTCTGACTGTTTGACTATCTATCTGTCGATCTAACTATCTATCTATCTATCTATCTATCTATCTATCTATCTATCTATCTATCTATCTATCTATCTATCTATCTATCTATCTTATCTATTTATCTATCTATCTATCTATCTATCTATCTATCTATCTATCTATCTATCTATCTATCTATCTTCTGTCTGTCTGTCTGTCTGTCTGTCTGTCTGTGTATATCTATTTGTCTCTCTGACTATCTATGTGTCTATCTATCTAGCTAGCTAGCTAGCTAGCTATCTACCTATCTATCTATCTAACCATCTACTATCTAACCATTTATCTAATCATATATCTATCTATCCATCTATCTATCTACCTATCTATCTATCTATCCATCTATCTGTCTAACCATCTATCTATCTAACCATCTATCTAACAATCTATCCATCTATCTATCTATCTATCTATTTATCTATCTATCTATCTATGTATCTATCTATCTATCTATCTATCTATCTATCTATCTATCTATCTGTCTGTCTGTCTGTCTGTCTGTCTGTTTGTTTGTCTGTCTGTCCTGTCTGTCTGTCTGTCTGTCTATCTGTCTTTTTATCTATCTATCTATCTATCTATCTATCTATCTATCTATCTATCTACTATCTATCTATCTATCTATCTATCTATCTATCTATCTATGGATCGGTGGTCTAGGTGGTAACGCGCCTTGCCTAGAAAGCAAAAAGTCCGGGTCGGAGTGTACGGTGGTTCGTACCCCGTTTGGACCCAAAACTTTTTCCCCATCCATTATACCCTGAGTGGTGGTTTGGGCGCTAGTCTTTCGGATGAGACGATAAACCGAGGTCCAGTGTGTTACACATCACTATTTAGCGCACGTAAAAGAACCCACGGCAACAAGGGGGTTGACCCTGGCAAAATTCTGTAGAAAAAAAGCCACTCTGATAGGGAAACAAATACAGTTGCATACAGGGAAAAGAAAAAAAAATGGGTAGGCGCTGCACATGTGGCGACACGCTCTCCCGGGGAGAGATAGAGCAGCCCGAATTTCACGCAGAGAAATCTGCTGTGACATGCAGTGGTACAAAATACAAAAAAACAAAATACAAAAAAATCTATCTATCTATCTAACCATCTCTCTGTTTCTCTGTGTGTCTGTCAGGTTTCTGCGGTACCGGGACTCCCTCACGCGGGGCGGGCCCTTCACCTCCACGCTGTGTCAGTCCATGACGGAGGTGCACGACTGCAATGACCTGGGGCTCAGCGAGGCCGGCTCCTCCTCGGGGGACAGGGCCCCCCCCTTCCACTCCCGCCCCCACTCCCGCCGCTCCCACCCCCACCCCCCCTGCCCCAGCAACCACAACAGCTTCCGCCAGCCTCCCCATCAGAGGAGACCCAACCAGCCCCGGCAGCACTACCAGCTGAATCAGGAGCCCGTGTGGTGTTGGATCTGCCTCCCCGGGGTCAGGGTCACTCCCCTGAGGGTCTGAGGGGCAGGGCCTGCAGCCTCAAGCTGTGGAAGGCGCCCGAGAGCCGGGAAGTGGTCATCCAGCTGACCACGCTGCAGTGTGGGGGGAAAGGGGAGAAGGGGGACAGCACGTGCGGAGGAGGTGAGCAGAGCTCGGAGTGTCTCTTGGGTAACGCCTGTAGTTCTCTTTACCGTGACCGCGCTTCAGTTCATCAGGATCATCCACCGGGAAAGAGTCTGGTTAAGGAGGAGGAGGAGGATCCGTGGGTGGCCAAAAACGATGAGAGAAAAACTGTCTCTCACTCTGAGCCTGAAGCCATGTCTCCTGCAGATACTAGAACGAAGGCTTCTTCCAGTATGCCTGGGTTCTTCCGTGACTCGTTCACGCCTCCTGGTTTGCAAGGACAGACACAGCCGCAGAAGGTAGCCCTGCAAGATCTTCCTCATCACCACGCGTTCCACACAGATTCCACAGCGATAGCAGACGACAGTTTGTTCAGTGATTTCGTCAGCCATGAAAGCAACGACAGCAACGAACGGAGTCAGAATGGTCGCTCAGTGTTTGAACGTGGAGAGGTTTCCGGAATGTGGGGAAGGATGTCATCCCCTTGAAGGCCGTACAGGAGTGGAATGGAGTGGTCATGAAGGGGGATTCCCCTAACAGGTTGAGGAGTTCCATTAGGGACTGGACAAACAAACCGCCAGAATGTGTTTCCTCCCCAAACATCTCGTCACAAGGGCCGCAGAACCAGCCGAGTCCAGTCACCATGTGTTCAACGGATCAACACGGGACAATCGTCTACGTGGCACCTTCCACTAATGGGCAGTGTGTAAAGTTATGAGAAAAGGATGTTTGTGTGTTAGGTCTATCAGCTTGACTCTGTCATTCTTCAGAGGGACTGTTGACCAGTGGGCAGTGTTGACAGTGGAGACAGAAACTCGTTGCCAATACGTTTACTCCACCACTCAGCTTGGTGTTTTAGTTTATAGGGGGAGTTTGCACTAGTGCGTTGTGTGTACATTGATGACAGTGTCATGGATGTGTTCAGTGTGTGTTTCTTCAGCCTGGTTGGCGCTCTTGCTCTGTTGACATTTATTTTATAACGTGGGGAAGAGTATACACAGATGGGAATCATTCCCTAATTACTTGTGAGTCAATATTCCTCCGTACTGTGTTCTTACTGACGGGTTTTGTTTTTATTTTCATTAAAGAAACATATTGTTTCTCGTTGTGACGAATTGTTTTTTTTATCTAAGCGATCTGCATACAGCTGTGACAAAACATGTTTCTAGCAGTGAGTGTTTTACCATCAGATCTGTGCATTAAATATTTCGGTGTGATTTTCCAGCCATGGGAAGGCCGCACAGTGATAAGAAGCAGATGGTTCAGCACTTGATCATTGGATCAGCAGTGCTGCTTTGGTTTATGTCAGATTGTCCATTGATCATCAGTGCCAATACCCTCTTCATCATGTGGAATTTCTCAACAACAAACATGGTACTTTCTTCTCTGCCAACATGACCTTTTCCTACATTTGTGGACCTTCTGTTGAACACTTGTTCTGAGAATACTGTATAGGGTCTGTTTTTCATTTCAGAATCGAGACAATCCCCTAAAAACCTTATCAGAATGAGTTGTTATCTTCTGTAATGTTGTCAAGATATATTTCTTATCTCAATGTTCAGATTTTATATTTCGAATAGTTAAATAATATACATTCAGGTTGTGAGGCTTAAACTCCAAAGACTACTGACTGTGTGGCAATGATAACGCTTCCCTTACCATGACAGACAGAAATTATGGCACACTGCATGCAGCATGTTCTGGTTGTGACCAAAGGATGGACATTTGGTTTGTTCTCACCGTTACAGAAAACACCTCCAAGCCCGTGCAGTATTCAGCACATCTGTCTGTGCGTGAACCAGCCACCTCAGCTCAAAGCCGCATATAGCCAACAGAGCAGACGTGTCTGTCAAAGAACTGCCGCCCAGAATCCTGCTTAACACCATCCCTCTTCCAACCCATCACCCACCCACTCCACCCTCCCACCACTCCCACCCCACCTCTTTTCTTAAAAGATTAGCATTCATTGTTTCAAGACTTTCTGATGTTACTGCTTCGGACGCTGGTTTATTCTAAAGTGATGTAAACACTCTCTGTTTGAATTTTCAGAACAGGAATGATGGTTCCTGCATGTGTACATGTGTGCGATCTTCCTCTCGTCTCTGCACTTTTGACACTGTTTTCCAAAGGCCTGATACTTCTGTTCTGTAAAAAAAAACCGTATACTTTACAATTTGTAATCAGACATATTGTGTGGCCAAATGACGATTGGCGTTTGTTCCTTGTCCCACCCCTTAACCAGAATTTCCGAGTACAGTTTCTTCTCAGTAGAAAATGGTAGGTTAGTTGATGAGAGTGTACTTTGTTCTGGTAGATTCCATCATGTGTTCTTTGTGGTTGGCAAGCTCTGAAGATGGCTGGGTGATGTGTACAAGAACATATATACTTATGTTATACTAGCTAGTTACATTGTAGCTTTATTAATGTATCTATTCATTTGTTTATTTATGTTATAGCCATGCTTTCACTCCTTGTCATTTAGAAATACACAAAAACCAAAAAAGAGCTATCTTGCAAATCGACCTTACCTGCAGGTCTAGTTCGGCGATTCTCTCTTTTATAAGTGAAGCAGCAAGAGTGTCATCCTCACATCGCCTCTTCACCTGTCTCTGTCACTCATGTTGATGGTAGGAATTCTAGGTAATGTTACAGGAGTGTGCCATGTTGTTTCCCTATCTCTGCCGAGTTTTTCTATCTCCTATAGCCCTCCCAGGCTGCTGTCCTTAGTGATGTTGGCAATGTAGGATGCAGGGGGTCTGCAGCTTTTCCTTCTGCCCTCAATCTTACCTTGGAGAACGTTGTCATCTTTTATATTATGTTTGTGGTGGTACAACTAGAACACAAGAAGCGTCGTCACAGAAGAGGTAGGTTTTAATTTTGGTGCCATATTAAGACAGTGGTTGAATGCACAAAAAAGCACAATGCCAAAGATTATGCGCGTGGAGACATCAAATGCTCAAAGAGGCACCACACATACTCAGAGAGATTCAAATTCTCAGAGAGACCGAAAATGCCATCAGTATGCCAGAAAGCAAGCCCCTCCACTCCACTATACACCATAACAAGGATCTGTACTGGCACAAAGCAGAAGTGTTGGCCCAGAGGTCTAGAGGTAACGCACTTACCCTGCATTTAAAAAAAATTCTTTTATATCGAGGATAATAGAATAAGCACTTATGTGTTCTGCGTGCGTTCGCACACGGGGGCCTTGGTTTATCGTCTCATCCGAAGACTTTTGGGGAGAGTATGAGTCAGCACTGATGTTAACTCCAGGGGAAAAATCCCCTCGAACGGGAATCGAACCCGGACCTTCAAATTGAGAGCGCAATGTTCTGACCACAAGGCTTTCCCGTCCCCCCCCCCCACCCCTTAACTGACGAACAGAAAAGATGACGAAAGAAAGAAAAACCCAAGCCTGACGGGTTTACAACTACAGCAATCAGATCTTTATTGGAATCTGCTATCAGGGAGGCATGGGCTTCATCAGCTAAGCACCTCCCGGCAGTCTCTGTGAATAACATACATCATCTCCTCTCTTTTTGCGTGCGTGCGTGTGTGCGTGCGTGGCACTGTGTTGTGTGGGGTGTGTGTGTGTGTGCAAATGTTTGTGTGTGTGTGTGTTTGTGCATGTGTGTGTTGTGTGTGCGTGTGTGGCAAATGTGTTTGTGTGTGTGTTTGTGTGTGCACGTGCACACACACAAGCACACACACACGCACGCACACAGATGCACGAAACCTCTCTCTCTCAGTCTTAACCCCCTCCCCCCAAAAAAAAGAAAAGAGAAAAAAACACGATTCAGACGAAGGGAGAGAACAACTCTAGCCCGTTGGGCTAGCACGTATCTAGATTAGCTCCCCCCTCAAAAGGAAAGCTGCCTATGTATTATACAACGCTTGCGGTATTATTTAGGAAAAAATAGTAACTTTGGGAGAAAAAGAGAATGGCAATTTTATGATCATGCATAGCCTGATAAGCTATTTCACTAACCTCAGAGTTCAAGTCAAGTAAGTCAAATGCACTTTTATCATCTCATGAAGGGCAGTTATAATACTGACAGACATATTGATACGAACCATAATCTCAAAAACACAAGATAGCTACATTTTATATTGTTTCAAACATTCTTTGATAACTTTAAAAAAAATATCACACCACACGCGCGCGCGCGCGTGTTCCTGTATCATAATTATAAATCATAGTTGAAAGATAATGTACAGCATTCTTTTTAAAATAACAAACATTTATCGATTTTCATTTTTGCTTTTATGATAATACAAACGAAATAAGAAGAGCTCTACAAATCTGATTGCTGATAGATAATTGAATGATGTCGTGTACTATTAATTTATTATGTGAAGATTTATCTGCTTAACTTATTTGAGTTCACACTGCAGTGGTTTTTAATTTGGTGTGTATCCGCGCACGCGCGCGTTTTCGTGTATGTGCGTGCGTGTGCATGTGTGTGTATGTGTGTGCGTATGTGTGTGTGCGTATGTATATGCGTGCGTGCGTGCGTGCGCGCGGGCGCGTGTGTGTGTTAAGTATTTGAAAAAATGAACAAAACTAAGGATAAATTGAAACTATATAATGCGTAGTTTTATGTCATAGTACATGCTTAAAAGTGCTGTTTATTTTTAAATTGTTAATTGATTTTTTTTGTTCAGGCTGCTGGCTCTTTATGTTTGACAAATTGATGCTGGATTAATAACAATTGTCCATATTTCGAATGCTGATTTAATTAGTTTCTGTTTCATACTGATGTGGACTTGCGTTTGTGTTTCTTTTCTTTTTGTTTTGTTGTTGGCGTCTGAATAAGTTCTTTGGATCATAAAGTTTGGTGAAATACAAATATCATGATTTTCTTTTGGTTATGATAAGTGTGTGTGTGTGTGTTCGTGTATTTGTGTTTGTGTGTGTGTGTGGTGTGTGTGTGTGTGTGTGTGTGTGTGTGTGTGTGTGTGTGTGTGTGTGCGTGTTTGTGTGTGTGTGTGTCTGTGTGTGTGTGTTTGTGTGTGTGTGTGTGCGTGTGTAAGTGTGTGTAAGTGTGTAAGTGTGTGGTGTGTAAGTGTGTGTGTGTAAGTGTGTGTGTGTGTGTTGTGTGTGTGTGTGTGTGTGTGTGGTGTGTGTTGTGTGTGTGTGTGTTGTGTGTGTGTGTGTGTGTGTGCGTATGTGCGTGCACACGTGAGCAGGAATGAGAGTGTTCGGTATTTAAAACGAAATATTGAAATCACACAAAATTTGACACATCTCTTTGCAACATACACATGCACACACACACACACACACACACACACACACACACACACACACACACACACACACACACACACACCTACACACACACACACACACACCTACACACACACACACACACACAACACACTACACACACACACACACACACACACACACAAACACAAACGAACACACACACACACTCACACACACTACACACACACAACACACGCACAAGCACACACAAACACACACACAAATACACCACACACAACACAAACACACACACACATACACACACACACACACACATACACACACGCGCGCGCGCGCACAACACACACACACACACACACACACACACACACACACACACACACACACACACACAACACACACACACACACACACACACACACACACACACACACAACACACGATGAAAGATCAGGCAGTCAGAGCGCTCACGCTGTTTCTGTCTTAAATTCTTATATTGCGTCAGTTGCAAGACTAGGTCACCTCCCGTTCAATTGGTATATTTCCCCTAGAATTCACATCCTAGTGTGCGAACTCACACACAAAAAATCTTGCGGAGACTTTAAAACCTATCCCGCATTTCAGAAGAGTAGGGTATTTGTGCCTGTAAAAGTGAATGACAAAAACAGGCAAAACTATAGCTTCAAATGTCTGGGAGCGATAGTATCAGATGAAGGATCAAAACCTGAAATAATTCTCTCCAAGATAGCTCAGACCACAGCTGCAATGACCAAACTTAAAGTCCTCGGAATGACAAGAATATTTTCATCAACTTCAAGATAAAACCTGATGCGTTCCCTGATCATGTCCATATTATTTTGAACGCATGTGAAACATAGACCATAACAGCAGACATTGAAAGAAGGATTCAGGCAGTGGAAATGAGACGCTTTCACAAACTCCTTGGCATTTCATACAGAGATCACATCACTAATGAAGAAGTGAAAACTAGAATAAAAAATGCCATCGGTCCATATGAAGAGCTTCTAATTTCATTGAAAAAACGACAAGCTAAAGTGGCACGGACACGTCACACGATCATCTGGACTGGCCAAGACAGTCTGACAGGGAACATGTAAGGGGAGGGAGATGAAGAGGCAGACAGAGGAAACGATGGGAAGACAACATCAGAGAGTGGACAGGCTTGGGTGGAGCGACCTACTACGGAGGCCGGAGGACCGGGGGAGTGGAGGAGGCTGGTTGCAGAATCTTCAGTTGTGCCCCCACGGTCCACGGGACTACGGGACAGGTGAAGGTGAAGTGAAGGATATTAAGCAGCATGTAATAGCGACCTGCTCCTTAAGGAGGGAAGGAAAACCGAGGAGAGAGATCGCCCCTCAGTACTGGCCTAAGAAGCTGAGGTCTGAAAGCCTCGCTTTACCTACGACCACATAGTTAATAAACACTTTACGTTACATTTTTAAAAAACTAAATATAGCTAAAACAACAAACACAACACACACATAAAACAACACCACAACACACACACACACACACACACACACACACACACAAACACACAGCCACACACACACACACGCACCACACACATACACCACACCACCACACACCCACACACACACACACACACACACACACACACACACACACACACACACACACACACACACACACACACACACACACGGGGACGGATAGCCTGTGGTCAGAACATTGCGCTCGCTATTTGACGACCCGAGTTCAATTCCAGGTCGAGGGGACTTTTTCCCTGGAGTTAACATCAGTGCTGACTCCACTCTCCCAAAAGTCCTTCAGGATGAGACTATAAACCAGGCCCCTGTGTGCAAACGCACGAAGAACATCTTGACGCATAACTCTTATAATCCTGTTGCCGCTGTTCGTAAGAGGGCCATTGTTTGCCAGTTGAACAAACGACAAATTTACAAAACTGCATACACACTGGGACTAGGATTTAAAAAGTACATGAGTGCTTATCCGTAATCTCAATATAAAAGAATAAAAAAAACAAATGAAGATGAATAAATAATAGATAAATAAATAATCAATACAATAGATAAATAAATAAATAAAACACTCTCTTACAATAATTTTTTTTTTTATTGTTATCAAGCGCCTCTGGCAGGAGTAACACAGAACAACTCATTAGCATGTTAATCGCACAAAGTGTTAGAGGGGATTACGAGCCCCCGATAATCTCCTAGTAGCCAGGGAACGAACACAATCAAGATTAACGACAGCGGATCGAATCGATCGCTAGTACAAGTGACATTGTCCAAAGATCGATTGAGAAACTTGTTGCTGATCATTGCGAAAGTTAATTTGGGGGGAATTTTTGTGTGTGTCTTTTGAATTTCGTGTGTCTGGGTTGAGTGTTTGAGGAATACTCTTTTAGGAAGAAAAACAGGTAAGTGATCTGTGTCTTTGTGTGTGCGGAGGGAGGGGGAGTGGGAGAGGAGAGAGGGGTGAGGGAAATTCTGTATGAAGTGCGTGCATATTGTGCGTGCGTGCGACCGTAGTGTGGGTGCATGCATGCGTTGGGGGGGGGGAGCATGTTTATGTCTGTGACTTTGACATTCTACATTATGTTTTAGCACACACACATTCACACACACGCCGCGCCCACACACCGCGCGCACGCGTGCACAACACACACACACACACACACACACACAACACAAACAAATACACACATTATACACACACAATACACAAAAATATCGCAAACAACATACTACACACAAATACACACCATACACACACACGCACACACACACACCACATGACACACGCCACACACAACAAAACGACTGGACCGCATGCAGTGCTTGTATTCACATACACAACACGCACCATGGGACACACACACACACACACACACACCACCACACACACCACACACACATACACACACATACACACACATACACACAACACACACACGAACACTCAAATACACACAACACATAATATATATATATATATCCATGATCATGACAGTGCACAAACATACACATATGCACACGCACATACATAGCACGGAACACACACACAACACACACACACAAATACACGGCGCGTGCGCGTACGCGTGCACGCACACACACACACACACCACCATCATCGTTGTCAACATGATCATAATAATCAATCTTGCCACTCTGTTCAAATGACGTAATAAATTATGACGCACAGATTACAGGGTAACAAAAATGAGAATGGAGAGAAGATTAACAACTCAGTGATCATGGCGCTAACAAACGATTTAGTTTGACAATACACATGCAACAATGGTATTTGCACTGACAATGAAGAGAAAGATCTGTTTCCAATTGATGCAGTAGAAACAATGATTGCAGAGACTCAGTTAACGCACCTGTTAACTTAGTTGTAAAACTATTAGTACAGATAGTATCATTATTATCAGCATCAGCATCAGCAGCAGCAGCAGCAGCAGCAGCAGCAACAACAACAACAATGATATCAGCAGCAGCAACCACAAAAACAACAACAGCACCAGCTGCAGCAGCAACAACAACAACGACATCAGCAGGAACAACAACACAAACAGCAACAGCATTATCATCATCAGCAGCAGCAGCAGTAGCAACAGCAACAACAACAATGATATCAGCAGCAACAACAACAAAAACAGCAACAGCATCATCATCATCATCACCACCACCATCACCATCATCATCATCACCACCACCACCATCCTCCTCCTCCTCTCTCCTCTCCTCCTCCTCCTCCCCTCCACCTCCTCCTCCTCCTCCTCCTCCTCCTCCTCCTCCTCCTCCTCCTCCTCATCATCATCATCATCATCATCATCATCAGTGTCAGCATATCAGCAGCTCCTATTTGTCCCCGGCATCCCCACGGGTGCGTTAGGCAGACAAGAGGGACGGTTTGGTCCACAGTTTTCCCCAGGCTGGATTGATGTCAGCTTTGGGCGCTCACAGCCTGAAATGAATAACCAAAAAGACATTGAAGTAGACTGTATAGTCACTGCAGGTAATTCAACATGCATAACTCTTACCAATACAAACGTATGTAAAATGCACAGGCTCTTTATGGCATAACACAGAAGATGCTAAGTGACAGACAGACAAGCGGGCAGATAGATATGCGACAGATAGACAAGCAAACAGATAGATATGCGACAGTCAGACAGATGGATATGCGACAGACAGACAGATGGATATGCGACAGACAGGCAGATAGAAATACGACAGACAGACAGACAGGCAGATAGATATGCGACAGACAGACAGACGACAGGCAGATAGATATGCGACAGACAGACAGGCAGATAGGTATGCGACACACAGACAGACAGGCAGATAGATATGCGACAGACAGACAGGACAGACAGACAGACAGACCAGACAGACAGGCAGATAGATTGAGACGAAAGGGTCTACTTCTACTGTATTTTCATACTCCAATATGAGTCAGTCAGAGTATTCTTGCTACATGCAATCATGGGCTGACAGCAGTCTTTTGGAAACAGTCCTTAGTCTTATATATAGGACATATATATATTTCAATAAAAACACAAACTTAGTGTGAACTGGGACAGATATTTAAAAAACAAAAACGAAAAACTTTAGTCTCAATGGGGACATGAATTTCAAGAAAAACACCACCTAGTCTGAATTTGGACATATACTTCAAGAAAAAAACACCACCTTAGTAAAACAAAAAACAAAAAAAGTAGAGCCTCCACAGTCCTCAATGGTGAGATTTTGTGAGGACGATCTTTCTTGCCAACCATTAAGGTAGTTCTATTTCGACTTATGTGAAACAAGAATATTTAAAAAATGTGCCTAAAAAAGTGCTGGCAAATGAACTCGGAAAATAAGTAAGAAACATGACACAAAGGTAAGAAGAAAATATGGAAGCAAGGACAGTGGTAGAAAAGAGAGATTTCCAGCGAAGAATTTCCAGAAGGTGGAAGTGTTATTTATACGGAAAGAGCCCAGGGCATCTTTTAGGGGTAGCCAGCTTAAATCAAAACTGTTCAACTATCCCTTCACCTTCATCTTCACCTGTCCCGTAGTCCCACGGACCATGAGGGCACCGCTGAATATTTTGCAACCAGCTTCCTCCACTCCTCACGGTCCTCCGCCCTCCGTAGCAGATCGCTCCACCCAAGGCCTGTCCACTCTCTGATGTTGTCTTCCCATCGTTTCCTCTGTCTGCCTCTTCGTCTCCCTCCCCTTCCTGTTCCCTGTAAGACTGTCTTGGCCAGTCCAGATGACCGTGTGACGTGTCGTACCACTTTAGCTTGCGGTTTTTTTTAACTGAAGTCAGGAATGACTATACACACAGATTAAAACACCGAGACAGAAGCCAAATACCCTGTGCACGTGCGCGCAGAGAGAGAGAGAGAGAGAGAGAGAGAGAGAGAGAGAGAGAGAGAGAGAGAGAGAGAGAGAGAGAGAGACAGACAGACAGACAGACAGACAGACAGACAGACAGACAGACAGACAGACAGACAGACAGACAGACAGACAGACAGACACAGACACAGACACAGACACAGACAGACAGACAGACAGACAGACAGACAGACAGAGACTCAGACAGAAAGACAGAGACAACTACAGACAAACTACAAACTACAGACAGACAGACAGACATTATCGCATAATCACCGAAGCACAGACAGACAGACAGGCAAGCAAATGTCCTGACAGTGCCAGAGAACCATATGCCAACCACAAGAAGAGAAAAAAAAAAGCAAACCCATCAGGCAGACAGAATTGTTCCATGACACGCACAGTCCGTCCTATGAATGAACCGTCGACATTGTTCTTGTTCTTTCTCTTTTTGCTTGAACACGCGTATAATGAACATAATACACTAGAATCATAACCCCCTTCTCCCCCCTCCCTCCCTCTCGTTTCTTTTTTTTTTTTTGCCCCTTCTACTTCCTTCCTCCTCTCTGTCTGTGTGTCTGTGTGTCTGTGTGTCTGTGTCTGTGTGTCTGTGTGCCTGTCCGTTTGTCTGTCTGTGTGTCTGTGTGTCTGTGTGTGTGTGTGTGTGTGTGTGTGTGTGTGTGTGTGTGTGTGTGTGTGTGTGTGTCTGTCTGTCTGCTCTCTCTCTCTCCTCTCTCTCTCTCTCTCTCTCTCTCTCTCTCTCCCCTCTCTCTCTCTCTCTCTCTCTCTCTCTCTCTCTCTCTCTCTCTCTCTCTCTCTCTCTCTCCTCTCTCTTCAAACGCACGTAATTTTTTTAGCAACAAAAAAAAGAGAAATATAATGGTCTTTTTTCTCCTCTTAATCGTCTATTTTGAGGATAAAATAATAAGCATTCATTTTCAAATCCAGTCTCCGCATGTATGCGGTTTGCGAATTTTTGTCATTTGTTCCAATCAGCACACAATGGCCTACTCTTCCGTGAAGCGTAAGAGGTTCCAAGAAATCTAATCACCATGTTAAACTTTTTCCACGCTTATGACAAAGAAGAAAACGTGTATAGAAGACGATGGACAAGTGAAGAGAAGATAAACGATCTATAATAGGCAAAGATCAAGACTTTTACACCATGTGTAGACTTTCAATCTGTCATTGTAAATGTACAGACATCAAAACAATCAACAGAACACGAAAGTCGATATCTATAGCCTACGGAAAAAACATCCTTGCACAGCACTCTTTCTGTGTGATTTTGTGTAAATGTGTAGTATCCCTATGTTATGATTTCTTTAGTGTTGTTATTTGGAGAGAGACAGAGACAGGGACAGAGAGAAAGAGAACTCAGGAACACAACAATTTAATTGTTTAGGCCATTCAACCCGTTACAAATCCATAGGTAATCGTGTATGACTGAATGCTTTCAATACAAGATTATAATAGTACAAAAGCACATTTTGAAATCAACAGAGATTGCTCAAAGGAAACAGTACAAGATTTCATAATGATATTATCGGCGTTTGTTAGAATGATAAATATATCTGCCAAGATCATGGACACACATATCATCTTGTATTAATCTTTGGAATGAAATTAGCGATGGATACATATGATATTTTTCTAGGATAAATTTTACTCGTAAGTCACATAGAACATTACAATAAAAGAGAAAATGCAGTTCAGTTTCTATAGCATTGTGACAAAATGGACACTGAAGATCTTGTTCAGAAGTGGCTGTGTAGCGCTTTCTGTGCGTCTGTAGGTCTGATATTCCTCGTCTAAATCTGATCAAAATGTCACGAATTTGCTTGTTAGGCACCAAGGTAACGTAAGTTTGCATAGATACAGAGAAGAGAAAGAGAAAGAGACAGAGAGACAGACAAACAAGCAAACAGAGAGACAAAGACAGACAGGGAGACAGACATACAGACAGACAGACAGACAGACAGGGAGACAGACAGAGACAGAAAGAGAGTGATCAACAGGGAAATGATCAAAAGAAATGTGTAAGGAAAGGGGAAAAAAGTAGAAAGCTAAAGAACAGGAAAGGGGTGGATGGGAGGGGGTGGGTGGGGAGTTGGTAAGATCAACTCGCAATCAGTCAAAGTAACCAGTTTACATGCTTTAACCCTCTCCCCATAGAACTAGTACTACTGCTTAGCAGGGCAAAGGCGAATAATAGCTATCGGCTAATCTCTCCTAATCCTCACAGATCGTTTCCCTGCTGTATGATCCTTGCTCCTGTGTGTGTGTGTGTGTGTGTGTGGGTGGGTTGGTGGGGGGTGTAGTGGGGGGGGGGTGGGTGGGTAGTGTGTGTGTGTGTGTGTGTGTGTGTGTGTGTTTTGTGTGTGTGTGTGTGTGTGTGTGTTGTGTGGGTGTGGATAGGTGGGTGGGTGGTGTAGTGTGTTGTGTGTGTGTGTGTGTGTGTGTGTGTGTGTGTGTGTGTGTGTGTGTAGTGTGTGTGTGTGTGTGTGTGTGTGTGTGTGTGTGTGTGTGTGTGTGTGTGTGTGTAGTGTGGGGTTATGTATGTATAGTGTGTGTGTGGGGTACGTGTGTGTGTGTGTGTGTGTGTGTGTGTGTGTGTGTGTGTGTGTGTGTGTGTGTGTGTGTGTGTGTGTGTGTGTGTGTGTGTGTGTTTAGTGTGGGTGTGTTGTATGTATAGTGTGTGTGTGTTTAGTGTGTTTGTAGTGTGTGTGTGTGTTGTGCGCGTGCACGCGTCCGTGCGTGTGTGCGTGTGTGTGTGCGTGTGTGTGTGCGTGTGTGTTTGTGGTATTTATAGTGTGTGTGTTTATTTTATTTTTTATTTTATTTGTATTCTTATATATTATATAGTGTGTGTGCGCGTGCGTGCATGCGTGTGTGTGTGTCCATGTGTGTCCATGTGTGTATATGTGGGGGAGGGGGAACGGTCTGTGTCTGTTTTCTGCGCGTGTGTAGATACATATCGGTGTATATCAACCTCCTATCTTACAAAATCATTTCGGGTTTCGGGGAGTGGGGTGGGTGGGGTGTGGGAGTAGGTATGGTGGGGAAGGAAAAAACCAGACGAGAGTGGAAAGGGGGGAGAGGGAGGGGTGGGGAAGGAGGAGGGTGCCTTTGCTCCTTTGTTTAGGGCTGGTTCAGCAACAATCAGTACAGGTCTTTGTTTGTTGCGATAAAGAAAAAAGTCATTTCTCACGCAAGGTGGGGTGGGATCATGCAAGTGACTTAAGCGGTTTAGGTTCAAACGATTTCTTTCAGGTGCATTGGGATGATAATGTCAAAGACTGGTGCGGTTTAGTATGGAGTTGCGACCAGGATTTTGTGAAGGACTGGATGTGTGTGTGTGTGTGTGGGTGGGTGTGGGTGTGTGTGTGTGTTAGTGTGTGTGTATGTGTTAGATGTGTTCACGCGCACGCGCAAGCATTTCTATGTGTAGTGTGTGTGTGTGTAGTGTGTGTGTGGTGCATGTGTGTGGTGTGTGTTTGCAAATGCGTCATTGCCATTGTTAGGCTGGGAGTCAGTCTGGTAAACTTCGATACACTGACAGACAGACTGACAGACAGACAGACAAACATACAGACATACAGTCAGGCAGACAGACAGGCAGACCAAAAAGCAAAAGTAAGACCGCTATGAGTACAGATCTATGCTTTTAGCAATCTTAAGACATAGCTGACAGACAGAGACAGAATACAGGGGGGGGGGGGGGGGGGGGGGGACAGACAGGCAGACAAAAGAAAAAAGAAAACTAAGACCACTAAGAGTACATTCACACTTGTTTAACAATGTTAAAATATTGCTGACAGACACAGACGTAATACAGAGAGGCAGACAGGCTGTGATAGAAAGAAGACACTTTGTCTGAGAGAGCCCGATTCTAGTGTACAATAGGCACATGTCTGACACACGCAAGAAAACGTACTGGCTCGCACGCACACACACACACACACACACACACACACACACACACACACACACACACACACAACACACACACCACGCACATACACACACATGCACACACACACATACACACACACGCGCGCGCGCGCGCGCGCACACACACACACACACACACACACACACACACAGAGTCCTTCTCCTTTGGATGAGACTATAAATCGAGGCCCTGTGTGCGAACGCATGCAGAACATCTTGTGCACACGTTAAATCCTGTTCCGCTTTTCGTAAGAATAGGCCATCGTGTGCCAGTGGGAACGGATGACAATAAATTATTTACAAACTGCATACACACGGGGACTGAATGTAAAAAAAAAAAAGCACATGAGTGTTTATTCCATTATCCTCGAAATAAAAGAATGAATTAATTTAAAAATGAATAAATAAACACACACACACACACACACACACACACACACACACACACACACACACACACACACACACACACACACACACACACACACACACACCACACACACACACACACACACACACGATCAATGCAGTGGCCTCTTTAGACGATACCAGTCAATTCATTATTTATCATCAGTGGACACGCTAGCTGGTCATCTAGCTACCTATGTCCAGATGGGGTATAGTCTTCTGAAGTGGCCTCGGCGAGCCTTGCACATAGCAACACGATGTTTGCATTGACATCGTCTGCTCCCATTGACAATGTACTCATTCAAGTGCATTTGTCTTCGTCTTGAGACGTACTTATATGAACACGTGGAGTAAGATCAAACTCATACGGTGAAGAATTTTGTAATTTCAACGACAACAAAAAAAATCATATACAAAAGTGTTTTATACCTCTTCGACAATGAAATTACCTCCAATAATATGCAGGTAGGTTTGTGGTTGATGATTTGATATTGTGTGTTTATTTCAATGGTGCATAACGTTTAAACTTCAATAACTGACCTCCGTTGCTGTTGTGGTTATGTTTATGTCCAGGCAAATATATTTGATACAGACAGTGAGGAAGGGGGTCAGGTCCAGAAATCGACCCATTTTTGCGCCAACAATCTTTTTGCAGTCATTATGACTTTAATTCTGCTTTATATAGGCTGCTGAGGGCGAGTAGGTGCAACATTCAGTCGAATTGGACAGAGCTTATTGTGACCGTGCATTTTTCCCCACTCTATCGCTATAAATATTACATTTATTCATTAAAACAGCGCTCGATTGTCATAGAAAATAACTGTAGATTTTTTCTTCTAACTAACTAAAAAAATGATTGCCAATAGAGAGAATTAAATGTTCTATAAACTCAGTTAAGATGTGCAAGAAAAAAATATGCCAACTGCTTGATGCTCATTTTGTATGGTAAAAATACACAAGGTGTGAT
>CM060324.1:7580770-7595770 GCA_030674155.1 Stramonita haemastoma
ATGAGTCGCTATGTTACCGCTGCTATTGCTAATACGGTTACTTCTGGTATAACTATCCATTGTTACAGCTGTAGTACTTCTGCTGCTGCTGCTAATGATGCTGCTGCTGCTGCTGCTGCTGCTGCTGCTGCTGCTACTGCTACTGCTACTGCGACTGCTACTGCTGCTGCTGCTGCTGCTACTGCTACTGCTACTGCGACTGCTACTGCTGCTGCTGCTGCTGCTGTTTGATTTTGTGGCGGCTGGTTTTTTTGTGTCTGCTACTTCGTACTGTTTGCTGTCGTTGCACGTTGCTATTGCCGCTGTTTGCTGTTTTAATGGGGTCTCTTCTGTTGCAGACATTGGTATTGAAAGAGGACAGAACGGTGAACTGGCCTGTAAGTGTCGGTTTAAAAAAGTCGATTGATATTATACACACACACACACACACACACACACATATATATTATATATATATATATATATATATATATATATATATATATATATATATATATATATATATATATATATATATATATATATATATATATATATATATATATATATATATATATATATATATATATATATTAGACCATACAATCTAGATGGAGAAACTCTCTGTCTGTCTGTCTGTCTGTCTGTCTGTCTGTCTGTCTGTCTGTCTGTCTGTCTGTCTGTCTGTCTGTCTGTCTGTCTGTCTCTCTCTCTCTCTCTCTCTCTCTCTCTCTCTCTCTCTCTCTCTCTCTCTCTCTCTCTCTCTCTCAAACAAGATTTTAAGCAAAATATTCTGCTCGACGTAAGTATGAACGCGTAGATACGCATATGTACAGCTTTGCATCGATTCTCCTTTTGGTATGAAAAAGAGAAAATGTGCATAGTCACACATTCTTTTGAGAAGCTTCTGATATCAGATACAGTGTAAAGTTTGGTTTAAAGAAACTTGTATTACTTCAGATTAAGGTACTTGCAATGCCTGAAATGAGTGTAAGAAACAATGCTTATGTGAGTATTCTATTGATATAATTGTGCAGTTTGAAGTTTACTGCTCGTGAGAATTAAGAGTTAATATGATGTTGTTATTTTCTTTTCTTCGATTGGCAAAGTTAAATATCGGGTATTGAAAACAAAATATCCGCTTTCGTTGTTCTAATTTCATTATTAGTATCCTTTTTTGTAAATTGTTAAGCAATGGTAGTCTAAGGGACATAAAACAGTTTTAGATAGTTTTCAAAGCGGCATAAAGTTGCGTCCCTTGAATGAAGGTTTTCTAAATTCTCTCTGACGATATTATTGAGGTAGTGGTGGCGATGATGATGATGATGATGATGATGATGATGATGATGATGATGGTGGTGGTGGTGGTGGTGGTGGTGGTGGTGATGGTATGATGGTGATGACGACTACGACAACGACGATGACGACGACGACGACGACGATGATGATGATGATGACGACGACGACGACGACGATGACGATGACGACGATGACGACGACGACGATGACGATGACGATGATGATGATGATGATGATGGTTTCAGGACATGGCTCCCCAGTACATGGTTCAGAACAACATGGGACACTCGGAGTATTCCAATTCCTTCATGCACCAGGTGAGCAGGGCTGGTGTACAGGCCACCCTTCTATTTCTGTCTATCTGTCCCTTTCTCTATCTGTCCCTTTCTCTGTCTGTCTGTCTGTCTGTCTGTCTGACTGTCTAGCTATTGATCTGTCCCTTTCTTTTTATCTGTCAGTTTGTCTGTCTCTCTGTGTATCTGTCCCTTTTTCTGTCTGTCTGTCGGAACTTGAGTATGTGTGTGTGTGTGTGTGTGTGTGTGTGTGTGTGTGTGTGTGTGTGTGTGTGTGTGTGTGTGTGTGTGTGTGTTTTTCTTTTTTATTTTTATTTTATTATCTTATATCGATGATAATGGAATAAGCACTCATGTGCTTTTTGTTCATCCAGTCCCTGTGTGTATGAAATTTTGTAAATATTGTCATCCCTTTCACCGGCACACAATGGCCTACTCTTACGAAAAGCGGAACAGGATTGATTTGTGTGTGTGCGTGCGGGCAGGCGTGAGCGCGCGCGCGCGCGTGTGTGTGTGTGATGTGTGTTGTGTGTGTGCGTGTTTCTTTGTGTTTGTGAGTGTGCGTGTTTTTTTGTTTGTGTGTGTGCGTTTCTGTGTGTGTGCATATGTTTATGTGCGCACACACAAGCACGCACACACGTGTGTGAAGGCTCGAGTTCGCATACATGCACAAATATAAAGTATAGACTTTATTTTGTGTGTGTGTGTATGTATATGTTTATGCGCGCACACACTCGCACGCGCACACGTGTGTACAGGCTGGAAATTGCATATATACACACAAATAAATAAAATAGACTTTATTTTGTTATTTCTCTAAGATCATTTGAACATACATACATAATCATGTTATGCTACTTTTCAACGAAATGTGCTACTGTTTGCCTGCCTGCCTGCCTGCCTGCCTGCCTGCCTGCCTGCCTGCCTGCCTGCCTGCCTGCCTGCCTGCCTGCCTGCCCGCCCGACACAGAAGCGGTCAAGCAGCGCTCCGGCCTTCCCCAAAGTGGACACGGCCAAGATGAAGCTGCCCCTGGACCCCATCCGCTTCCACCACCAGAGAGGCTCCCGCTTCCAGTTCGGCAGCGATGAGAAAAGGTGTTTGTTTTTTTAAATCATTATTATTTGTTTTACATCGAGGATAATGGCACAAGCGCTCGTGTGTGCTTTTTTTATATCCAGTCCACGTGTGTGTGCAGTTTTTGTAAAATTTGTCATCTGTCTCCACCGGCACACTGCTACGTAGTAGTAGTAGTAGTAGTAGTAGTAGTAGTAGTAGTAGTAGTAGTAGTAGTAGTAGTAGTAGTAGAGGAGGAGGAGGAGGAGGAGGAGGAGGAGGAGGAGGAGGAGGAAGAGGAGGAAGAGGAGGAGGAGGAGTAGTAGTAGTAGTAGTAGTAGTAGTAGTAGTAGTAGTAGTAGTAGTAGTAGTAGTAGTAGTAGTAGTAGTAGTAGTAGTAGTAGTAGTAATAGTAGTAGTAGTAGTAGTAGTAGTAGTAGTGGGGGCAGCAGCAGCAGCAGTAGTAACAGTGGCAGTGGCAGTGTAAACATAACTTATGATAAACGTTGTGGTAGAATAGCAGTTTGGGCAATATCTATCTATTTATCTATTTATCTATCTATCTATCTATCTATCTATCTATCTATCTATCTATCTATCTATCTATATATATATATATATATATATATATATATATATATATATATATTATCAGTGACAGAACAGCGGTTGCTACCAGTAGACTGTTTAAATATGGTCAAGTAAAACAACAGCCATGTCTTATGCAGGCATCAGAATGCAGAGATTGCAACAACAAAAACGAAAAAGAGGATGTAGCGAACAACAAGGTCCACAAATACAGCACGCCACAATTCATGACTTTTTCGTACTAGTCGTGTTTCTTCAAGATTCCTTGACCAGACCTCAGAGAATGAGGTTGGTATCCCATAACCTATGTGGTCGTAGGGGAGCGCGCGAGGCATCAGAGACTTCAGCTTCTCTAGGGGCCAGCATGTTGAGGGTGGTGCCCATCTCCTCTCTTTTGCTGCTTTACCTTCTCTGACCCTAAAAGAGGGCAGGTGCCCATTTACAGCTGGGTGAACTAGGGGACTGTACTGAAGCCAAGGTGCGAAAAATGGTTACCCATCCTCTTGGTAAGGAGTCATAGCACTTGCTTTGCCCAAGCTAAGTTTAAGCAGCATCGAGCGTGGTTACCAAGTAGATAGGTGACTGTTTGCATCAGAACCATAGGTATTTTATTTATCTATTTTTTATTTTATTCTTTTATATCGAGGATAACGGAATAAGCACTCATGTGCCTTTTAAATTCCAGTCCCCGTGTGTATGCAGTTTTTGTAAATCGTGCCACCTCTTCCCAACAGCACACGATGGCCTACTCTTACGAAAACCGAAACCGGATTTAACGTGTGAACAAGATGTTCTGCGTGCGTTCGCACACGGGGCCCCTCGGTTTAGAGTCTCATCTGAAGGACTTTTGGGGAGAGTGGAGTCAGCACTGATGTTAACTCCAGATGACAAATCCCCTCGGTAGGCATAATCATTGATTCAACGTGTGTCTCCCTCTCTGTCCAGCCATCTGAGCGAGCAGCAGCGGGCCTATGGGCGGGTGAACGCTAAAGAAGACCTGACCCACAAACTGCCTCGCGACCTCAAGTCTGACGTGGGCAAAATGATGAAAGACGCGGAGAACAAGTCCAACGTGTTCCGCTCCGGGGATTACGACAACATCAGTGAGTAGGGGTGGAGGGGTGGACAGAGAGAGAGAGAGAGAGAGAGAGAGAGAGAGAGAGAGAGAGAGAGAGAGAGAAGAGAGAGAGAGAGAGAGAGAGAGGTGCATGTGGTGGAGAGGGATTGGGTGGGTGGGGGGAGGTGGGGGACGGTAGGGAGGTGGAAGCGGAGGAGAGGAGAGGAGATGAGAGAGAGAGGGGTGGGGGAGAAGGAAGTAGGGGCAGAAGGTATTGGAAACAAAATGTTTGAGGGTGAAAGTGTGTTAATGTGTGTGTGTGCGCGTGCAAGCGCGCGCGTGTGTGTGTGTTTTGTGTCCTTGCTAACACAAAGTGTCCTGTTCCCTGCTTTCAGTGGGCAATATGGAGAGCACGACCGTAGGGGATTATGGGCCACGAACACGTGACCCAGGAACTCTGTTCGCCTCCCAGTTATTGCAGCAGAAAGTGTACGTCTGTCTGTTTGTCTGTCTGTCTGCCTGATTGTCTGTCTGTCTGGTTGCGTGAGCGCGAGTGTGTCCGTCTGTATGCAAATCTGTACTCTGTGTGTGCGTGTGTGTGTGCGTGCGTGCGTGTTGTGTGTGTGTGTGTGTGTGTGTGTGTGTGTGTGTGTGTGTGTTGTGTTTGTGTGTGGTGTGCGCGTGTTTGAATATGTATCTGGATGTTTAGATGCCAGCTCTCAATTGTTTTTTTTATTTTATTTTAAACCACATTATGTCACAGCAGATTTCTCTGCGTTAAATTCGGGCTGCTCCCCCCGGGGAGAGCGCGTCGCCACAAGTGCAGCGCCTACCCATTATTTTTTTTTCTCAGGGTGGTGTCTTAACACGACACCTGTGTGCATGCTGGTTTTTTTTTAAAATAATTTTCTCATCCGCTCCTACCGGCACACGATGGCCTGCTCCTCCGAAAGGCGGAACGGGGTTTTCAAACGTGTGCGCAAGATGTTCTGCGTGCGTTCACACACGGGGCCTCAGTTTATAGTCTCATCCGAATGACTTTGACATTCAGTTTGATTTTTTCGTCAAACTAGGAAGAAAGGGCGAGGCTATGTACGAACTCAAAAACTCACGGTTTACATATTGGCAGGTCTTAACCATCCTGCCGCCATCCTTGTCTCTACTACAATTAAGGAAAGAGCGAGCGAGATGGAAAGAGAAAGCTGTACGTAGGCCTGTGTGCTCATATGATTAATGTGTGCGTGTGTATGTGTGTGCGTGTGTGCATGCGTGCGTGTGCGTGTGCGCGCGCGTGCGTGCGTGTGCGTGCGCGTGTGTGTGTTCACAGGCCTGATGCGAAGACAGCAGGGTTGAAAGGCAAGTCGCCCCAAGTGCGGCCCACTACTGATGTTCCCAACCAGCTGATGAACTATGCCCGCTGCGTCACTGCCCCTGAGACAGTGCGAGGTATGCGTGTGTGTATTTTTTTTCTGTTTCATTTCTTGTTTCTTGTTGTTGTTGTTGTTGGTGGTGGTGGTGGTGGGGGTGGTGGTAGAGGTGGTGGTGGTGATGGTTGTGGTGGTGATGGTTGTGGTGATGGTGTCCGTGATGGTGGTGGTTGTGGTGAAGGTGGTGATGGTGGTTGTAGTTATTGCTATCTTTGCTATTGTCGTTGTTGTTGTTGATGATGTTCTTGCTAGTTGACGTTGATGCTGTGGCTGATGATCGTGATGGTTGTTGCTCCTGTTGTTGCTGTTATTGTTTTTTTCTTGATTTTATTTCTTCACCTATTTTTTTCCGTATTCATAATACAGTGAAGAGTTTTAAAACAAACTGTCTTTATTGTTTTCAGACGCTGAGGATGGACGGGATTACCAGACCACTGCCCACTTTAAGGTCAGTCTGTCTTCATCATGGGAAAAAGGGGGTAAGGTGTCCCATTATCTATGGGGTCGTAAGGGAGCGAGACGTCAGAGACCTCAGCTTCTCTAGGGGCCAGCATATTGAGGGCGGTGCCCATCTCCTCTCCCTCGCTGCTTTACCTTCCCTGACCCTAAAGAGGGCAGGTACCCATTTACAGCTGGGTGAACTGGGGGACTATACTGAAACAAAGGTGCGCAAACGGTCACCCATCCACGTGGTAACTACGCTCGATGCTGCTTAACCTTCTTAACTTGGGGAAAGCGAGTGCTCTGGCCACTAAGCTTTCCTGTTCCCAATCTTCGTCATGTAGCTGCTTTGGATTCACTATTGTCAGGTGTACACATCAGCTGATCGGTGGTCTACAGGTATCAAGCCTGCCTAGAATTCGGGAAGTCGTGGGTTCGAACCCCCGTTTTTGTTTTATCCCAAATTTTCCCCTCGTGTATTAGACCTTGAGAGATGGATGTTCAGTCTTTTGGCTGAGACGCTAATCTGAGGTACCGTGTGCAATAAACATTTCATTGCGCGATACAGAAACGGTAGTAATAAGATTTATCCTCAGAATATTTTTCTTTTGGTAGCAAAAGGCCACTCTCACAGGGAAACGAAAAACACCTGCAAACAGGAAGATGGATGTTTAATAGTTTGCGCTGCTCTTGAGGCGACGCGCTCTTCCCCGGGTAGAGTACCCAGAATATCACTCGCTGTATCACCAATCTGGAAGCACGAAAATATAGAACAGAATATCTTTCTCTTCTTTGTTTTTCTATGCAATCCTTCTTCTTTTTGCTACTAATACGATCGTTGTTATTATCATTGGTAGTGTTATTTTCATCATCATTTGTTTCTGTATATTTGCCATTATTATCACATACTTATGAGTGCATAATCATAGACTGATAGGGGGATGTTCCTCAAGTATACAGTTGTAACAACATGGAGATCTTTCACCTCAGCCCAAACCTCAAGCACAAGGTAAAACCAGACAAGAGTTTGGCTTGTGTGACTGCACATACAATGCATTTCGTCATGAAGAAAGACAAAATGTATGCAACAGAGGCTTTTCGACCACTACCCAAGGAAACAGAGCATCGCACAATTCGCAGGTCTGTCCCGATTTAGAAACAGAACGCTGAGACAGGGCCCTGATCTCATGGGAGGTAATCTACTTACCACATCATCATAATGTAAAACTACATATTATAATACTCTGTGTGTGTGTGTGTGTGTATGTGTGTGTGTGTGTGTGTGTGTGTGTGTGTGTGTGTGTGTGTGTGTGTGTCATGTGTATATGTGTGTGTGTTATTATTTTTTATATCGAGGATACTGAAATAAACACTCGTGTGCGTTTTCACATTATAGTCCCTCTGCGTATGCAGTCTTGTAAATATTGTCATCTTTTCCAACCGGCACACAATGGCCTACTCTTTCGAAAAGCGGAACAAGATTTAACGTGTTTGCAAGATGTTCTGCGTGCATTCCTCGGTTTATAGTCTCATCCGAAGGACATTTGGGAAAGTGGAGTCTGCACTGATTTCATCTCCAGGGGAAAATATTCCTTTCAGCGGGATTTGAACCCGGGTTGTCAGATTTGTGAGCGCAATATTCAAACCACTGTGTGTGTGTGTGTGTGTGTGCGTGCGTGCGCACGCACGCGCGCGTGTGTGTGTGTGTGCGTGCATGTGTGTGTGTGTGCGTGCATGTATGTGTGTGTGCATGTGTGTGTGTGTGTATGTATGTATGTATGTATGTATGTATGTATGTATGTATGTATGCATGTATGCATGTATGCATGTATGTATGTATATAATTATGTGTGTGTGCAGTTTGGCTTTGACCCCAGTCAGAAGGCCTCTCTGTACGGAAAGGACTACGCGCTGGCCGCCATGGCCAACCGCTCTGTGCCCTTCCAGCACACCACGCCTAATGCCGGCAATGTAACTGTCTGATTGTCTGTTTCTTTGTCTGTCTGTGTGTTTCTTTGTCTGTCTGTGTGTTTCTTTGTCTGTCTGTTTGTTTCCTTAACTGTTTGTGTGTCTGTCTGTGTCTTTGTTTGTCTGTCTGTCTGTCCCTTTCGTTGTTTTTTGTGTATATATTTCCCGTCTTCCTTTCTGTACGTAAGTATGTTTGTCTTTTGTTAATCTTTTTTTTATTTCGAGGATAATGGAATAAGCACTCGTGTGACTTTTTACATACAGTCCCCTAGTGTATGCAGTTTTGTAAATTTTGTCATCTGTTCCTACTAGTACACAATGTCTGTACTATCTGTGTGTTTGTCTATCTGTCTGTATGTTGTATGTTTGTGTGTATAATTATCTGTATAAATACCCGCCTGCCTGCCTGCCTGCTTTTCTGTCTGCCTATAAGTATGCCTGTGTGTCTGTATGTTTTCCTGCCTACTTATCTCTCTGTCTGTCTGTATGTATGTAAGTATATCTGTTTCTATGCTGCTTGTCTGACTGACTGCCTGTCTGCCTGCCTGCCTGCCTGCCTGCCTGTCTGCCTGCCTGTCTGCCTGCCTGTGTTTTATCCATCTGTCTATATACACACTTTTGCCTTATTTCCTTTTTGTTGTGTTTGCTTTGTGTTGTAATAATTTACCCTTTTTATGTTCATCGGCTACAGCTTCGAGGTTCACAAATGGTGACATTTTGCGTATGCAACCATCTTTGCCCACAATAAAGATAGCCGCAGTCCGATTTCGGGTATGCATGCTGGGTATGTTCGTGTTTCATAACCCACCAAACACTGACATGAATAACGGGATCGTTAACGTGTGTATTTGATTTTCTGCATGTGTATATACATGAAGAGAATTAAGGCACCAGCAAGTAGAAGAAGCAGTTGCAGCAGCAGCAGCAGCAGCAGCAGCAGCAGCAGCAGCAGTAGTAGTAGTAGTAGTAGTAGTAGTAGTAGTAGTAGTAGTAGTAGTAGTAGTAGTAGTAGTGATAGTAGTAGTAGTAGTAGTAGTAGTAGTAGTAGTAGTAGTAGTAGTAGTAGTAGTAGTAGTAGTAGTGTCATCATATTAACATTATCCTAATTATCATCATGATGATGGTGATGTTGCAGTTGTTCCAGAACGACCCTCAGTATGGAGGCAAAGCCACTTCCCTGAAGAGCACTGACTACATGAGGCCACCGCCCCAAGTGAAGTCGGTATGTGGCTACCTGCAACATCCACAACAACAACATTAGAATCATCGTAGCAGTAGCATCTACACTTACGGTGGCAGCATTATAGTAACCAGAATTACGGTAGCAGTAGCAGTAGCAATAACAACCAGACTTACCGTAGAAATAGCAACCACATTTACCATGGTAATAGCAACCACACTTACCGTAGTAATAGTAACCACACTTACCATAGTAATAGCAACCACACTTACCGTAGTAGTAACAATAACAACCAGACTTACCGTAGTAATAGCAACCACACTTATAGTAGCAATAGCAACCACACTTGCGGTGGTCATAGCAATAGCAACCATATTTACGTTAGCTGTTGCAATACCAGCCACATTTACGTAGCAATAGACAACCACAAAAGTAGTACATACGATAAAAAAAACGCAAATACACCAACAGCTGTTATACAGCTAGCTACCCAAGCAACAGCAACCAACCAACTTACAGTTCAGCTGTAAATGTACAGCTCTTTTCCTAAGGTACTGAAATTGTTGTACATCAAGAGCCAGAATCAATAAAGAAAAAAAAACCCACATGGAACGAATAGGCACTGGTGATTGAATGAGTCAGTACACCAGGCACTAGACCAACCCAAAACACAGACGAATGTATCAGTTCATGAATAAATTATTAGAAAATTTGTTAATTGTCCATTGACTATAAAATACAATAACACACAATATGAAAGGAATGGGAAAAAATACAAACGTCACGAGCAAAAAGTAAACAGGCAACCAACCACAACAATAATGACTACAGCAAAACAACCAGAGTAAAAAAAAAAACCGAAAAGGCTGTGACTATATCATTAGCTGTAGCAACAGCAATCAGCATAATGACGCATTATTTTTTATGTTGATGTCAGAAAAGATGATCTCTGGCGTGTGGGGTGTTCTTGTTAGCCCATGGTGTGTGTGTGTGTGTGTGTGTGTGTGTGTGTGTGTGTGTGTGTATGTGTATGTTTGTGTGTGGGTGTGTGTTTGTGTGTGTGTGTGTGTGTGTGTGTGTGTGTGTGTGTGTGTGTGTGTGTGTGTGTGTGTGTGTGTGTGTTCACAGGGCCTAATGGAGACCAACATTAAAAAAATGGCCGGAAATAACGTCATCATGTCATGTGACCCCACCAGAAATACATACGACCGCCAGAGCTCTTGTGAGATTTTTGTGCTCTGTCTGTCTGTCTGTCTGTCTTTCTGATTGTCTGTCTGTCTATATGTCTGTCTGTCTGTTTGACTGTGTATCTGTCTCACTTTCTGTTTTTCTGTCTATCTGTTTGTCTGTATGCCTGCCTGTCTATCTGTCTGCCTGTCTGCCTGTCTGTCTGTCTGTCTGTCTGACTATGTGTCTGTCTGTATGTCTGGATTTTGGCGATGCCTTTAAGTGTCAGCTTGTCTGTCTTCATGCCATTGTCAATTTCCGTTTCGTTGTATGTCTTTCTGTCTTTCCTTGACATAAGATAATAGTAATTTGTTTCACTATAAGCCACATAGAAAATTGTTATGTCGTTTATATTAAGGTAGGTATTTTTATTTCGTTTGTGTGTGTGTGTGTGTGTGTGTTTGTGTGTGTGTGCGTGCGTGTGTGTGTGTGTGTTTATGTGTGTGTGTGTGTGTGTGTGTTGTGTGCGTGCGTCTGTATATGTATGTGCATTTGTCTATGTATACACGCGCGCATGTGTATCTGTGTATGTGTGTGTCTGTCTGTCTATGTCTGTCTGTGTCATTGTGTGCTCGGACTTGCTTGTTTGTGTGTGTCTGTGTGTATGTGTGTGTCTGTGTGTGCGTGCGTACAAATTCGCGCGTGTGTGTGTATGTGTGTGCGTGCGTGCGTGTGTGTGTGTGTGTGTATGAAAATGTATGTTTGTTTGCCGTCATTGTACGCACTAGCCCGTCATATCAAAATGTTATAAATAGTTCTTCATTTCGTTTTTCCTGTATGTTGAACAGTGTCTCACATGGATTACGTGGGGCCTCCTCCCGGGTACCGCCCTATTGCCCCCGAGGGAGAGCGGGCCGTGCCCTACCCCTTCCTCCACACCCACCCTGCCCTGCCCTACCCCGCACCACAGACCCAGTCTGAAGCTACTGTGAGTGTCTATCTCTTGTGTGTGGGTGGGGGGTGGGGGGGGTGGTGTGTGGGTGTGGGTTTGTACGTATGTGTGTGTTTGGTGTGTGTGAGAGAGAGAGAGAGAGAGAGAGAGAGAGAGAGAGAGAGAGAGAGAGAGAGAGAGAGAGAGAGAGAGAGAGAGAGAGAGAGAGAGAGAGAGAGAGAGCGCACTTCCAATATCACCAACACATAACATAAAGGACTACTGATGATGATGATGATGATGATGATGATGATGATGATGATGACGACGACGACGACAACGACGACGATGACGATTATGACGACTACGATAACGACAACAATAAAAATGACGACGGCAACGATGATGATGATGACATCCACGACCATGCTGAGAACAACGATAGCAATGACAATGACGAGGACGATTTCAATCACGTTTGACATCGACCACAATAACGGTGACGATAATATGTATCACAATACGGGATAGCTCAGTGTTCAGAGCTCTCGCTTTCCCCAAGCTAAGGTTAAGCAGCATCGAGAGTGGTAACCAAGTGGATGTGTGACCGTTTGCACACCTTGGCTTCAATATAGTCCCCCAGTTCACCCAGCTGTAAATAGGTATCTGCCCTCTTTAGGGTCAGGGAAGGTAAAGCAGCGAGGGAGAGGAGATGGGTGCCGCCCTCAGTATGCTGGTCCCTAGAGAAGCTGAGGTCTCTGACGCCACTTCCGCTACGACCACATAGGTTACGGGACACCTTTACCTTTCTTATTTTAAGTATAAAACTCTATCACACACTCTTTCCATTCTCCAGACCAATTTCGCCGGCGCTCTCTCGGACGGCATGTATGCCTTAGATCGTGTGCGCACGCGCAAAGACATGTGCAAAGAGCGACAGCAAGAGACCAAGAAGACCCACTTCACCGTGGGGTACCAGGGACCAGAGTTCGATTCCGTGTCTTCCCTCACCTACATGGGCAAGAAGAAGAACGACACTAATCTTCAACCTGCTGGTGAGATTGTAGTGTGTGTGTGTTAGAGAGTGAGTGTGTGTGTTGTGTGTGTGGGGGGGGGGGGGGGGGGTGTAGTGTGTGTGTGAGTGTGTGTGTCTGTGTCTGTCTGTGTGCGTGTGTGTGTGTGTGTGTGTGTGTGTGTGTGTGTGTGTATGTATGTGTGTGTGTCTGTGTGTGAGGGGGGATAGGGGAGGGGGATGGTAAGGGGGTTGGAGTGGGGGTAGTGGTGGGGGTGGGCGTTGTATGGAGGGAAAGAGAGAGAGATGTTTTGGATGTGTGGACATGTGTGTTTATTTATTTATTTTGTTATCTATTTTATCTTTTATATCGTGGTTAATGAGATAAGCACTCTTGTGCTTTTTTACACCCAGTCCCCGTGTGTATGCAGTTTTGTAAATGCCATCTGTTCACACAGTTCAGAGCTCTCTCTCCGTTTTTCCCAGGCAAATCAGAGAAGAAGACAGACTCGGACTTTCCGCACCTGAGCCACAGCGGCAACACGCAGGACCTGAGGGCGGCAGACCCTCACGTGACCAGCACCATGGAGGGGCTGCATGCTAGGCACCAGCACGAGGACCCGGATGCAGAGGCGGCCTTCAAGACCTCCGTCATGAAGAGTGACTACGCCCCTGGAAAGAGGTTCGGGGGCAGCGGGGAATGAATGAATGAATGAATTAATTAATGAATGAATTAATTAATTAATCAATGAATGAATTAACCAATGAATGAATTAATGAATGAATAATCTTTATTTTTCAAGGGTTACAGAGTAAGTATTACATACTTTATTTTCATCCGGCCCTTGCCCTGATCAGGGAATAAAGCTAAGAAAGCCCATCCCTACCCCTATATACCAGCTTGAAGAGATGTGGAAGGGGTGTGGAGGCGGTGATGTGTAGATAAGGTAGGGGGTGGGTGGGAGGGTGAAGTGGGTTGGGTGGGGGTTGTGGATGATGAGGTTGCGTTGTGGTGGTTGTGGTTGTGATGATGTTACTGTTATCGTTATAGTGTGTTTTACTGTTGGCAAGTCATAGCAAAATTTCTCTGATGGAAACCCGAGTCTCTCTCTGTTGCTACCTCTCTGTCTCTGTCTGTCTGTCTGCCTCTCTCTCTGTTTGTCTGTCTGTCTGCCTGTATGGATGGATGGATGGATGGATGGATGGATGGATGGATGGATGGATGGATGGATGCTATTTTTTCCAAAGATCTATTAGTTGTGATCTCCTTTTATTTTTTCTTCGACGTTTTGCTAAAACGAAATCAATGTCTGTAATTGATATACTCAGACGCTCATTTTTCTTTAGAGCTTTAGGTGCATTTTTGGAATACACTAAGAGAACTTATACCCAGAGTGGATGTGTGTGTGTGCGAGTGTGTACGTGTATGTACGTGTGTGTGCGTGCATGCGGTGTAAGTGTGTGTATGTGTATGTGTGTGCGTGTGTATAAAGATGTGTGTGCGTGTGTGTATGCGTGTGTACATGTGTGTGCATGTGTGTGTACATGTGTGTGCATGTGTATGTACATGTGTGCATGTGTGTGCATGTGTATGTGTGTGCGTGCGTGCGTGCGTACGTACGTGCGTGCGTGCGTGTGTGTGTGTGTGTGAAGTCAAGTCAAGTCAAGTCAAGTCTAACTTTTATTTCCAGATGGTACATTGAATAAGCAGTACAATAGCTTTTTTTATCAAGCCATCCATCTAAGAAGTGTGTGTGTGTGTGTGCGTGCGTGTGTGTACATGTGTGTGTGCGTGCATGTATGTGTGTGTGCGCGCATGTGTGTATATGCGTGCGTGTGCGCGCATGTGTGCGTGTGTACATGTGTGTGTGCAGGCTGACAGGGGACCAGGCCCGCACAGTGCAGAAGTACGAATCCCTGCTGGCCAAACCTTTCGCTCACTCCCACTTCTTCCACACCGACAACTCGGGCCGTGAGTATCTGCTTTAGGAGGAGGACGACGAGGAGGGGTTAGAGGAGGAGGAGGAGGGGGAGGAAGAGGAGGAGTAAGAGGAGGATGAGGAGGAAGAGAGGAGGAAGAGGAGGAGGGGAGGAGGATGAGGAGGAAGAGAGGAGGAAGAGGAGGAGGGGAGGAGGAGGAGGGGGAGGAGGAGGAGGAGGAGGGGGAGGAAGAGGAGGAGTAAGAGGAGGATGAGGAGGAAGAGAGGAGGAAGAGGAGGAGGGGAGGAGGATGAGGAGGAAGAGAGGAGGAAGAGGAGGAGGGGAGGAGGAGGAGGGGGAGGAGGAGGAAGTGGAGGAGGAATACTAGGATAAGGAATAGTAGGAGGGAAATGAAGATAAAGAGGAGGAAGAAGAGGGGGAGGAAAAGGAAGGGGAGGAGGAAGAGGAAGAGAGGAGGAGCAGGAGGATGAAGAAAGGGGAGAAGGGAGAGGAATAGGAGAAAGATGAATAGGAGAAGGAAGAGAAAGATGAGGAGGAAAAGGTGGATGAGGAAGAGAAGTAGGATGGGGAAGAGGAGAAGCAGGAGAAGAGGAGAAAGAAGAGTAGGATGTTGAAGTGAAGGAGGAAGAGGAGGAGAAAGAGAAGGAGAAAGTGGAGGATGAG
>CM060324.1:7600416-7617916 GCA_030674155.1 Stramonita haemastoma
TTTCTTCCTTTCTATTTTTCTTTTTTCTTTTTCGTTCTTTCTGAATTTTTCACTTATTCCTTCTTCTTGTTTTTTTTAACTGTCCTATATTATTCGTTTAGTATACGAAAAATTGACTGATTTTATCCAAGCATTCAATGATGCTAAGGACATTTTGAATACCACATAAGTTCATCTTGTTCATATCATAAAAATTGTAATAACATCAGCACTCAGTAGATTTTTGCAGATTTTGGTAAAACATTCCCCTTATTGTTGCTTTATTTTGTGTGTGTGTGTTTTTCACCGCCTGATTTCCATTTTGTGAACATACATTAGAGAAAAGATGAAATAGGTAAAATAAAAAATTAAATTAAAAAAGACTCATTTAGTTAGGTTTTTCACATCTTGAGTGACTCTATCATTAGAATCTCCTCCTTATAAGACGTTGAACCCGTTCTGCTTTTCAGAAGAGTAGGTCATCCCGTGCCGGTGGGACTTGAACGGATGACAAAATTTACAAAACAGCATACACACAGGGCCTGGATGTGAAAACGCACGTAAGGAGTTATTCTACAATCTTCTAAATAAAAAAAAGGCTAAAAAGAAGTAGATAACTTTTTTTTTTTTTTAAATGTCCACAAGTTTTAACTGATTTCATGAAATACTAATTCATGCCACACAACCTGATTTTTGTTCTTAAAAAAAAACGATGTCTCTCTTATTCTCCCCTGACTTCACAGGCTATTTATTTTATTTATTTATTTATTTATTCTTTATTTATTTAGTCTTTTATATCGAGGATAATGTAATAAGCACTCGTGGGATTTTTTACATCAAGTCCCCGTGCGTATGCAGTTTTGTAAATCTTGTCATCTGTTCCCACCGGCATACAATGGCCTACTCTTATGAAAAGTGGAACAGGATTTAACTTGTGCACAACATGCTCTGCGTGCGTTCGTACACGGGCCTCGGTTTATAGTCTCATCCGAAAGACTTTTGGGGAGAGTGAAGTTGGCACTGATATTAACTCCAGGGGAAAAATCCCTTCGAACGGGAATCGAACTCGGGTCGTCAAATTGCGTGCACAATGTTCTGACCACTAGGCTATCCTGTCCGCTACACCCATTGAGCAAACAAACTATCATACACAATCTCTCTTACGCTACAATGTTTCTTTGTTCTACAGAGAGAGTTCTAAGATATACAAAATAAAATAAATGGAGAACTTATTCCTACACTGCCGTAAGGTAGCCACACTGCGACTTCGGGGATCTTTTTTTCAACATCAGGAAAACTGTATTTCAAAACAAACTTTTTTCATCCCTTTCTGCCGGCATGCAATGGCCTGCTGATTTCTCTGTTTATTTTTCTATCCATCAATCACCCACCCATCCATCCATCCATCTATCCATCTATCCATCTATCCATCCATTTATCCATCCATCCATCCATCCATCCATCTATACAGACACGGGTTTTATACTTAAGTTTGCACACATAAACGAACAAATAAATAAAATTTAATGGATACAAACGTGCATACACACACACACACACACACACACACACACACAGACAGACAGACAGACAGACAGACAGACAGACAGACAGATATATATACATACATACATACATACATACATACATACATACATACATACATACATACATACATACATACATACATACATTGTACCCTCAATAAAGATCATTTTGACTCGACTTGATATACATACATACAAACATAGGCCTATATACATACCTACATAGTCTATGTACATACATAGGCCTACATCCTTCATGCATACATTCATCCATCCATCTATCCATCCATTCATGCATACAGACATACATTCATATTCAAACAAAAACCTTCTAAAAAAATGCTGACGACTTTTTTTGATAATAATTATTACGTTTCCAGCAATCACTGTGCTTCATATATTAACTGCGGACCTTACTTCGACCTGTGGTCGACTTCTCACCAAAACACATCACAAACCCAAGGCAAGTATTCTACTGGTGTTTTGAAATACCAGCAATTGCAAACAGCTTTACTTTTTCAGTGATCATTAGGAGCGAGGGATGAACGCATTCAAGGGACAGATATTGAATGGCTATGTGGCAGTCTTCAATGGTTGAATTTGATAATGCTTTGTACGTTAAATACACATAATTTTTCCTTTCAGTAATTTTCATTGTATGAAGATTTTATTTTTTTATACCCCATAATGTCACAGCAGATTTCTCTTCATGAAATTCGGACTGCTCTCCCGGGGAGAGCACTTCGCCACAAGTGCAGCGCCTACCCATTATTTTTTTTTCTTTTTCCTGTCTGCAACTGAATTTTGTTTCCGTATCAGAGAATTTTTTTTCTACCGAATTTTGCCAGGGACAACCCCCTTTTTGCTATGGGTTCTTTAGCGTGCGCTAAATAATGATGTGTAACACACGGGACCTCGTTTTACCGTCTCATCCGGAAGACTAGCCCCCAGACCACCACACATGGTCTAATGGATGGGAAAATGTTTTGGGCTCAAACGGGTTTCGGTCCACCGCACACTCCGACCCAAACTTTTCGCTTTCTAGGCAGGCGCGTTACCACCTAGACCACTGATCCACCTAGATGATTAAGCATAGCTCTGTTCTGCTCAATGTTCTTTGGGTGAATGATTTTTATTTTTGTTATTTTTGTTTTTATTTAGCCCCCCCCCCCCTACCTGCCTCCCCCAGCCCATGTGCTTTTTGTCTTTGAAAATAATTATGTTACTGTTTATGATCTTGTTATTTGTTTTTTTCACGTCTTTCTCTTATTCATGTTTTTGTTACTGTTTAAATACTTGCTTTTCTTATTCATTTGAATTCTTATTCAGTTTTAATGTATTAAATCAATGTGCATTGCATTGCGTTGCGTTGCATTGCATAATACTGTATCATAATTATTGTATTGTATTGTACTGTACTATATTGTATAGTATTGTACTATACTCGACTGTATTGTACTGCATTGTACTGCATACCACTTGTAGTTCCGGCAGGTTTTTATGTATAGTCATAAGATAAGAGTCTTCTATAGCAGTGTTTTTCCAGCTGACCGACTTTCTAACTTCCCTTGTTCTTTAATTTGTAACTTTAATGCGTGTCACACACACACACACACACACACACACACACACACACACACACACACACCGTCTAATGTCACAATTTGTGAAAATACATTAAAGGAATTTGAACACACACACACACACACACACACACACACACACACACACACACACACACACACACACACACACACACCACACATACCCTCCTTCTGACCTCTGACTCTTCTTGCGTCCTTACAGATGCTGCGCTCACTGACGTGGGCACTACTAGCAGCCGCAGCACTGGTGACGTGTACCGTGGCTTTCTACATCCCACACAACAACCTCCACCCCGATTCTGCCGTCTCTCACAAACCCACAGAATCTGAACCCTCGGCACCCAGATACAAAAGACATGCCACCGGACTGGAAGCCTACCCACAGGCCAATCCACACCTCACACGACAAGCTGATCAGGACAATCTTCTTCAAGGTGTGGATGAGACGGAATCTGCTAACCCTCTTCTCAGCGGGAAGATCCAGCGACAGAAGAGATTTTCCCTTCGCGGCTCCGTGGATTCTGCCTTGGGAATGCTGCACCAGCCAGAGCAATTTCCCCGTCCTTTGAGGAGGAATGAGGTGCGGGGAAAGAAGCGGGAAAATGCCTTCAGAAATAATCAAGGACGCTGGTCCTCTGATTTTGCACGATTCTTCGATAATAACTTCAGATACAGGCCAGACCCATCGGCAGATCCGGCACAGCTGTATAACAATGACGTCAGGAATAGGGCAGAACCGTCAGCAGATTCCGCACAGCTGTATGATAATGACGTCAGAAATAGGGAAGAACCGTCAGCAGATTATGCACAGCTGTATAACAATGACGTCAGGAATAGGGCAGAACCGTCAGCAGATTCCGCACAGCTGTATGATAATGACGTCAGAAATAGGGAAGAACCGTCAGATTCCGCACAGCTGTATAACAATGACGTCAGGAATCGGGAAGAACCGTCAGCAGATTCCGCACAGCTGTATAACAATGACGTCAGGAATAGGGCAGAACCGTCAGCAGATTCCGCACAGCTGTATAACAATGATGTCAGGAATAGGGAAGAACCGTCAGCAGATTCCGCACAGCTGTATGACAATGACGTCAGGAATAGGGAAGAACCGTCAGCAGATTCGGCACAGCTCTACGATAACGTCAGATATAGGGCTGAGCCGTCAGCAGATTCGGCACAGCTCTACGATAACGTCAGATATAGGGAAGAACCGTCAGCAGATTCCGCACAATTGTACGATAACGTCAGAAATAAAGCAGAACCGTCAGCAGATTCGGCACAGCTGTATAATAACGTCAGATATAGGGCTGAGCCGTCAGCAGATTCGGCACAGCTCTACGATAACGTCAGATATAAGGAAGAACCGTCAGCAGATTCAGCACAGCTCTACGATAACGTCAGATATAAGGAAGAACCGTCAGCAGATTCAGCACAGCTCTACGATAACGTCAGATATAGGGAAGAACCGTCTGCCGATTCCGCACAGCTCTACAGCAATGACATCAGATATAGAGCAGAGCCGTCAGCTGATTCAGCAGAACTCTACAATAATAACGTCAGAAACAAGGAAGAACCGTCAGCAGATTCGGCACAACTTTACGGTAATGACGTAAAGTATAGGGCAGAACCGTCAGCAGATTCGGCACAACTTTACGGTAATGGTGTAAAGTATAGGGCAGAACTGTCAGCAGATTCGGCACAACTTTACGGTAATGACGTAAAGTATAGGGCAGAACCGTCAGCAGATTCGGCACAACTTTACGGTAATGACGTAAAGTATAGGGCAGAACCGTCAGCAGATTCGGCACAACTTTACGGTAATGATGTAAAGTATAGGGCAGAACCGTCAGCAGATTCAGCACAACTTTACGATAACGAGATCAGAGATAAGGAAAAACCGTCTGCCGATTCCGCACAATTGTATGATAATGACGTCAGAAATCATGATGAACCGTCAGCAGATTCGGCACAGCTGTACGATAACGTCAGATATAGGGCAGAACCATCGGCAGATTCAGCAGAACTGTACAATGACGTCAGGAACAAGGAAGAACCATCGGCAGATTCGGCACAACTTTACGGTAATGACGTAAGATATAGAGCAGAACCTTCAGCAGATTCGGCAGAACTCTACGATAATAACGTCAGATATAGGGATGAACCGTCGGCAGATTCCGCACAGCTGTACGACAATGACATCAGGAACAAGGAAGAACCATCAGCAGATTCGGCACAACTTTACGGTAATGACGTAGGATATAGGGCAGAACCTTCAGCAGATTCGACACAACTTTACGGAAATGACGTAAGATATAGGGCAGAACCGTCAGCAGATTCCACTCAACGGTACGGTAATGGCGTCACACGTAGACCAGAGCCATCTGCAGACTCCGCCCATCTGTATGACAGTGACGCCATGTACGATAGCGAAGAAGAACCTTCAGCAACACTAACCCACAGTGACAGCGACAGAAACACGGACACCGAAAGGAAGGAGACGGGAAAAGAAGAAGAGGCAGTGAGTTCTCGACCCCACTCTGAGGGCTTGTGTATTGACCTGATGGCTTTCATGAAAAAGGCAATGGCTTTGTTTACTAATCACTCCAATTCCCAGACTTCAGTCTCCAAGTGAAAGCACTGCTTCTAGTGAAGGAGAAAGACTTTTGGGGGGTTCAACGATTTTTTTTTTTTTTGAAAAGAGAAAGAAAGATTTCTGGTTGATTTTTTTTTCAGGACAGATTTTTTTCTTTTGGGGGAAAGTCATTTAAAAGATTTTTTTTCTTCAAGGGTTATAGATATTGCGCTTTTTGACTGACGAGGTGCGTTTGTTTGTTTTGTGTTTTGTTTTGGAGGTTTTTTGTTGTTGGCTGGTTTGGGAATTTTCTATGGGCGGGGGAGCGGTACTTCTGTTTTTTTGTTTTTTTAGGGGAAAGGAGGGGGAGAGCTAAATTAAGTCAAGGCGATTCAAGGACGAATTAATCACCCCGCAAAGGGCAATAGCCATTGTCTTGGTCTCTCTCGATTTGTTTTCAAATAACTTAAATGTATGCGCGCGCATGTGTGTTGGTATGTGTGTGTGTGTGTGTGTGTGCGCGCGCGCGTGCGTTTGTGTGTGTGTGTGTGTGTGTGAGTGTGTGTGTGTGTGTTTATTCTTTTATATCGACGATAATGGGATAAGCACTCATGTGCTTTTTTACATCCAGTCCCTGTGTGTATGCAGTAGTGTAAATATTATCTGTTCCGACCGGCACACAATGGCCTACTCTTACGAAAAGCAGAACAGCATTTAACTTGCGCGCAAGATGTTCTGCGTGTGTTCGCACACGGGGCCTCGGTTTACAGTCTCATCTGAAAGATGTGTGTGTGTGTGTGTGTGTGTGTGTGTGTGTGTGTGTGTGTGGTGTGTGTGTGTGTGTGTGTGTGTTTGTGTGTGTGTGTGCGTGTGTGTGTGTGTGTGTGCGTGTGTGTGTGTAAGTGGGTGTGGTTGTGGGTGTGTGTGTGTGGGGGGGAAGGGGTGGTGGTGTGGTGTGTGCGTGTGTGTCTGTCTATGCGTTTGTTTGTTCTGCATGTGCGTGTGTGAGTGTGTGTGTGTGTGTGTGTGTGTGTGTGTGTGTGTGTGTGTGTGTGTGTGTGTGTGTGTGTGTGTGTGAATGTATCCGTGTATCCGTGTGTGAGTGCATGCAAATATGTATGCATATACGCGTGCTACCACGAGTATTTCTGTGTCTGTATCTATGTGTGTGTGTCTTTGTGTCTGTGTATGAGTACATAGCATTAACTTTAGTATGCAAGCGTTAATCTGTAAACGTGTGTGTGCATGAGCGTGTGTATGTGCGCGTGCGTACGCACTCAAGCAGACACATACCCTTATATCCCCCGCAATACATATACACATAATTTACCACCTTGTAATCTCTTTACAGTGAGTAAATCAAATCGAAGAAAGCATCATCTGTTTTTACTTACTTGGTTTTAGAATAGAAATTTTATTTGTGTGGCCCATTGTCATTTGATATACTTGCTACATACATAGAGCCTTTGTCAACCTGTCATCAGATCATAATGCTATTGTTTAAAAGCATTTTCATATATTTTTTATATGTATGTATTATGCTCTACCAACAATCACACAGTATATCAAGAGGCAATGTTTTCCTTATGTACGTTTTTGACGTTTATGACAATTATATTGCAAGTAAAAGATCCTGCCTTGAAATCAGTTGTCGTCGTCGTCGTCGTTGTGTGTGTGTGTGTGTGTGTGTGTGTGTGTGTGTGTGTGTGTGTGTGTGTGTGTGTGTTGTGTGTGTGTGTGTGTGTGTGTGTAGTATACGTATTTTGTTTTCTGTACGTTTTTATCTTCTCTGTCTTGTTGCTGTCGTTGTTGTTGTTGTTGTTTTTCTTCTCCTTCTTCTTCTTCTTCTTCTTATCTGTCTGTCTGTCTGCCTCTGTCTTTGTCTCTGTCTGTCTGTCTGTCTGTCTGTCTGTCTGTCTGTCTGTCTGTCTGTCTGTCTGTCTGTCTCTCTCTCTCTCTCTCTCTCTCTCTCTCTCTCTCTCTCTCTCTCTCTCTCTCTCTCTCTCTCTCTCACACACACACACACACACACACACACACACACACACACACACACAGCCTCATAGAGAAAGCTGCGCAGAGCAAAAATATCCTGTTTATTTCTTTGTGAAGAAAGTGTAGGGGTCATGAGGGTTTATTTTAAAGTTAGGACACAGCATGCAGCCACACTACACTTTGAAAGAAGGCGTAAGACGTGGATAATGAAACTATAAATAAAAAGCCAGTAAAAGAATTCACAAAACAGAGTAGATAAAGTCAACTTCAACAAAACATATAAAAAAAAACAGAAAAGAATCATTTGCATCGAGAGTGTCCAGAGAAATTCCTTTTTGTAGAATTCAATGTGAAAGAGTTCCATTTTCACTTAATTAAAGTTGTTTTTTTCTGGGATAAATAACTTTGAAAAAAAACAATCCAGACCATCTTTAATATCGTGTGAGGAACCCTTACTCTGATTAACATAAGTATCTGAAAATAGTAGGCGTATGGGCTGAAATTACTAAGAAAGAAAACCCACTGAATAGAAGGGACATGAGTTGTCCATGTCATAAAACATGTTGCTGTCTAGAACCAAAGAAAAATCCAAACGACCCGTTTTAAACTGTTTTTAGTCTTTGGTGAAGACGGTGAGAGCAATCATAAAGAAGCGTCGGCTTAAATGGTACGGGCATGTAACAAGATTAAAAGGACTTGCAAAAATAATACTGCAAGGCACTGTCCAAGGAAGAAGAAAAAGAGGCAGACCAAGGAAGAGATGGGAGGACAACATCAGCGAATGGACAGGGCTAGAACTTAACAAAACCCTGAGAAAGGTAGAACAGAGAGAGGAATAGAGGGAACTAGTTGTCAAGTCTTCATGGGTGTCCCCACGGTCACCAGACTACGGGATGAATGGATAGACAGACAGACAGACAGACAGACAGACAGACAGGTAGATATATAGACAGACAGACAGACAGACAGACAGACAGACAGATAAATAGACAGATAGACAGATAGACAGATAGATAGATAGATAGATAGATAGATAGACCGACAAACAGTCAGACATACAGACAGGCACACAGACAGACAGAGGATGGTGAGGCTTTGCATTGTTTTCCTGGCTAATCTTTTAGTTCACTAATGGAATTAAAGCGCTCCATGAACATCAATGAGTTCAGATCACGCAATCCTGTGGTCCATTGTTCTGGATGTAAAGTTTGGGGGGTATTTCTTTCATTTCTGTGTGAGACTGTGTTTATGTCTGTCGGTCTGTCTCTGTCTCTGTCTCTGTCTCTGTATTTGATCAGGGCAATGGCCTATATCAATTAAATTTCCGAGTTCCGAGAGTTCTCTCTCTCTCTCTCTCTCTCTCTCTCTCTCTCTCTCTCTCTCTCTCTCTCTCTCTCTCTCTCTCTCTCTCTCACACACACACACACACACACACACACACACACACACACACACACACACACACCACACACACACGAATAAAATCTGAGCAGAGAAAAAGAATGTTTGAAAAAAAATCTGCTCCTTTCTTTTCTATACCTTGAAAGAAGGTATAGAACACGAACAGAGATTAGAAAAAAAAATGAAGATCAGAAAAAAACTTACACATGTGACTGAAATGTTCAAGTTAACTTTAAGAAAAAGACAAACATAGCAACAAAATTTATTGAGATAGAAAGTTTTCAGAAAAAAATCCTTTTTCATCAAGTTCAAATTGAAAGAGCTCATTTTTCACCAGCTGTTTTTGTAGAACGATAAAAACAACATCCCTCCCATTCCAGATCATGGTTATTGCAGTGTGAGGAATCGTTACTCTTCTGCTCCGCTAGTGTGAAATATGTGAGGCTGTGAAAGGCGATTGCTGTTTAATTTAACTAGAAAAAAAATCCTAGGCAGACCCGACATGAGTTGTCCATTTCATTAATGTCAATGTACCGGGACGGGATAGCTCAGTGGTCAGGACACTCGCTTTCCCCAAGCCAAGGTTAAGCAGCATCGAGCGTGGTTATTAAGTGAATCGGTGACCGTGTGCGCGCCTTGGCCTCTGTACAGTCCCTCAGTTCACCCAGCTGTAAATGGGTACCTGCCCTCTCTAGGGTCAGGGAAGGTAAAGCAGCGCAGGGAGAGGAGATGGGCGCCGCCCTCAAACATGCTGGCCCCTAGAGAAGCTGAGGTCTCTGATGCCTCTCTCCCCTTAGGGGGACGGGATAGCCTGGTAGTTAGAGTGATGCATTCTTGATCTGCTGATTTGGGTTCGAATCTAGTTCAAGAGGATTTTTCCTCTGGACTTAACATCAGTGCCGATCCATTCCCCCAATAAGTCCTTTGGATGAGACTATAAAACTGAGTTTCCGTATGCGAACGCACGCAGAACATATTGCGCACACATTTAAACCCGTTCCGCTTTTCGGAAGTATAGGCCATCGAGTGCCGTTGGGAACAGACGATACATTTACAAAACTGTATGCACACAGAGTTTGGATGTAAAAAAAAAAAAGCACATGAGTGCTCATTCCATTACCGTCGAAATAAACGAATGAATAACTAAATAAAAAGTTTGATAACGATCAGATAGGTTATGGGAACACATTTATCTTTTACTTCAATGGCGGACGGCTTAGCCTAGTAGTTGGAGCATTGTGCTCGTAATCTCACGGTCTGGGATTGAGCCACTACCAAGATGCCCGTTTGAGGGGATTTTTCTCTTGGGAGTTGATATCAGTACCAACTCCTTCACCTTCACCTGTCCCGTAGTCCCGTGGACCGCGGGCCACAACTGAAGATTTTGAAACAAGCTTCCTCCACTCCCCACGGTCCTCGACTCTCCGTATCAGGTAGTTCCACCCAAGGCCTGTCCACTCACTGATGTTGTCTTCCCATCGTTTCCTCTGTCTGCCTCTTCGTCTCCCTCCCCTTACTGCTCCCTGTAAGACTGTCTTGGCCAGTCCAGATGGTCGTGTGACGTGCCCGTACCACTTTAGCTTGCGTTTTTTCACTGTAGTTAGCTTTTCATATGGATCGATGGCATTATATATTCTAGTTCTCTCTTCTTCCTTAGTGACGTGATCTCTGTATGAAATGCCAAAGATTAATTGGAGAAATGAGAACAAATTTGACTGATGAGACGCTGACCAGTTTGCCACAGAGATAAGCACTCAGGCGCACAATTCAGAGAAAAGAGATGACGTCTTTCCCCCACTTCCACTAAATTTGGAAGACATCAAAATTCCGGAACAATTCAGTTAAGTTCTAGTTGGAGGCACTCAAGTCAGGTTTGTACTGCACGATACAAGTGACGCTGATAATGGTGCTAAAGAAGAAGAAAACCGGTTGAAACGCATTATTCTCTTCGGAACCAACGAAATGTTGCGGTTTATGACCGCAATCCAATCCAATCCAATGATGCTGCTTACAGCCCCGCCGACCGCACAGGCCATATCAGGGCTGTCATCTCGTCACATTTTCAAACTTGTATTAAAACTGTGCAACTATGTGCAGTTTAAAACGGGGTATAAAACCAACTTGACTGTCCTTGCTTGTATCGACGCCCTGGTCAACCATAAGGGTCAGCCTAGGACAGCCACCGCATCGTGGGAGAACCCACATCGATCACACCAATCCAATCCAATTATGTTGCTTATAGCCCCGCCGACCACATAGGCCATATCAGGGCTAACACCTCGTCACATTTTAAAACTCGTATTAAAAGTGTGCGACTATGTACAGTTTAAAACGGGGTATAAAACCAATTTGATTGTCCTTGCTTGTATCCACGCCCTGGTCAACCATAAGGGTCAGCCCAGGACGGCCACCGCGTCGTGGGAAAAGCCACATCGATCACACTTAAAACGAGATAAAGCCAAAACCGGGTTCCTTAAAACAACCTTGTCCTTAGAGAACAACCATACCACTTTCGCTCATATCAGACGGAAAAAGCCCGATTCTCTCAGGAAGTTAAAAATGGTATCCGGTGGAACATCCCGAAGAAGGATCTTTAGGGAGTCCGCGGTAAAATGCTTGTGCCTAATATCCTGAACATCCCGACACTCCAGGAGCAGATATTTGATGGTTACCCGCACGTCACAAGTCACGCACCACGGGGTTCCCTCGCCTTTCAGCAAGTGAACGTGAGTGATGTGAGAATGACCCGTGTGTATCCTGGTGAGCACTGTCGCCTCCCTTCGGTTTTTGACACCCAGAGGGCATCGATCACACATAAAATGAGATACAACCAAAACCAGATTCCTTGAAACAACCTTGTCCTCAGAGAGCAACCATACCACTTTCACTCATATCAGACGGGAAAAGCCCGATCCTCTCAGGAAGCTAAAAATGGAGCTTCATGTAGTAATTGAGAGTCAGTCACAGACGGCGGTTTTTCAGAGAGGGTTCTCCTGCTTCCGCGTACATAATATCCTGAACATCCCGACACTCCAGGAGCAGATGCCTGATGGTCACCCGCACGTCGCTAGTCACGCACCACGGGGTTCCCTCGCCTTTCACCAAGTGGACGTGAGTGATGTGATAATGACCCGTGTGTATCCTGGTGAGCACTGTCGCCTCCCTTCGGTTTTTGACACCCAGAGGGAAAACCTCTTTCAGGTTGGGACGGATCCGAAAAAGTTTGTTGTCCGTCTGAGTGTTCCACTCCTCCTGCCAGAGGGAATGCACGTATTGCTCGCTTCTAGGTTTCAGATCCGTGAACGGCACCGTGGACCCGGAAACTTCCTGCTCCGTGGCATGCCTGGCGAGTCGGTCAATTATTTCGTTGCCCGAATGCCACGTGCCCCGGGACCCACACCAAAACCACGTCACACCCGTCCTGTCTCAAGGAAATATACACTACGTAGAACTCCTGAAGCTTAGGGTGGTTTATGTTCCAACAAGCGATAGCCTCCAGAGCAGAGAGCAAATCCGCACAGGCCAAGAAGTCTTTCTTTCCCGATCACCGGATCAGTTGCAGGGACAAGACAAGAGCGCTCAGTCCGGTCGTGTGCACCGAGGCATCCGAAGGCAGGTGCTCCGAAAGCGCCGACTCCCTGATGGCGGGACAATAGGCGGCGCAGGCCACCCCCTCCTCCGACTTGGGACCCGTCTGTGAAAACCCTGGTTTAGGACGGATAAGACATACAGAGGTCTCGGAAAAAGACCCCGTAGGCCGTGGAGCTGGTGACATCTTTCCTGTGAGCAGCAAGATCGAAACAGACAGTCGGGGTTTTCACCATCCACATAGGCGTCTCAGGGAACTTGGGAAGGTCGCAGATGAAACCCAAATCGATACCTGCCTCCCGGAGATAGGGAAGGATCCGAATGCCCAGAGGCGGGGTGGCAGAGGGCGACTTCTCAAACTTGGCCTGAAACCGGGGGTTGAGAACACAATCGTAAGCCGGGTTGTTATACTCCGAATAGAGCTTCATGTAGTAACTGAGAGTCAGTTTCAGACGGCGGTTTTTCAGAGAGGGTTCTCCAGCTTCCGCGTATAGAGTGTACACTGGCGTCGTTCGGAACGCTCTTAGACAGATCCAGAGCCCTTTCAGGTAGGAAGGCCTCGCCGAGCCGTAGACCTGACACCCGTAGTAAAGAAGTTGGCCAGATTTACATTTTGCTATATGGGTGACAGTAATGATAATGACTGGGGAAGTTGAAGGTGTGACCAAGAGAAGTTGGTCACATTTGCTATGAGGATGATGACATTGATGTGGGAGAGGGGGGAGGGTGTGACATTTGCTATGAGGATGAGGATGGTACACATGATGATGACGGGGATGGGGTAGGGGGGGGACGAAATGAAGTCGATCACACTTGCTATGAGGATAATCATAATGATGGAGGGGATGTTGTGACCAAGAGAAGCTGGCCACATTTCTGATGATGATGATGACGATGACGATGATGAAGGGGGGGTGTATGCATACGTGTGTATGCATCTGTGCAATGGTGCTTATGCCTGTGCACACTTGAGTACAAATGTTAAACTATATAAACAGTGCGCGAGTGCATGCGTGCGTGCGTAGATGTGTGCGCGTGTGTGTGTGTTTGTGTGTATATGCACGTGTGCATGGTCAAATGGAGAAGGATGGTCAAGACTGGGTACACGAGTTGTGGTGAGACGACAGTTGGTTATTAACCTCATTTGCTGATTGATCCATTGTTTGGAACCGATGCTATGTGTTGCAGTTGTTGTTATGACCCATCATACAAACATAGAACTTTGTCTCACCTCTTATAAGACAGACTTATGTTCTTGGTGTCACTCAGTCCAATCCAATGATGTTGCTTAGAGCCCCATCGACCACACAGGCCATATCAGGGCTATCACCTCATCACTTTTTAAAACTCGTGCGACTATGTACAGTTTAAAACAGGGTATAAAACCAACTCGACTGTCCTTGCTTGTATATACGCCCTGGTCAACCATAAGGGTCAGTCCAGGACGGCCACCACGTCGTGGGAAAACCCACATCGATCACATATAAAATTAGATAAAACCAAACCCAGATTCCTTAAAACAACCCTGTCCTTACAGACCAACTATACCACTTTCACTCGTATCAGACGGAAAAAGCCCGATTCTCTCAGGAAGTTCAAAATGGTGTCCGGTGGAACATCCCGAAAGAGGATCTTTATGGAGTTCGCGGTAAAATGCTTGGTGTCACTCTATGTGTTGAGGGTTTGAGTGTATTTATAATATATAACTACTGTAATGATGCTGTTAGTGACACTATAGACCCGTCTGCTTAACTGACAAGGAACCATATTATTGTTGCTTAATTGTTGTTGTTTTTCTACTCACATTGAATATTATTTTCTGTTTGATACGCGCGCGCGCGCGTGTTTGTGTGTGTGTGTGTGTGTGTGTGTGTGTGTGTGCGTGTGTGCGTGCATGCGCGTGCATGTGTTGTATGTGTGTGTATATGTGTGTGCGCGCGCGTGTGTGTGTGTGTATGTGTAAGTGTACGCGCGGGGGTGTGTGTGTGTGTATGTGTAAGTGTACGCGCGGGTGTGTGTGTGTGTGTGTGTGTGTGTGTGTGTGTGTGTGTGTGTGTGTGTGTGTGTGTTTGCGCACGTGTGTGCATCTGTAAAAATCTATGAATGTAATGATATGAAAGAATGTGTAGAAATAAGTGTACGTATGGATACCTAGTTGTATTTATGATTTATGACTAGAACTCTGAGCACAGCTGACTAGCAGGCCCTGACTGCCATGGCGGGTTACCGCGCAGGAGTTAACTCTGGCAGAATTATTGAAATTCTGATAACTGAGAATACGCAACTGTTAGGGATTGTCCTAATTAATTCCCTTGCATGCACAACAAAATTATTGCTATTTTTGTAAACATCCGTAAGCTTGTGCAGAGCTCTGTTTGTCTGTTCACTTAAGTGATAAAATATTAACTTGCCAACAAGGTACGCAAAAGGATGTAAATAAGTCTGTCCGCACATTAAAAGCTCAGAAGTACTGTGCTGTACGTGATAGAGAAACAGCAATTTTGTTTTGTTTTGTTTGTTGGAGTTTATTTTCCTCGTAAATGTAAAGAAGGGAAAGACTCGCTTCTGTAAAGTTGTGGGTTCACATGTGTTGGGATTTTGCAGTATACGACTTTGAGTTCTATCTTTTCCTTTGGGGTGGCCACGTTTTGTCTTCGTGGGATATTCCAATTTAAAGCGGATGACCATAACTATACTATGATATATAGTATCCTAGTCATTAGACTGGGTGGCAAAATATAATATATATGTTGGTAGAAAACAGTGGAAAAGGCTGTATTATTGTACGATTACCATTAGTTCTTTTCTGTGTTATGATCAGAAATAGCGTTAAAACTAATAAACATGATTCGAATTGTAATTATAACTATTTGCAAGCTTTAGATTTACGTTTAAGTGATGCGCCGAAAGATGTCGGTCTGGTTGCCTTATTTCTGTCAATACTTTTCTTGGCCATCCTTCTGCAATTTGCAGGCGACATCCACCCTAATCCAGGTCCATCTGATAACAGGTGTAATGGTGGTTTATCTGTTATCCACATAAATACACGTAGTCTTCGAAATAAACTTGACTTACTGCAGTGTGAAGTTAGTATTTACGATGTTATAACTTTGTCAGAAACCTGGCTATCTGAGAGTGTATCTAACGACGAGATTTTTCTTCCTGGGTTTCATCCCCCAGTCAGACGAGATAGACCAGGTGATGCACATGGAGGTGTGGCAATTTATGTTAAAAATAATTAAGTTTGTAAACCCAGGCCAGACCTTAGCATACCTTCCTTAGAGGCCGTATGGATAGAAACAAAGTTAGGACAAGATGTGATTTTGATAGGATCTTTCTATAGACCTCCAATGCAAATGTGCTCTACTGGGATTTAATAGACCAATCAGTTCAATTAGCCGGTAATACCCTCCATAAATTTATTATTCTAGGTAACTTTAATTCTGACTGTATCGCTCAACCTCCAGCTCATCTTCAAAACATAATGGTCTACAAATAATTTATTTCAAATAATAAACCAACCGACCCATGAAACTGAAAATTCATGCACCCTCATAGACCTGGTTCTGACACCATGTCCAAATCTTGTACAAACGTCAGACGTGATCCCACCAATCTGTAGTGATCACTCTGTTCCAGTTGTTGTTCTGAAAAACCAGGTTAGGCAAAATAGGAAGTATAAGCGTATAATATATAATTATGACAAGTTAAATGTTCAGACATTAGTTTCAGAATTGAATCATACTGACTGGAATTCGATTTTATCTTTAGAATCGATTGATAATGCTGCAGAAGCCTTTTCTAATTAGATTATGCATGTGGCTACACTATGTATGCCTGTAAAGGAAATTATAATTAATGAAAAAGATGAACCATGGATAAATACCGAAATTAAAAGACTAATAAAACAGAAAAACAAAATTCATAAAACAGCAAAATCTTTGAAAACTAACCAGGCGTGGGCGTCATTTCGCCAGTCTCGAAATGGTTTAAGTACAGTTATCAGGCAGAGAAAAGCAGAATATATTGCAGATTTAGACAGTCGTGTTTCTTCTCCTGATCGCTTTGGGTCTAAGGACTGGTGGAAGCTAGTTAAAACATTCCTATCTAAAAAGGGAATGCCTCAGGATGAAATTCCTCCTATTGAAGATAGTGTTCAGGTGTATTATAGTTCAGCAGATAAGGCCAATGTTTTTAATCAATACTTTGTCAAACCGTGTACAGTCGAAAATGGAGATGACGATGTTCCTACCATAAATGAATGCAATAGTCTAGCTAACCCACTTATTGTAACAAAGGATGTGGTGACTGGATTTTTAAAAGATCTAGATGTTAAAAAAGCTGTCCGTCCAGATTTAGTGCATAATAAGATATTAAAAGCTGCAGCATATGTTCTTTCAGGACCTCTGTGCTGTCTCTTTAATCGTTCACTAACAGAAGGTAGATGTCCATTAATCTGGAAGCTGGCTCATGTTACGCCTGTCTTTTAAAAAAGGTGTCAAACAGAAATGTGAAAATTATGGTCCTATTTCCCTTTTGAGCCGCGTGGGTAAGGTGATGAAAAAATTTGTGCAAACAGAAATAATACTTTGTAAACTTAGATTAGAAATGAGTTATTTATAGCATGACTTATTCCGACGCCATTGAACTAACAGGTCCTCATGTGAATGTGAGGCTGCTGTTGAGGATGCTGCTCATTATTTGGTGAACTACTGCCCGGTATACCACCAGAGCCGTGTGGTCACTATGTATGTCCATTATTTGATAAACTGCCCTCTATACCACCAGAGCTGTGTGGTCACTATAGATGT
>CM060324.1:7622916-7640416 GCA_030674155.1 Stramonita haemastoma
ACCAGATTCCTTAAAACGACCCTGTCCTTACAGACCAACTATACCACTTTCACTCATATCAGACAGAAAAAGCCCGATTCTCTCAGGAAGTTAAAAATGGTGTCCGGTGGAACATCCCGAAAGAGGATCTTTAAGGAGTCTGCGGTAAAATGCTTGTGCCTAATATCCTGAACATCCCGACATTCCAGGAGCAGATGTTTGATGGTTACCCGCACATCACAAGTCACGCACCATGGGGTTCCCTCGCCTTTCAGCAAGTGAACGTGAGTGATATGAGAATGACCCCTGTGTATCCTGGTGAGCACTGTTGCTTCCCTTCGGTTTTTGACACCCAGAGGGAAAACCTCTTTCAGGTTGGGACGGATCTGAAAAAGTTTGTTGTCTGTCTGAGCATTCCATTCCTCCTGCCAGAGGGAGTGCGCGTATTGTTCACTTCTAGGTTTCAGATCTGTGAACGGCACCGTGGACCCAGAAACCTCCTGCTCCGTGGCACGCCTGGCGAGTCGGTCAACCGTTTCGTTGCCCCGAATGCCCACGTGCCCCGGGATCCAAACCAAAACCACGTCACACCCGTCCCGTATCAAGGAAGTATAGTTCGTAGAACTCCTGAAGCTTAGGGTGGTTTATGTTCCTACAAGCGATAGCCTCCAGAGCAGAGAGAGAGAGTCCGCACAGACCAAGAAGTCTTTCTTTCCCGATCGCCGGATCAGTTGCAGGGACAAGACAAGAGCACTCAGTTCGGCCGTGTACACCGAGGCATCCGAAGGCAGGTGCTCAGAAAGCGCCGACTCCTTGGTGGGACAATAGGTGGCGCAAGCCACCCCCTCCTCCGACTTGGACCTGTCTGTGAAAACCCTGGTGTAGGACGGATAGGACAGAGAGTTCTCGGAAAAAGACCCCAGACGCCGTGGAGCTGGTGACATCTTTCCTGTGAGCGGCAAGATCGAAACAGACAGCCGGGGTTTCCACCATCCACATGGGCGTCTCAGGGAACTTGGAAAGGTCGCAGATGACACCCAAATCAATACCCGCCTCCCGGAGATGGGGAAGGATCCGAATGCTCAGAAGCGGGGTGGCAGAGGACGATTTCTTAAACTTGGTTTGAAACCGGGGGTTGAGAACACAATCGTAAGCCGGGTTGTTATACTCCGAATAGAGCTTTATGTAGTATTTGAGAGTCAGTCTCAGACGGCGGTTTTTCAGAGAGGGTTCTCCCGCTTCCGCGTACAGACTGTACACCGGCGTCGTTCGGAACGCTCCGAGACAGATCCGGAGCCCCTGGTGGTGGATAGGGTCCAGAGCTTTCAGGTAGGAAGGCCTCGCCGAGCCGTAGACCTGACACCCGTAGTCCAGTTTGGAGCGCATCAGCGCCCTGTCGACGTGCAGCAGTGCTCTCCTGTCCGCTCCCCAATCAGTATGGGCGATCACCCGCAGGAAGTTCAGGGCTTTCTGACAAGACGTTTTCAGATGTTGGATATGGCTTCTGAAATTCAGTCTTTGGTCGAAGACAATCCCAAGAATTTGGTCTCCGCCACCGCCGGGATGGTGGAGTTTCCCAAGAGGATGACGGGGTCCGGGAAGTGCTCTCTAAACTTATTATAGAAGTGAACGCACTTCGTTTTGTTGACCGAAAACTTGAACCCATTGTCCTCCGCCCATTCCTGAACCTTGTTTACCCAGAGTTGTATCTGCCTTTGAACCCCTGCAAACGTACTGCCCGAAAAATTTGGAACGCTTCCCGAATATCCGTGTCATCCTTGCGCCAAGGGCCATGCTAATCTTCTCTGCATCGTTCCAATTTTAGGGTATTACTGCGTGAGGAAGATGGTGATGATGGGGAAGGGAGGTGAGGTGGGTGTGATAGGGAAATTGGCCATATTTTCTATGATGATGATGATGGGGGGAGGTAGGGGGAACTTGACCAAAAAAAGTTGGCCATATTTGCTGTGAGGATGATAATAATAATGACTGGAGGGGGGGGGGGGTGACAAAGATAAGTAGGCCACATTTACTATGAGAATAATGATGATGATGATTGATGATTGATGATGATGATGATGATGATGATTGTGTGAGGGGAGGGGAGTGACAAAGGGAACTTGACCACATTTGCTATGATAATGATGATGATTATTGTGATGATGATGATGATGATGATGATGATGATGATGATGACGATGATGATGATGACAAGGGAGGGGACTGTGTGACTAAGAGAAGTTAGCCACATTTTCTATGATAATGATGATATGATGATGATGATGATGATGATGATGATGATGAGGCGGGGGGGGGGGGGGGGGGGGAGGGGACAGACCAAAACAAGTTGGCAACATTTTGCTACAAATTCGATGGTAATGATAAAATGGTGAGGTGAGGGGATGGTAGGGGTGAAAAGTGTAGGCAAGGGAATCTGGCCAGATTTGTTATAAGAAGGATGATGATGATGATGGTGATGATGATGATGATGATGATGATGATAAAAAGGGGGGAATGGGAGGACGATGTGAGAAAGCAATGTTGGCGCACTTGCTATGAGAATGATTGTGATGATGATGATGATGATGATGATGATGATGATGATGATGATGATGATGGTGTTGGTGATTATGATGATCATTACGGATGTTTGATTGGGGCAGGGGTGCAGGTTTGACCAAGAGATTCTGGCCAAGTTTGTTATGATGATGATGATGATGATGATGATGATGATGATGATGATGATGATGATGATTATGATGATGATAATGACGACGTGGAGGAAAAGGGTGTGACTAAGTGAAGTTGGCCACATTTGCTCTAAGGATTATAATTGTGATGATGCTGATGAAAAACAAACGGGGGGACAGTGTGAGCAAGGGAAGTAACTACATTTTCTATAGGATGATGATGATAATGATGATGATGATAATGATGATGATGATAACTACGATGATGATGACGATGATGGTAAAAGTCGGCGGGCGCGGCCTCAGCAAGGAAAACTGACCAGTTTTGCTTTGAGCACGAGGATGTGGATGAGGAGGAGGAGGAGGAGGATGTTGATGTTGATGTTGATGATGATGATGGGGAGGGCTGGTAGGTATGGGATAACGAAGAAAGTTTTGCCCGATTTGCGATGATGATGATGATGATGATGATGATGATGATGATGATGAAAGGGGGAGAGGGAGGTGGAAGCTGTGAGCAAAGGAAATTGGCCACATTTGCTATGAGAATGAGAATGATGATGGTGGCGATGACGATGTGGGCAAGCTATGCTTTAGCACTTGCTATGAGGAAGATGATGATGATGATGATGATGATGGGGTGGGGAGGTGAGGAGGGTGTGACCAAGAGAATTTGACACATTTGCTTTCAGGATGATGATGATGATGATGATGATGATGATGAAGGTGATGGTGACGACGACGACGACGATGATGATGATGATGATGTAGATGGGGACCGCGGGGGGGGGGGGAGAGTAATTAGTTATGAAGAGGAGGAGGATGTCAGGGGGGGGGGGGATCGGCCCAAAAGAAGTTGGCCACATTTTGTTATGATGATGATGATGATGATGATGATGATGATGATAAAAAGGGGGTGAGAATGATGTGATAAACCAATGTTGGTGCAATTGCTATAATGATGGTGATGATGATGATGATGAGGGGGGGGGTGACCAAAAGAAGTTGGCCAGATTCACATTTTGCTATAATTATTGAGGATAATAATAATGATAATGATTGGGGGAAGCTGAAAGTGTGACCACGAGAAGTTGGCCACATTCACTATGAGGATGATAGTTATGATGATGATGATGATGATGATGATGATGATGATGATGATGATGATGGTGATGGTGATCATGGTGAATATGATGCATGATGGCGGGGCTGGGGCTGGGGTGTGTGTGTGACGAAATGAATTCGGCCACATTTGCTATAAGGAGCAGGGTAATCATAACGTTGGAGGGATGTTTTGACCTAGAGAAGCTGGCCATATTTGTTATGATGATGATGATGATGACGATGATGATGATGATGATAACGATGACGTGGAGGGAAAGGGTGTGACCAAGAGAAGTTAGCCACATTTGCTAAGAGGAGAACTATGATGCTTATGATGATGACCCGGGGGGATATCGGTGAACAAAACAATTTGCTTCTGCCATGAGAATGATGATGGTAATGATGATGATAATGACGATAATGACGGAAGGGCAAGGGACAATTCTATCGAAAGAAGTTGGCAATATTTGCTATGGGGAGGATGATAATGGTGACAAGAGTGAGGAGGGGGGAGGGGTAGTGTGACCAAGAGAAGCTGGGCACATTAAAATTTTGCTGTTATAATGATGATAACAATAATGGATGATGATGATGATGATGATGATGATGATGATGATGACAAGGGGAGGGACTGTGTGACCGAGAGAAGTTGGCCACATTTTGCTATGATGATGATGATGATGATGATGATGATGATGATGATGATGGGGGACAGGGGGGGATGGCTCAATAGCATTTGACTACATTTGCTATGACTCTGTTGATGATGGTAATGACGGTTTGGAAAGGGGGTGACTAACAGAAATCGGCCACATTTGCTGATGAAGACGACGACGACGATGGTGATGATAAAGATGATGATGATGATGACGGTGGTGGTAGTGAAAGGGGGAGAGGGAGACGGAAAGTGTGAGCAGGGGAACTTGGCCACATTTGGTATGAAAATGATAATAATGATGGTGGTGATGATGATGATGAAAAAAGAGGGGACGAGAACGATGTGGGCAAGCGATGCTTTAGCACTTGCTGTGAGGAAGATGATGATGATGATGATGATGATGATGATGATGATAATGAGGTGGGAAGGTGAGGAGGGTGTGACCAAGAGAATTTGGCCACATTTGCCTTCAGGATGATGATAATGATGATGATGATGATGATAACATGTGAGGTCGAGGGAGGAGGAGTCTGACTATAGGAAGTTGGCCATATTTGCTGTGAGGAGGAGGAGGATGGTGGTGGTGGTGGTGGTGGGTATGGCGGTGACTGAGAGAAGTTGGCCACATTTGATATGAGAATGATGATAATGATGATAATGATGATGATGATGATGATGATGATGATGATGATGATGATGATGATGGATGTTGTGAGGGAGATGGGGGTGTGACCAAGGGAGGTCGACCACATTTGCTATAATACTTATGACGATGATCTAGATGGTGGCCTGGGGGGGTGTCACAGATTTTGAAGATGATGATCATGATCATAACGATGATGACGATGATGATGATGATGGCAAGGGAGAGGGGGACTGTGTGACTAAGAGAAATTGGCGACATTTGCTATGATGATGATGATGATGATGATGATGATGATGATGATGATGATGAGAGGGGGGGGGGCGGGATTCTGACCAAAAGAAGTTGGCTACATTTTGCTATGAATACGATGATGATAAAATGGAGAGGGGGGGGGGGTCAGGGTGGAAGGTGTAAGCAAGGGCATCTGGCCAAATTTGCTAAGAGAATGATGATGATGATGATGATGATGATGATGATGATGATGATGATGATGATGATGATGATGGTGGTGGTGGTGGTGGTGGTGGTGATGATGATAATGATGATGAGGAGGAGGATGAAATGGTGGGGGATGGGGTCGGGCTGAGAACGATGTGAGAAAGCAATGTTGGCGCGCTTGCTATGAAGATGATTGTGATGATGATGATGATGATGATGATGATGATGATGATGATGATGATGACTATTATTACTACGGATGTTCGGTAAGGGCGGGTGTGGGGGGGGGGGTAGGTTTGACCAAGACAGGTTGGCCACATTTATGATGATGATGATGATGATGATGATGATGATGATGATGGTGGTGGTGGTGGTGGTGGTTGTAGGGGGGGTGATGGAACTTGACCAAAAGAAGGTGGCGAGTTTCACATTTTGCAATATGGATAATAATGATAATGACTGGCGGAAGGTGAAGGTGTGACCAAGAGAAAATAGTCACATTTGCTATGAGGATGCTATTGATGTTGGGGAGTGGATGAGGGTGTAACCAAAGGAAGTTGGCCACATTTAATATGATGATGATGATGATGATGATGATGATGATGATGATGATGATGATGATGGTGAATATAATGATGACAAGGATGGGGTGGGGGGGGGTGACGAAATGAAGTCGACCACACTTTGTATAAGGAGCAGTATAATCATAATGATGGAGGGGATATTGTGACCAAGAGAAGCTGGCCACATTTGTTATGATGATGATGATGATGATGATGATGATGATGATGGGAAGGGAAAGGGTGTGACAAAGTGAAATTGGCCACATTTGCTGAGAGGATTATGATGAGGATGATAATAATAATGCTTATGAAAAAGGGGGAACGTTGTGAGCAAGGGAAGCTAACCACCTTTGCTATTAGGATGATGATGACGATGATGATGATGGGGATGATGACGATGACGTGAGTATGTGATTAAGAAAAAAAGTGCTACACTTGCTATGATAAGGTTGATGATGATGATGATGATGATGATGATGATGATGATGATGATGATGACAGGGGTGGTTGGACTAAGGGATGTATACCACATTTACTATGATGAGGATGACGACTATAATTATGGGTTATGTTACTAAAATGAAATAGGCCACAATTGCGCTCCTGATGTCAATGATGATAATGACAAGGGTGTGTGATTGAGGAAAGGAGGCCACGCTTAAAATGATGATGATGATGATGATGATGATGATGATGATGATGATGATGGTGGTGGTGATGGTGGTGGTTGTGGTGGTGGTGATGATGATGATAATGATGATGACGATGACGATGATGATGATGATGATGATGATGATAGGGGTGTCTGGGTAAGAGAAGGGGGCCACAACTGCACTGATGATGATGATGATGATGATGATGATGATGATGACGAGGAGGAGGAGGAGGACGATGACGACGACGATGATGATGATGATGATGATGATGATGATAGTGGTGTACGAGTGAGGGAGGTTGACAACACTTGCACTGATGACGATATTGATGAGGTGATAATGATAATGAAACGGCTTATTAACCAGGGAAGAGACACACATGTGCATTAATGCTGATGATGCTGGCAGAGATACGTGACTAAGGGAAATCTGATGATTATGATGACGACGACGATAGTGATGGTTATGCTAGATGAGTTTGACTAAAGGAAGCAGGCAACGCTAGTATTGATGTTGACAATAATAAGAATAATGATAATAGGGGTGTATAACCAGGTGAAGGGGGCCAAACTTTCATGGAAAATTATTATGATAACAACAATGTCAGTAGAGTATGAACAAGATAACAGACTCCAGTCCAATCCAATGATGTTGCTTAGAGCCCCGCCGACCGCACAGGCCATATCGGGGCTGTCACCTCGTCACATTTTAAAACTCGTATTAAAAGTGTGGAACTATATACAGTTTAAAACGGGGTATAAAACCAACTCGACTGTCCTTTCTTGTATCGACGCCCTGGTCAACCATAAGGGTCAGCCCAGGACGGCCACCACGTCGTGGGAAAACCCACATCGATCACACATAAAATGAGATAAAACCAAAACCAGATTCCTTAGAACGACCTTGTCCTTACAGACCAACTATACCACTTTCACTCATATAGACAACAGACTCTCACTTAAAATGATGATGATAACGATGACAATGATAATAGGGAAGTGTGACCATGGATAAAGGGCCACACTTGCATTGTCACCAAGGGTAGGGGCCTACACTTGCATTGATGATAATGATAGGGGTATACGTGTGACCAGGGTAAGTGGGACACACACATTTATTGATGTCAATGATGACGCTGTTGTTGTTGTTGTTGTTGTTGTTATTGTTGGTTGTTCTTCTCTTGAAGTTGACCTGCGAGTTAGTAAAACTCCCCACCTTTGATTCACCAGACACCGCTGAGATTCAAACCCACTACTTCATAGACCCCCATGGCACTGAATATGGTTTTAACCACTTGCCTCCTGTATCCACCGCAATGTTTTATGATGGTGATAATGGGGAGATGGTAAATGGGGGGCGCTACACTTGCATTGTTGATGATGATTAAAGGAGTGTTTGATATTATGACTGAGGGATAATGATGATAATGATGATAAAGGGGGAAGCCAAGCCAATCCAATCCAATGATGTTGCTTAGAGCCCCACCGACTGCACAGGCCATATCGGGGCTGTCACCTCGTCACATTTTAAAACTCGTATTAAAAGTGTGCAAATATGTACAGTTTAAAATGGGGTATAAAACCAACTCGAGTGTCCTTGCTTGTATCGACGCCCTGGTCAACCATAAGGGTCAAACCAGGACGGCCACCGCGTCGTGAGAAAACCCACATCGATCACACATAAAATGAGATAAAACCAAACCCATATTCCTTAAAACGACCTTGTCCTTACAGACCAACTATACCACTTTCACTCATATCAGACGGAAAAAGCCCGATTATCTCAGGAAGTCATAAATGGTGCCCGGTGGAACATCCCGAAAGAGGATCTTTAGGGAGTCTGCGGTAAAATGCTTGTGCCTAATATCCTGAACATCTCGACACTCCAGGAGCAGATGCCTGATGGTCACTCGCAAATCACAACTCAGGCACCATGGGGTTCCCTCACCTTTCAGCAAGTGAACGCGAGTGATATGAGAATGACCCCTGTGTATCCTGGTGTGCACTGTCGCCTCCCTTCGGTTTTTGACACACAGAGGGAAAACCTCTTTCAGGTTGGGACGGATCTGAAAAAGTTTGTTGTCTGTCTGAGCATTCCACTCCTCCTGCCAGAGGGAGTGCGTGTATTGTTCGCTTCTAGGTTTCAGATCTGTGAACGGCACCGTGGACCCAGAAACCTCCTGCTCCGTGGCACACCTGGCGAGTCGGTCAACCGTTTCGTTGCCCCGAATGCCTACGCACCCGGGAAAGGGGGAAGCCAAGGAAACCCAGGATAAGGGGACACACTTAAAGTGATTGATGATTGATTACTACTACTACTACTACTACTACTACTACTACTACTACTACTACTGATGATGATGATGATGATGATGATGATGATGATGATGATGATGATGATGATGATGGTGGTGGTGGTGGTGGTGGTGGTGGTGGCGATGATGATGGCGATGATGATGGCGGTGATGGCGATGATGATGGCGATGATGATGATGATGATGATGATGATGATGATGATGATGATGATGATGATGGTGATGATGATGATGATGATGATGATAGAAGAGGTCAGGGAGACTGGGGCAAGGGGAGACGCACTTGCATTGACGATCACGATGATAATTACGAGGAGGACGAGTGTGCAGCTGGGGGAAAGGAGGCCACAGTTCACACTGATGACGTGGGATGCTAGCTTTTATGCCTGGTGACAGCATGGTGTGTGGCTCTGTGTGAAAGTGAATGATTTGTGTGTTTTCCAGTCATCGTGTGAGGACAATTTTATATCATTGTGTTCGTGTTTCTCTTCGGGAACTAGCGTTCAGAACAGTTTTTATTGACAATGTTTATTTTATAAAATATTTCAATTCTAAACTTTTCTTCCTTTGAATATTTTTGTTTGCAAAAATGAAAACATTATTTTTGTTTACATTACTGTTCTGACCTTGCTGTCCCTGCCTACCCTGACCATGCTGCAGCGTGATAAACTTCACGCGTTTCAGGAATTTCAACCTCCACCACCAACATCTAAGTTTACTAACTCCACAGCCATGACACTCACTGCTGTAGACTTGAGAGTATTGTCCTTACGTGAAAATGGCGGCAAACGGAATAGACTTGATGCAGATATAAAACAACATATTTCAAACCTGGGCATCAATCGCCGAAAAACCAGAAGAGGAACACGTGCAGGTTTATGTCATAGCCTGCGGTGTGCTCAGCCTCCGCGTGTCTCCTCCCTCACCTCTGACGTCACTTCCACAACTACCGTAACCACTGACCAAACTGCCTCATTTCCCGTGACAGATTTCCCTCAGTAGTTGATTTCAATGACTCCGGTAATACTTTCCCTGATCGCAATGTGTTTCATGTGGTAATACTTTCCCTGAGCATACTTCTCCGATACTCTTTCAGTGTACCACCCAAACAGACCACCCCGCTCATCCTAGAAAATTGAGAGTTCCCAAAGTAACAAAAACAGCACGGCGAGCGCTCATTCTCTCATGTAGGTCCCTCTCTCTGGAACGCACTTCCCTCTGAAATAAGACACACTGACTCTACTTCCTCCTTTAAAAGGCTGCTCAAAACACACCTTTTTATCCGATTCTTGTCCCTGACCACTGATCAAAATTGATTTCCCATTTGATTGACTCATCTCTGACCCTAGTGCTGGTCTTTTGCTGTTTTGGGATATGGTAAGGTTCTTCATTTCTATTTTACTTCATCTTTTTTTTTGGTTAATGTGAGTACATGTAGGGTAAATCTGTGAATGTGCCGTTTTCTTTGTTATTCCGTGTTGTGCGTTTTGTGAATGCGTGTAATTTTTGCACGCGCGCGTGTGTGTTTGTTTGTTTGTGTGTGTGTGTGTGTGTGTGTGTGTGTGTGTGTGTGTGTGTGTGTGTGTGTGTGTGTGTTGTGTGTGTATGTGTGTGTGTATGTGTGTGTGTATGTGTGTGTGTATGTGTGTGTGTGTGTGAGTGTGTGTGTATGCATTGTACTGCACTGCACATTTTCTTGATGATATTGATCTTATTTTACTTTTACTCTGGCCATGTAATATGCTATGTATTGTATGTACATGCATTTTTCCTATTTTTTCGTGCTAGTCAAATTTTTCACGTTCATATGTAACCTATTCAAATTTATTTGATTGTACAGCGCGGTGAGCCCATGTTTTTGGGAATTCGCACTATATGAGCCTCCATTTTATTATTATATTATTATTTGATCGCAATGTGCTTCATGTGGTAATACTTTCCCTGATCGCAATGTGTTTCATGTGGTACTACATTCCCTGATCGCAATGTGTTTCAGGCTGTGTGTGAAGAATCAAATACCCTGCCTGACCCAGTTTGTTTACCACACTCCACACCTGACTCACCATCCCAACTTTTTTAACCTGTTCTCTCACTGTTCACATCTCTACCACCCCTTTCCTCTTCTTCATCTGATCGTCTTTCTAACTCACAACTTTCATTTCCAACATCTCTGCCTCCTTCAAATCTTCTTTACATAATTATGTCTATACAATGTACAATCAGTGTGTCTAGGCAGAAAGGCAGATTTTCTCTCTGATTTTTATCTCTGAACAAAACAGAATTCACTTTTTTTAAAGGAACGTGGTTAAAACCACAAGGCCACAAACGTAAGATAAAACAGATGATACCACCTGGCTACGAAAATCTCTCTCCCATGACTCTCCCCCGTAGAGGTGGCATTGCTGTTATCTGCTATCTATGCGAGCGTGCATGCATGTATACGTGCGTGTGAGAGTGAGTGCGTACAATGCGTAAATAATTGTGATCATATTTCTTTTATAGTAAATAGTTTAAATAACATTGTATCCATACATTGGTGTGTGTGTATATGTGTGCGTGCGCGCGCACGTACGAGTGTGAGTGTTTGTGACATTTTTTAATTGAAGTTATATAATGTATGAACAAATACGAAATGTAGTTATTTCGTGTCTTTGATTATGATTCGTATCAATACGCCTGTCAGTTTTGTAATTGCCCTTCAGGGATGATTAAAGTGTTTATGACTTGACTTGACTTTACAAAGACACACTGATCCAACTCTTTTTTTCTGTCACTGCCTCCCTTTCTCACCCGGATCTTTTGTAGTCTGTGAACTCGATCTCAGCTTACTCGGTCACTCTAGCACTTTCTGTTGCTTTTACCCTCAACCCTCCAGCCGTAAAAACAATCCGACATCTTCCCTTCTTCATCAAGAATTCCAGTCCCTCCTTGATCATTACAGCCTCTGTCCCAAGAAACTTATCATTCTCGGCGACTTTTGCTTCCATTTCGACAGTCAGTCTTCTCCTGATGTCAAGCGTCTTCCTCTTTCCTTGTCTAATCACTCTCTTTTCCAGCTGGTAAGTAAAGCTACACACTGATAAGATCATATCTTAGACTGGCTCATCACCAATCTTTTACTAGATCTTGTCACATCTGTATCTGTCACAAATAAACAGCTTTCCGACAATTCTGCCATTCTTTTCTTTCTCAACAATGCTAGGCCAAAAAAAAAAAGAAAGAAAATGTGCGTCACCTGTCGCAATCTCAAGGCCACATAATATTCAAAGTTTCTCTTCCCAAGCTGCTGAACGCCTATCACAATTCCCTGATCATACTGACCCTCTGAACAGGCGGGCGGGCGGACGGACGGACGGAAGGACAGACGGGCGGGCGGGCGGACGGACGGATAGACAGACAGACAGTCGAGACAGACAGACCGACAGACATTATTTATTATTATTCTTTTATTCCGAAGATAATACAATAAGTACTCATGTGCTTTTTTCTTTACATCTAGTCCCCGAGTGTAAGCAGTGTTGTAACTTTTGTTGTCCGTTCTCTTCCAAAAACCGGAACGGGTTTTAACGTGTGTGCAAGATGTAATGTGTGCGTCCTCACACGGGACCTCAGTTTATTGACTCATCCGGAGGATTTGGTGGGGGGGGGGATTGGAGTCGGCACCGATATTAACTCCATGAAAAATCCTCTTGAACGAGATTTGAACCCGGGTCAGCAGATTACGAGCGCATCACTGACTACCAGGCTATTCTGTCCCCACAGACAGACAGAGACAGAGAGAGAGACAGACAGAGGGAAAGAGAGTCAGTGAGAGAGCGACACAGACATAGACAGAGAGACAGAGAGAGAATGACAATGACAAAACCTTAATGGGATAAGCGAGATGCCCATTCACAAGGGCCAGCGGGAGAGGGACTGGGCAATGTATATATATACTACCTAAAAACGCTTGCACATCCACATGCTCAAACTTACACACACACACACACACACACACACACACACACACACACACACACACACACACACACACACACACGAAAACACACACACACACACGAAAACACACACACACACACACACACACACACACACACACACACACACACACACACACACACACAAACCCATTGAAAAACATATCCAAAAATCTTTATATTCCTACTTTGTTAACAACAACCTAATAAATGAAGATCAGTCAGGCTTTCGTAAAAACTATTCTTGTCACACAGCTCTAACTCAACTAACAGACAGTCTCTTACACAACATAAATGAAAATAACTATACAGGCCTAATTTTTGTTGACTTTGAAAAAGCATTTGATGTAATTAATCACTCCCTGCTAGTGCGTAAACTTCACCTATACAAACTAACACCTGAAATAATCAATCTTTTAAAAAGTTTTTTGTTAGATAGACAGCAGTTGGTAACTGCAAATAATCAAACATCAGAATTAGTATCTATTAGATATGGAGTACCACAAGGATCAATATTGGGTCCTCTTTTGTTCTCAATATATGTAAATGACTTACCCTTATTTCTAGATTGTAGCTGTGAAATGTTTGCTGATGACACATCCCTCTATTGTAGTGATACTGATCCCACAGACTAACACTCAAACTTCAAAACAATATCAACAAATTGATTACTTGGACTCAATTAAACCATATGTCCTTAAATGCTAAAAAAAACTAAAAGTATGTACGTACTAGCACGACAAAAGAGGCAAAAAATGAAAAGTAAATTTCAACCTCTGTTGATAGATCAAAAAATCATTGAAGAAGTTGACTCACACAAAATTCTGGGTGTAATTATCGACAATAATCTTACTTGGACTGACCATGTGATGGCACAAGGAAAACGTCTTACAAACAAGGTACGTCAGCTATCAAAAATAAAACACTTTCTAGATAGTCATTCACGCAAACTCTTTTTTTGTGGACACATCTTGCCTATTGTTGACTATGCCTCATCTCTTTGGGACAACTGCAGTGAAACTAATTTGAAATTCATCCATCGATTATATAAAAGAGCACTAAAACTTGTCCTATTAAAATCAAGCTCCCTAACCATCAATGATTATAAGCTAACAAATATTCTTACATTTCAAAACAGGCTTTATCTCAATAAAGCTCTATTTGTACAAAAAGTTGTCAATGGAAATGCCCCTCCCAAGATCACCAATAGATTCAAAATTAATGAGCACAGGCATAACCATCTACTAACATTTCCCAGACCCAGAAACAATCTTTACAAAACAAGCTTCCTATATTCAGGTAGTGATTTATGGAACAAGCTCCCAAAACATTTAAAATGTATCAAAAATAAAAATCAGTTCAAAAATCAGTTGAAAAATCACTTAATGCGCTTATGCAAAAATGTTTAAGAACTACACATCAATCCAATCAACCATACTTAGAACAGACTAAAGATATTGATACTCTCTGCTAACCCCGAAAAATCTTTCACGTGTGGCTCACTGTGACTGAAAAAGCTACACTTTGCTTGCTATATATGTATGTGGAAGGGGGAAAAGGTAGAGAAAGGGTGGTTGTTTTTTTGCATTTTTTTATATAATTTAATTTTGAACAGGATAGGGAATAAGTGATGTATGTAAACACGTGTATATTCTGCAAATTCACAAGGAGAAAACCAAACCACTGATTTGACGACTAGATTGGATTTTTTTTTTTCTATGCTTTTTTTTTTTTTTTTTTTTTCACTAACCCAGTTTAATAGTTTCAGGATAAATATTTAATTTTTTTTATTTTATTAATTATACTAATGAGACTATTAGCACTATTATATTTATATTATTTTGATAAGTGGAAAGGCCTTACTTTTTTGTTCTGGTTGTTGTTGTGTATGTTTTTTTTGTTGTGTTTTGTTTGTTTTTTGTTTGTTTGTTTGAATGTTTGTTTGTTTGTTTTTGTTCATATGTGTAGGGTTTTTTATTTATGAAATATAATCATAAATCATTATTATAATTCTTCTGGTTGCTGTTTGTGTTTTCCCCCTTCCTCCTTGATACCCCTTCCCCACCCGTTCCCACCCCCCCTCCAAATTCTTTCTTTTTTTGAGTGTGTGGGGTTTTTTGTGTGTGTTATTTGGGGGGGGTTGTGTTTGTTTGTTTGCTTGTTTTTTGTTTGTTTTTTGCTTTAGTTTTGTTTTGCTTGGTTTTTTTCGTTCATTATGTTTGTTTGGTTCTCTGTTGCTTTTGTTTGTTTATTAGTTTTTTGGTTAGTTTGAATGTTTGTTAGTGTATATGTTATTTCCTCTCAGTGGAGATTGGTATTATCATATGTATTGTTGCGTTTGTTTTTCGGGTTTTTTGTTTGTTTGTTTTGTTTTGTTTTGTTTTGTTTTTTCTTTTCTTCCTCATAACATAAGTATGAATTGAAGTGTGGAGATAATGTAATCTGACATAAGTTGCTTATTGACATTTCATGGATTTTAAATAATGGTTGGTGACATTGTATTGATATAAGCTGTTTGACACCATATGATTTAAAAAAAAAAAAAACAATTTTAAATTTGTGCATGCCCATGTTTGTTATGTTATTCCACTCAGTGGTGATGGGTATTATCATATGGTATTGTTGCTTTAGTTGTTTTTTCTTTTCTTTCCTTCTAATATATAATCCGTGTGGATTGGTTTTTTGATGTTTTGGTCTGATTGTTTGTTTTTTGGTGTGTTTTTGTGTTTTTTGTTTGTTGGTTTGTTTTTGTTTTTCTTTTGTTTCATTGTATGTTTGTTAGCGTATATGTTATTTCCTCTCAGTGATGATGGGTATTATCATAAGGTATTGTTGTGTTTGTTGTTTTTTCCTTATCTTCTTTTAAAAATATAAAGTATGAATTGAAGTATAGAGATATTGTAATCTGACATAAATTGCTTATAGATTTTTTTTTATTTTACTTATTTATTTTTAAATTTTTTTTGTTGTTGTTGTTTATATTATTCTTATTATTTTATTATTATTATTATTATTATTATTATTATATTATTATTATTATTATTATTATTATTATTATATATTATTATTATTAATTATTATTATTATTATCATTAAGTCTTAAATAATGTTTTTTGGTTACATTGTAATTGATATAAGCTGTTTTGTGTGTGTGTGTGTGTGTGTGTGTGTGTGTGTGTGTGTGTGTGTGTGTGTGTGTGTGTGTGTGTGTGTGGTTTTTGTTGGGGGTTTTTTTGACACTATATGATTTTTTTTTAAAAGACTTTAAATGTGTGCATGTACCTACGAGTATACGAGCTGAGTGGAAGAGCGCAAACCGTGTGTGTGTGTGTGTGTGTGTGTGTGTGTGTGTGTGTGTGTGTGTGTGTGTGTGTGTGTGTGTGTGTGTGTGTAGGTGCACGGGTGTGTGTGTGTGTGTGTGTGTGTGTGTGTGTGTGTGTGTGTGTGTGTGTGTGTATGGGTGTGTGGGTGTATGTGCATATGTGTGTATGGCTTTTGAGTAGATTTTTAAAATATTTTTTTGTTTTTATTTATTTATTTCATTTATTTATTTTATTTATTTTATTTTTTCTTTTGGTTGTTATAGTAGTTGCTTGTATTATTTATAGGCATAGTTTATTTTAAAGTTGTTGAAATCATGTTAGCAAGTTAATGTTGGTAAAATGTTTGTTGTTGTTGTTTTAATTGTTTGTTTGCTTTTTCCCCTTTTCTTTCTTTCGTTGGCTTTTTTGTTTGCTAGGGATTTTCTGCTTTGTTTTTTGTTGGTTTTTTGTTTTGTTTTGGATTTGATTTTGCTATTGTTTTGATTTTTTTTCTTTTCTTTTCTTTAGATAGATGGCTTGATGGAAAAAAGCAGATCGCTGCTTACTCAATGTACCATCTGGAAATAAAAATTTGATTGATTGATTGATTGATTGACACCACACAAACACACACACAACACACACCCCCCACACCACACACCACACACACACCACACACAAAAACAACCCACACACATCAACACACCACGACTCATCACACACACAGCACCACCACACACAGACACAACACAACAGCACGCTAACACACAACAAACCAAACAACAGACAGACTAGCGTAAAGGATGCTACATGAAGCAAGACAACCAGAACCTGCGTCCACATCAACATGCATCAACAGCCGGACATGACGACCATCTTACAGTCGTGACCGACAGCAAACAGGGAAAACAGACTCAGCATAGAACGTAAACAAGATATGGAGTCTTGGGAGAGAGAGAGAGAAGAGAGAGAGAGAGAGAGAGAGAGAGAGAGAGAGAGAGAGAGAGAGAGAGAGAGAGAGAGAGAGAGAAGAGGAGAGAGAGAGAGAAGGACAGACAAGACAAGACAGACAGACAGACAGACAGACAGACAGACAGACAGAGCAGACAGAGACAGACAGGAGAGTAAGAGACAGAAGAGAGACAGACAAAAAGGATGCAGACAGAGAAGAGA
>CM060324.1:7647916-7650416 GCA_030674155.1 Stramonita haemastoma
CCTAACACACTTCATACATACACTGTAAAAGCTCACAGCAAAGAGGGCAGTCTGGTGGATGATGTGTTGACAAGGTTACTGCAACTGTTCTCATAGTGAAGAACTGAGGATCGTACGATTGATCATGGTCCCCACTGCTAAACCCCCTTGCTCCTTTTTACTCCGCAACTGAAGATGGTGGATTTTAAGACAGTTAATATCATAGTTGGCGTTATGCATACATGGGGGTGAAATAATATATAGCTTTGTAACTATTGGAGTAAAGGCCAGAGGTGAGGCTAATCCTATTTTCCTGCTCTCTGGATAACAGATGTAGATCCCCGCCCCTCCATTTCGAACTTGATTCTCAGCACAGTGAGTCGTCAGTGTGGAACCCACAAGTCTCTTTGATGCTGGGTCTGGAAGGTGTCCAACAGTTGAGGGCTTTTTCTAAGGGCCACTCCAAGAGTCTTTCAGTCCAACACCAAAATTGAGGGCAGAGGCGCCCTCACGCACGCTAAGACATCGAGAAATGTTCTGGGATCATGGTTTAAAATGTCCGGATGATGTTCAAGCATTCAGCTCTGGGGAAGTAGGCTGCCTGTCTTCAGTTGTCCCTTTGTTGGTTATTGAAGTCTTCCTTTCATGGCTTCTGTTCTTGTCGTCTGCTGTTTCCCTGACAGCCCAGGGTGCAGGCTGTGCCCCTTGATACCCAGGGTGCAGGCTGTGCCCCTTGATACCCAGAGTGCAGGCTGTGCCCCTTGATACCCGGGGTGGCCATGTCTGGGGTAGGGAAGCTGAAGGCAGTGTGTGTCGTTTTCCACCTGCGTTCCTGTGAACAAACATTCTGTTAATTTTGTTTGTAATCAACACTTCATTTTAATCAGTGATTAGCACTGTGTACTCCACTGCATGCTTGCTTATGTACACACGTTATATGTGTGGTGCATGCGAGTATGTCGTGTGTGCAAGCATGGTAAGTATAATTAAAGTGCGACATATACACAGTATTATTGTGGAAAAGGGAACGGAAATGTTTCTAACCTGTGTTTAACGCAATAAACTGTCAGCTGGGAATGTTGAGTAACAGCTTAGGGTAAAGGTGTCCCATAACCTATGTGGTCGTAGAGGAGCAAGGCATCAGAGACCTCAGTTTCTCTAGGGGCCAGCATATTGAGGGCGGCGCCCATCTCCTCTCCCTCGCTGCTTTACTTTCCCTAACCCTAAATAGGGCAAGTACCCTTTCACAGCTGCGTGAACAGGGGGACTGTACTGAAGCCAAGGCGCGCCAATGGTCACCCATCCACTTGGTAACCATGCTCGATGCTGCTCAGCATTGGCTCAGGAAAAGTGAGTGCTCTGACCACTGAGCTATCCCGTCCCTAATATTGAGTAGTCTCCATTAAGTTCATGCGTATGTGTGCTGGGGTGAACGTGTACACATAAGTGTGTATATGTACTTTTACGCGCGTATATGTGCGTGTCTACGTGCATACATGCATGTACATGTGTGCAAGTGTGCGTGCTTAGGCATATGTACGTGTCTGTGTTCTATATATGTGCAATTCAGCTCATCAAATATGCGAAATGATCTTCAGCTTTTTAAGTAGTTGAAAGAGTTTAAAACATTACATGAAATCAAAACGGCTACGTAACTTCTGGGTATCATTTTTGTCAATGAAACGATTTCCGCAGAGATAAAACCCCCAGCCGATTGAATTTAACCAGTAAGCACAGGGGGAACGGGAGGGAGCGGGGAACCTAAGGGGGTTTGAACCACCTCCTCGGAGGCGCTTCTTTGAGGTGGTTTTACCAAGCAGTTGACACCACCACTACTGACTCCACTTCCACCAAAATTCTTTAGATAAGACTAAGAAACTGAAGTCCTGTGTACAACAAACTTACGCACACTTAACTAGCCAACACGTTATCATCCCCTTTTGCCTTTCGGAAAAAGTATGGCATTCCATGATAGTAAGAACAGATGACAATATGTTTGATTTTTTTTAATGCACGCTGGTACCATGTTTAATCAAAACATCCATGAATGTGGAATGTTGTTACTCTAGTGGTGGGTAAATGGTAACAAAATTATGAATATGCTCACCATTGATAAATCTGGAAGCTCACCACAAAAAACACCAACACAACTGTTGAATACAAATGGTAAAGTTCAAACGGTCTATACATCTATTCGGTATCCATTTTGTATGCAAAACAATTTTATAAGTAAACAGATCGTGTAAAACAGACTGACTACAATGTTGGTCAATTTCTTCCACACGGGCCCCAAGAGGGAGGGAGCGCTGTGCTTGCACGTGCAGTTCACCTATTTCTATCCATGCATCACGTTTGATTTGCTCAAGTTCTAGTTAGCTGTATGTGTGTGTGTGTGTGTGTGTGTGTGTGTGGTGTGTGTGTGTGTGTGTGGTGTGTGGTGAGAAGGAAGGGGGAGGGAGAAGGGGGGGGAGACAGGTTCTTTCTGGGCATTGGCGAGGCTCGTGTGTGTGTGTGTGTGTGT
>CM060324.1:7655416-7664470 GCA_030674155.1 Stramonita haemastoma
TCTGTCTGTCTCTGTCTCTGTCTCTCGTCTGTCTGTCTGTCTGTCTCTGCTCTCTGTCTCTGTCTCGTCTCTCTCTCTCTCTCTTCTCTCTCTCTCTCTCTCTCTCTCTCTCTCTCTCTCTCTCTCCTCTCTCTCTCTCTCCTCTCTCTCTCTCTCTCTGTGTGTTGTGTGTGTGTGTGTGTGTGTGTGTGTGTGTGTGTGTGTGTGTGTGTGTGTGTGTGTGTGTGTGTGTGTGTGTGTGTGGTGTGTGTGTGTGTGTGTGTGTGTGTGTTGTGTGTGAAAAACCAGAGACAGGGAAAGAGAGAGAGTATGAATTTAAGTAAACATGTAAACAGATAGACTATAATACTAATGCTAATGAATGTAATGGTGAGAAAATGAACTGAACCAACAACAACAAAAAAGAGGAACACAGGCTTAAAAAAAAGATATTAGATTTGCCAATTTCAGACAAAAAATGGCTGATTTCGAAAGAGGTTTCATGTAAAAACTTCCTTTTCTGACAAATTTTACGAAAGACCTTGCTCCCTAATTTGCATTTTTAGGTGGAATGAACAAGTAGAAGAGGTAGTTTAGATAATCAATGCTGTCATGTGAGGAATCTTTACTTTGCGCTCAATTGTGTTAAATATGGGGGAGATGCAAATGGTGGACTTGTTAAGAAAGACTAAATCGGTATGAGTTCTCCCATGTAGGAACTTGTTAGTGTCTTGAGTGGGAAAAAAATATTCGCAAGGAGCTTTTGTTTGATTGTTTGGTTGGCTAAGTTGTTTGGTTTGTAGTTTAATTGTTTTGTTTTTGGTTTTTGAAACAGATGCAGGGACGGGATAGCTCAGTGTTCAGAGCACTTGCTTTCCCCCAACCAATGTTAAGCAGCATCGAGGGTGATTACCAAGTGGATGGGTGACCATTTCCGGCTTGGATTTTTTAATCTTTTTTTTTTCTTTTTTTACTCTTTTAACCTTTATATCCAGGATAATGAATAAGCATTCATGTGAAAGGGATTGAATGCCAGACAAAGAAAATCAGTCAATTTGAACAGAAGTTTCGGGTAAAAAGAAATTTTTCTTTCTGGAGCAATTCAATTGAAAAAGAGTCCAGTTAGTCGCTGGAAGTTTTGGGGTAAAATGGACAATTTCGATGAAAGTCAGTCCAGATCATCTTCATTGGAGTGTGAGGAAATGTTACTTTGCACCTGCATTAATGTGAAATATGTGAAGATGCGGAGTGCTGATTCGTGTAAACATGATCTGTCGGATGAGTGGACAGAAGTTGTTCATTTCATGGGTGAATATGGCCATCTTTTAGGCTAAAAAAACCAAACTGCAGTGTGATGTTTTGGTTTTCGGTGAAAATGATGCCTTGTGTGTGTATGGTGTGTGTGTGTGTGTGTGTGTGTTGTGTGTGTGTTGTGTGTGTATGTGTGTGTATGTGTGTGTGTATGTGTGTGTATGTGTGTGTGCTGTGTGTGTGTGTGTGTGTGTGTGCTGTGCGTGTGCGTGTGCGTGTGTGTGTGTGGGTGTGTGTGTGTGTGTGTGTGGTGTGTGTGTGTGTGTGTGGTGTATGTGTAGAAAGAGAGAAACAGAGAACAGAGAGAGAGAGAAAAAATTCCTCTGAGGGCTCAAAAACAGGCATATCGAAACGAATACATGTCAAAATGTGCAACACAAATATAGGAAACGAGATTGTTTCTAAACAAACTTCTTACAGAAACAAAATCGGCCAATTCGGAAGGAGACTTTTGCTTCTTAAATACGTTAACCATCCTTTTTCAAAAAAGCAAACTAATTCGATTAAAAAATCACTTATTAGTCACCTAAAATTTTGGTGACATGGATGAGTTCAATGAAAGTCAGTCCAGATAATCTTGATTGGAGTGTAATTAATCGTTACTCGGTGGCTGCATTGATGTGAAATATGTGAAGATGCAAAGTGCTGATTTGGGTGAACATGATCTGTCGGTTGAGTTGACAGAAGCTGTTCATTTCATGGATCATCGTCTTTAACACAACAACAACAAAAACAAACAAACAAGCAAACAACGAAAAAAAAAAAGCTCTTAGCTTTCCATTTTTGGTGAAAATGCTGCAATCCTGAAAAGTAGAGAGAGAGGCAGAGACACAGACAGACTGACAGGCAGACAGACAGACAGATAGACAGAGGGAGTGAAAAAGAAAGAGAGAGAGAGGGAGAGAGAGAGAGTGTGTGTGTGTGTGCATGTGTGTTGTGTGTGTGTGTGTGTGTGTGTGTGTTCAGTGTGTGTGTGTGTGTGTGTGTGTGTGTGTGTGTGTGTGTGTGTGTGTGTGTGTGTGTGTTGTGTGTGTGTGTGTGTGTGTGTGTCCTGTGTATGTTTGTGTATATGTTTAGCGTATGTAACGTGTGTCTGTCTGTCTGTCTGTCTTCTGTCTGTCTGTCTGTCTGTCTGTCTGTCTGTCTGTTGTCTGTCTGTCTGTCTGTCTGTCTCTCTGCCTTGTCTGTCTGTCTGCCGTTCTGTGTGTCGTTCTGTCTGGCTGTCGGTCGGTTTGTCTGTCTGTATTTCTGTGGGTGTATGTTTATGTGTGAGTGTGTGTGTGTGTGTGTGAGTGTGTGTGTATGTGTGTGTGTATGTTTGTGTGTGAGAGAGAAAGAGAGAGAGCGAGAGGGAGGGAGAGAAGGAGGGGGAAATTTTCTCTCAAAGCTCAAAGAAAATCAAGAGTACATTTCAAATAATATGGAACACAATCAAAAACAGGAAAGTAAATTACCCAATGCCTGACAAAAATCAAACAATTCGGATGGAGGTTTTAATTATTTTTTTAATCTTCTTTGTTCCGAAAAATGCTATTTTAAAAGAGATCGTTAGTCGTTTACAATTTGTGGAATGAATATACTTAATAAAAGTCGGTTTGAATAATCAATGGAGTCCCAGGGCGGCTCGGGACTGTATATGGCAACGTTCTGGTGGCTCCTGCGACGGTACTGGATCCATCCGTATGGGTCATTGCCTTTCCAATGGATCATTCCAGTGGCGTGCAGAGGGGGGGGGGGGGGGGGGGTCTGCTGCATGGGTAACATCTTGCCCTTCATACTTACTTACCCAGGCTTTGCGCTCTAAAGACTAGAGCGCAACTCCATAGCCTTCCGAGACTGATGGGTGCCTACTAGAATAATCAATATTGTAGTGTGAAGATACGTTGTTATGTAGTTGTACCTATTGAAAAACTCGGAGATGTATACGTCTTCTGAGCCACTCCATGCATTGCTCAAAACCAGACTGATGTGACCAAAGCAGGAACAGCAACCAATGTCTCCGGAGACAGAAAGAGTCCACCGCAGTAGTTCTAGATACTACAGCTTGCTGAAGAAAAACTAGCTAACAGTTGTTGTTGGAATCACCACACGACAGTGACTACCTATTTATTTATTTATTTATTTATTCTTTTATGTCAAGGATAATGGAATAAGCATTCATGTGCTTTTTTTACATCCAGTCCCCGTGTGTATGCTGTTTTGTATATGTAATCTGTTTCCACCGGCACACGATGGCCTACTCTTACGAAAAGCGGAACTGGGTTGAACGTGTGCGCAAGTTGTACTGCGTGCGTTTGCACACGGGGCCTCGGTTTATAGTCACATCCGAAGGACTTTGGGGGAAAGTGGAGTCCGCACTGATGTTAGCTCCAGGAGAAAAATCCCCTCGACTGGGAATCAAACCTGGGTCTTCAAATTGCCAGCGCAATGCTCTGAACACTAGGCTATCCCGTCCCCCTTAGAATTATGCTTGTCCGTCGTGTTCTACGATGACCTCAGCACAGGAGGCAGCTGCTGTTTTGGAAACTGGGCAGAAATTTGATTATAGTGGAGATGCCTTGCCCACAGTATATCCCCACTCTCTCGGCTAATAGGGCATAAGGACAGTCAGTGTTGGAGATGTTCTTCAAAGGCCAACTAGCCCCCAGGGCTGCAGCACATAAGGACTGTGCAAGTCAAGCCTCCTAGTCAGAGAGTCATAGTCGATCCGATCACTAAAATATTTAATACTAAGCTGTAAAGTGGAATTGCATGAGCGTGAAAGAAAGCCACTGATCATACAGCCTCTCACTTTGCTGTTGCCCCACCCAGCGTCAGTGAACAACTAAAGTACTGATGGAACGAGCAAATAAAAAAAATGAGGGTACCTTTGTTGTTCAGCCTGGCAGAAACAAAAAGACCATGGTCTCATCATTTTTAGCTATCTTACAATGTTCGTATTAAAAGAAAAACAATCTTTACGTTTTACAATCATTTTATCTCCATGAATACTGATTTATTTTTAAATTAAATTTGGGCATCTTTTACAGTTTTGTACCATTTGTCAGGCTACGAACAAGAGAAGGGAGGACAGTAGGGGGAGATTGGGGGGGAAGTAGGGGGAGAGTATGAGTATGGGGGAGAGTAAGGGGGAGGTCCAGAGTTCTAAAATAGTTCCTGGTATCAGAGTTTAAACAGGCCGGCTTAGGGCAAATTGCAATTTATTTTCCTGACCGTTTTTGTGCAAAGTGCAAATGAAGTGGCGTTAAGATTGCTTCTTTTGACGATAATGATGCTGAATATTTTCTGTGTGATAGGGAGAGAGGAGAGAGGGGAGAGAGAGGGGGGGTGGGAGGGAGGAGAGAGAGAGAGAGAGAGAGAGAGAGAGAGAGAGAGAGAGAGAGAGAGAGAGAGAGAGAGAGAGAGAGAGAGAGAGAGAGAGAGAGAGAGAGAGAGAGAGAGAGAGAGAGAGAGAGAGAGAGAGAGAGAGAGACAGATAGACAGACAGAGACAGAGAGAGACAGAGAGAAACAAATAGATAGTCAAACAGACAGAGAGATAGATAGATAGAGTGGTAGAGAAAGAGAGACAGACAGAGAGAGACAGAGCTAGAGAGAGAGACAGACAGGTAGACAAACAGACAGACAGACCGACAAACAGACATACAGAGTGTTAGCTAGTGTGAAGTAAACTCTGTGTGTGTGTGTGTGTGGTGTGTGTGTGTGTGTGTGTGTGTGTGTGTGTGTGTGTGTGTGTGTGTGTGTGTGTGTGTGTATGTGTGTGTGTGTTCGTGTGTGCTTGTGCGTTTGCGTGTGCGTATGTGTGAGACAGACAGAGACAGAGAGACAGAGAAGAAGAACCCAATCCAATCCAATGATGGTGCTTATAGCCCCGCCGACCACATAGGCCATATCAGGGCTATCACGAGAAGAAGAAAGACAGACAGAGAGTGTGTGTGTGTATGTGTGTGTATGTGTGTGTGTGTGTATGTGTGTGTGTATGTGTGTGTGTATGTGTGTGTGTGTGTGTGGATGTGTGTGTGTGTATGTGTGTGTGTGGATGTGTGTGTGTGTGGATGTGTGTGTGTGTGTATGTGTGTGTGTGGATGTGTGTGTGGATGTGTGTGTGTGTGGATGTGTGTGTGTGTATGTGTGTGTGTGAATGTGTGTGTGTGTATGTGTGTGTGTGGATGTGTGTGTGTGTGTGTGGATGTGTGTGTGTGTGTGTGTGTGTGTAGTGTGAGTGTGAGTGTGAGAGAGAGAGAGAGAGAGAGAGAGAGAGAGAGAGAGAGAGAGAGAGAGAGAGAGAGAGAGAGAGAGGAGAGAGAGAGAGAGAGAGAGAAGAGAGAGAGAGAGAGAGAGAGAGCGGGGAGAGAGATGCAGTTACGGTAGTGAAGAATCTTCAGTTTAATTTTATCGCTCTAAAAAGGATTTAAACTAAAAAAGACAAGAGTAGGACTCCCATTTTTGTTTTTCTCCAAAGCGGTCTTTGTCAAGGGCGCGTAATCCTCGTTGTGCTCATCACTCAACATGCAATGGTTCGCTCTGCCGTGCTCAACTTCTTGTGCAGTCAGTTCCATGTTTAATTATCTGCGCTTTATGTTTTCAAATAGTGTTAGTGTCCTTTAAGGAAGGCGGGGTAGCTCAGTGATCAGAGCGCACGCTTTCCCCCAGCAGCGTCGAGCGTGGTTACAAATGGGATGGGTGACCGTTTGCGCGCCTTGGCTTCAGTACAGTTCCTCCAGTTCACCCAGCTGTCAATCGGTACTGCCCTCTTTAGGGTCAGGGAAGGTGAAAGCAGCGAGGGAGAGGAGATGGGCGCCGCCCTTAACATGCTGGCCCCTAGAAAAGCTGAGTCTCTGACGCCTTGCTCCCCTACGACCAAATAGGTTATGGGACACCTTTATCTTTTTTATACTTTTTTTTAGTGTCCTTTGCCACCAATATGTATACATTCAAATGTGGCGATGAGTGACCGTGAATACGGTATGTACTTTTTTTAAGCCACGGGATTTTTAAAAACACAAATGACCCCAAAATTATGAAATATTTTATCTCTAAATTTCAAGACGGGGGCGAAGGGCGGAAGGGGGGGGGTGTTCCTCGGCGAGAGCTCCGAGTTTACCAATGGTGATATTTTGTGACTGACACCTTTTTTTGCCCCTAAATAAGTAGCTGCATTCGGGCTGAAGGGTGACATCTAAACATGACACTAGAGTGCCTGCAGAACAGGCTTCGACCTATGTGTTAGATGTTCTGCGTGCGTTTGTACATGGGACTTCGGTTTATAGTCTCGTCTGTAGGGCTGTCGGGAGAGTCGAGTCGGTACTGGTGTTAACTCTGGAAGAAGTCTTCTTGGATGGGTGCTCGGTGATGGCTGGAACTCTGGCCGTCAGATCAGGAGCACAACGCTCTAACCACGAGTCTGTCCCCTACCCTTCCTCCCCTCACGCCCCTCCCTCCTTTAGCTTGTTTAACACGGCCTACAATATGCTTATATTTGTTGTCACCTTTCTTAGGTAGTTTTTTATGTTGTTTTTATTACCATAATATTATATATAGATGTAGGGTAGATGGAGTTCATTAGTCTGGGAAGACAGTTCATCCAGGGGAAAGAAAACTGATTTCAAACTTCCACTGCATTGCAGCTATACCTACTCATAGGGAAGGCTTCGGGGGGTCATCTCTGAGGAAAAAAATCAGGAGTCGGGATCGCTAGGGCAGCTCGAGGCATATACAGCACGTTCTGGCAACTCCTGCGACGGCACTGGAACCACGTGTATCGGCGCTTGCCTCTTCCAATGGATGATTCCAGTGACGTGTGAGGAGGGGGGGGGGGGGGGGAGCTGCTGCGTGGGTAATAGCTTGCCCTCCGTACAAACTTACCCAGGCTTTGCGCTCTGGAGAGGTATTAACACCTAGAGCGCAGCTCCATAGTCTTACGAGATTAAAGACCGCCAATTTACTTTTCGTAGACCAAGACCTAAATCAAGAAGGAAGACAAAGAGCAAACAGAATAAAAAGACAGAAACAGTGTTTTGCTCCACAAACTTGTGATATCGGTCCATGATATTAATCATATGTTTGTGCATTTTGCGTCATATTGTTTGTTGTTGTTGTTATTAGTTTGGGTTTTTTTTTTTGGGGGGGGGTTTACTTCTCTGTTTTTATTCATCGGATTTTTTTTCTATCAGGCTTGTTCGATTTTTTTTTAAATTTCACTCGTTTGCTTTGTTTAGCAGATTTGTTGGTATTGCAGATGTTGGAGAGGTGGTTGGTTGTTTGACTGATGAATGGATTGGTTGGTTGGTCGGTAGGGTGGTTCCTTTGTCGTTTCTTTGTTCACTGGTTGAATGATAAGGTGTGTGTGTGTGTGTTTGTGTGTGTGTTTGTGTGTGTGTTGTGTTGTGTGTGTGTGTGTGGTGCGCGCGCGCGCGCGTGTGTGTGTGTGTGTGGTGTGTGTGTGTGTGGGTGCGGTGTGTTTGTGTGTGTGTGTGTGTGTGTTGTGTGTGTGTGTGTGTGTGTGTGTGTGTGTGTGTGTGTGTTTCTCTCTTTCTCTTTTTTTTTTCTTTTCTTCTTTCCTTTGAGTCCTTTTTCATTCGTTTCCTTTTAGTTCTTTGTTGTTTCTGTTTCTCTCTGCCTCTTGTTTCTCTTGATGTTTTTCACACAGAAGGATTGAATTGAGTGTATCATCATCATCGTCATCATCATCATCATTCATCATCATCGTGTGTCGTCGTCATCATCATCATCATCATAATCATCATCATCATCATGGTTCCTCCTCCTCCTCCTCCTCCCTCCTCTCCTCATCATCATCATCATCAAACAACAACAACAACAGCAACAACAACATCACCAATGTCAATATGAACACCAACAAGTCTCTACCTGATCGGTCATCTCAGCATAGCAGCAGAACTGGACAGAGCGACATGGCCACCCCGGAATGGTAAAAGGTCAAAAGGTAAAGGTATCCCATGACCTACGTGGTCGTAGGGGAGCCAGGCATCAGCGACATCAGCTTCTCTAAGGGCCAGCATATTGAGGGCGGCGCCCATCTTCTCACCCTCGCTGCTTTACCTTCCCTGACCCTAAAGAAAGCAGGTACCCATTTACAGCTTGGTGAACTGGGGGATTGTACTGACGCCAAGGCGCAAAAACGGTCACCCATCCACTTGGTAACCACGCTCGATGCTGCTTAACCTTAGCTTGGGGAAAGTGAGCCCTATGACCACTGAGCTATCCCGTCCCATGCTGGGATGGTAATTGACAGTAAATACCCCAACATCATTTCCCCATCGAATTCCCTGACCCTTGGAAACACTGATCTAACTCACCACCACATAGGGACATACATACACAGGAACGAACTAGATCCAAACTGAGGCCATCAGGAAATTAAGACACCAAGAGACACTGAATCTGGAACATGTTTATTGACTGCAGTGATGATCGATGATGATGGAATTTTTCATTGTACAGGATACTGCGAAGGTCCAACATGATTATGTTGTCATGGTGGTTCGGTGGTTTAGGGGTAACGCTCCTGCCTAGAAAGCAAAAGGTTTGGGTTTGATCCATGTTTCTGCTTAAAACAGTTCCTCTTCCACTAGACCATGAGTTAGTAGTTTAGCTGCTAGTTTGGTTTGTTCTTTTTTTATGATACTATTAACCTAAGTCCCTAGTACAAACTGCATTCAGTACACGCAAAGGAACCCACGGCAACAAGAGAGTCATCACTGGCAAAATTTCTTTAGAAAGAAAGCCATTTTAATGGGAAACA
>CM060324.1:7664570-7674949 GCA_030674155.1 Stramonita haemastoma
CATGTTGTTCTTGGTCTTCCTCTCTTTCTCTTGCCGTCCGGGGTCCAGTGCGGTGCTGTTCTTGCGACAGATTGTGTGTCAAACGAACGGATGCTAAAATCTAAATTCTATACCATGCAGGCGGGTGGGCTAGCCTGGTGGTTAGAGTGTTGCGCTCGTGAACTGATGGCCCGGGTTTGATCCCCCATACTGGTAGCTTTTTCAGATTATTCCCAACAGTTAACATTTGTAGGGTCTATTAGTGTATGTGTGTGTGTGTGTGTGTGTGTGTGTGTGTGTGTGTGTGTGTGTGTGTGTGTGTGTGTGTGTGTGCGCGCGCGCGCGCGTGCGCACGTGTGTGCCATGGATGGGAGCTACCTTCACATATTCTGATGTTTTTGATACCAACAGTTCAGCAGTGTGCCGGGTACCCTATCCTCTTCATCCCATCAGTATAGTGTTGTTTAGTCTTCCTTCATCTAGACACTGTCTATCCTGACACACCCACAGTGCAGGAGAGAGAAAAATAGAAGCAAGATAAATGACGTGGTGTGTAAGCAACGGTTCTCTGATGACATCACAACTGCTCAAGTAAAGTGATGATAGGACATGTTGGCATGTACTGGTTAGGTGATGAAATCTTAACTGTTTAAGCCTTTTTTTTTTTTTTTAATGATAGGGCCTGCTGCCACATATAGGCTTTGAGATATTCAAGAGAATTAGATAAGTAACCTAAAGTTTTTAGGCTATTAAACAAACACACGCATGTGAGGTCACAACCATACTCCCTAAAACGGGCATATTTATATATGGACACATGAACACAGACACAGACAGACACAGACACAGACACACACACACACACACACACACACACACACACACCCACGCGCGCGCGCGTGCGCGTGCAAAATGTGGCGCTCAAAATGAAAATATAATGCCAGTAATACGATTGATGTACACATGAACGCAAAAAAAGCAACAAAGGAAACGAATTTGCCACTAAACAAGGTGAGCAGAGGGAATAAATAAAACAATGCAAGGAGAGACAGGCATTAATACGAAACATTCATGCAAAAAGGCAATCTCGTAAAACGGAAGTGACATCAAATTATTCTTCCGGCCTGTTATATTGTTTGTTTGTTTGTTTGGAATGGCTAGTTTGTTTATTTGTTGTTTTTTGTTGTTGTTAACACTGCCACTTATTCTACGCCGCCTTTTATATTGTTTTGTTTGGTTGGTTTGTTTGTTTGGTTGTTTTTTTTTAGCTGGTTGGCACATTTGTTTGTTTCTTTGTTTTAACTCTATTTGTTTGTAACGGTTCTATTGTCCTTAATAGCATCACAAAGATTGGCCGTAACTTTGGGAGTGAGGAAATCAAGTGCATACAGCCTTATAGCTTTTTGCTTTTTTGCTTCACAGCAAGAATTGAATGACTGAAGCCCTGTTCTGGGAAGGGGAAACTTTTGTTCATTTATGTATTTATTTGTTTATTTATTTATCTATTTGTTTATACCACTTTATGTCACAGCAGATTTCTCAGTGTGAAATTCTGGCTGCTCTCTTCGGGTAGAGCGAATCGCCAAAGTGCAGCGCCTACCCATTTTTGTTCTTTTTCCTGTCTGCAATTGTAATTGTACTTGTTTTCCTATCAGAGTGGCTCTTTTTCTACTGAAATTTGTCGGGGACAATCCTCTTGTTGCCGTGGGTTTGTTTACGTGTGCTAAATAATGAAGCGTAACACACAGGACCTCGGTTTATCGTCTCATCCGAAAGAATAGCTCAGTGGTCAGACCACTCGCTTTTCCCCAAGGTTAAGCAGCATCGAGCATGGTTACCAACTGGATGGGTAGGGTGACCGTTTGCACGCTTTCCTTTGTTTCACTTCAGTCCCCCAGATCACCCCACTGTAAATGGGTACCTTTCCTCTTTAAGGGTCAGGGAAGGTAAAGCAGCGAGGAAGGAGATGGGCACCGTCCTCAACATGCTGGCCCCTAGAGAAGCTGAGGTCTCTGACGCCTCGCTCCCCTTCGACCACATAGGTTATAGGAACATTTTTATTTTTTTGCCTTTTACATTTCCTTCCCAACGTCAAGTGATCGTTAGGCATTTGTACAAAGAAATTGGTGATTGTTGTCTTATTAATTGCTTTTAACATAAGTGCTGACTCCACTCCCTCCAAAAATCCTTCGGATGAGACTATAAACCGAGGCGCCGTGTGCGAACACACGCAAAACATCTTGCGCACACATTAAATCCGGTTCCGCTTTTCGTAAGAGTAGGCCATTGTGCGCCGGTGAGAACAGATGATAAGATTTACAAAACTGCATGTACACAGGGACTGGATGTAAAACAGCACATGAGTGCTTATTCCATTATCCTCGATAGAAAAGAATGAATAAATAACTGAATAAATAAATAAATAAATAAATACATAAATAAATGAATAAATAGAAATAAATAAATAAAACCGTGGGCCAACTGCGCACACGCATTCAGAACATCTTGCACACACGTTAAAACCAGCTCTACCTTTTGGAAGAGTATACCATTGCGTGCAAGTAGCAGTGCATGAGAATACATTAACCCCCCCCAAAAAAAAATAAAAAAAAATTCCAGCATGCACACTGGTGTCGTGTTTAAACCTGATCCCCGAAGAGAGAATGTGGCTACCTTACTGATTGTAGGCACAAAAAAGATTGCATGCATAAGATTTCGCAATTGCTGACACTTGGATATCTAGCTGAGAAACGTAAAAAAAATATATGGCATAATATATATTTCATACATTTTTTGGTTCTTTTCATTGGCCAAATCTGTACAGAATATTCACAGATATTCTTTTCGTCTCGATGAAACTAGTTCAAGCATTAAGACAGGTTAGCTTTAACCAGGAAGCAAGTGAAAAAGACATCTTTCGAAACTTTTGTCGTTTGGGGATCATGACTTCATCATTTCAGCAAAATTACCTTTGTTGTAACTGATTTACATCTTGCAACACCACCCTTACAAGATATAGGCCCACTTCTTTCCCCCTGTCAGATAATATATTTCATAAACTTTTCCTACGGATGCAAAAAAAGGAGAAAAATACCTGTAAGAATAAATGTTGCTTGGGATACAGCGCAATAAATGACAAAAAAGGGTGTTCAATTTATATCTCGTTCTTCTTGTATAAAGATGGCTGGAGGCTTTAGGGGATTTTTTCTTCCTGTCATAATAGATCTTTACTTTCATAAATTTGTTTCTAACATTTTGCAGGTCGTTTTTTTTTTTTTTTTTTTTTTTTTTTAGCAATATGTGTGCCTCTCCCGCCTACTTGCGTTTCTCTTCTTGTCTTTCTCTGTCTGTCTGTGTGTCTGCCTGTCTGTCAGTCTGTGTCTGTGTCTCTCTGACTTTGTCTCTGTCTGTCTCTCTCTCTGTCCGTCTGTGTACACGTCAGATTCATATACATGTATAATTGTACAGATTCATATACACGTATGCACGTGTATGCACGGGGACGGGATAGCCTAGTGGTCAGAACATTGCGCTGGCAATTTGAAGACCCGGGTTCGATTTCGGTCGAGGAGATTTTTCTCCTGGAGTTAACATCAGTGCTGACTCCACTCTCCCCAAAAGTCTTTCGGATGAGACTATAAGCCGAGGCCCCGTGTGCGAACGCACACAGAACATCTTGCGCATACGTTAAATCCTGTTCCGCTTTTCGTAAGAGTAGGCCATCGTGTGCCGGTGGGAACAGATGACATTTACAAAACTGCATACACACGGGGACCGGATGTAAAAAAGCACAAGAGTGCTTATCCCATTATCCTCGATATATAAAAAATTAAATTAAAATATAAAAAAACCTGCACAGATTCCTACACCTGCATGTGTGCCCACTGTGTGTTTTCAGAGGCTGTGGCCCTCTCTGCACTACGGGTTCGGGCAGGTGTTGGGGGAGCGGTATGACGCGGAGACAGCGGAGGCCTGGAGGAGGGTGTACACCTACATCTCCCTGCAGATGAAGAGAGGCATGCAGAACCCAGACTTCCCCCCTGCAGACCACCTCCTGGATGCCTCCTAGATCTGCTGATGCTGTTCTCATTCTCCTCCTCCTCCTTCTTCTTCTTCTTCTGATCATCATTATTTTTATTATAATTTATACTAATATCTTGATTATTAGTTTTTCTTCTTCTTCTTCTTCTTCTTCTTCTTCTTCTTCTTCTTCTTCTTCTTCTTCTTCTTCTCTTTTTATATATATATATATATATATATATATATATATATATATATATATATATATTATATATATATATATATATATATATATATATATATATAGCTTTTGTTGGTATTATCTACATCATCATACTCATGATTATCACCATTATTATTATCATTATTCCTATTTTTAGGTTGCTATAACTTGTTATGAACATTTTGATTTTAGTTTTGGTTTACTGCTTTCTTTCATTGTTTTTCTTTTTATGGCCTGTCGAGGCTTTACTCGCACCAATGGTGAAGCCTTTTAACAGGCAACGTGGACGGGGATATGGCCTATGGACCATTGTCTGTGGTGTGACTGTCCCTTTCCCTGACCGATAAGAGTAATTTCGATATCAAGTGTAGGGTGGAGGGGGTGTGTGGGTTTGTCTCTTCTTTTTCCTAATGTTATCTAAAGGTGGGGGTACGGGATAGCTCAGTGGTCAGAGCACTCGCTTTCCCCAAATAAATATTAAGCAGCATCGAACGTGGTTGCCAAGTGGATGGGTGACTGTTTGCCCGCCTAGGTTTCAGTACGATCCCCCAGTTCACCCAGCTGTAAATGGGTACCTGCCCTCTTTAGGGTCAGGGAAGGTGAAGCAGCGAAGGAGAGGAGATGGGCGCCGCACTCAATATGCTGGCCCCTAGAGAAGCTGAGGTCTTCGACGCCTCGCTCCCCTACAAGCACATAGGTTATTGGACACCATTACCTTTTTTTACCTTTATCTCAAGGGTAATCATCCTTCTGAATATTTTCTCTTTTCCCTTTATAACAATCATCTGTGCATTTTTGATTACAGTCTCAACGCCTATTTCTCTTACTTCCTCGCATTCTACCCCACCCCTCCCTAGTTTTTTTCTGTACCTCTTCCCCCTTTTCTGTTCCCATCTGCTCTCTGTCTGTCTGTCTGTCTGTTTCTCTGTCTCTTAAATGTGACATTTGACTCCAAACATGTCTTTTTGAAAACATTTTTTTCAATTACAACATTGTGTGACGGAATATTAAACAGGCTCATCCATCCATCCATCCATCCATTGTAACGCCTTCATTACATCATCTTGAATGTGAACGATTTTTCCAGGGTATGAAAGGGTACCAATATTCTTGTATTCCCCATCAAAAATATATGTCTATATGTCATTTTATCTTGTAAAACATCATTGTCATCATGCCATGTTGGTGTATTGTCATGTGTTTATTACGTTGTTTTAAATTTTGGGTCACACAAAGCCGAAGTGATATTTAGTAGTTTTTTTTCGTTATTTCTTGTTTTTGCCGTCACAAACGGTACGGGATACTTCAGTGGTCAGAGCACTCGCTTTCCCCCAGCCAAGGTTAAGCAGCATCAAGCTTGGTTACCAGTTGGATGAGTGACCGTTTGCGCGCTTGCCTTCAGTACAGTCCCCCCAGTCCACCCAGCTGCAAATGGGTACTGATTCCTCGCTCCCCTACGACCCCGTAGGTTATGGGACACCTTTATCCTACCTTTATCTTTTACCTGGTTTGGGGGTTGAGTCGTCATCAAAGGAAACCTGATAACGATAGTTCTCCAAAGAAAGGTTGAGGGCAGAAGAAAAAAGGGCTGTCCATCGACATCCTACATTGCCAACATCACTGAGGCCAGCGGTCTGGAAGAACTCGTCGCGTACACTAAAATCACACCATAGTCAAACTCGGAGCTCTAGCTGAGGAATAAAAATGACATTGAAAAACAAACTGTCACTTTTTTCATATATTTTACACCACTTTACGTAACGGCATACTCTGAGCGCGTCACAACAAGAGCATTGCTACCCATTATTTTTATTTTATTTTTCTGTCTGCATCTGTAGTTGTTTCCCTATCAGAGTGGCTTTTTTGTACAGAATTTAGCCTGGGACAGCCCTCTTGCTTCCGTGGGTTTTTTTACGTGCGCTAAATGATTTTAGCATTGAGAATGATGTGAACACATTAGCCAACAACATCAAAGAAGTGCTAACGACAGCAGCAGAAGAAACATTAGGCAGAAGCAGAACAAAGAAACAACCCTGGGTGACAAATGAGGTTCTTGACCTCTGCGACAAAAGAAGAGAACTTAAGAAGCAAAAGTTCACAAGTCAAGAAGCCAACAACAAGTACATGGATAGCCACAGAGAAGTGAGGAAAAAGATGAGAGAAGCCAAAGAAGCGTGGATAGAAGAACAATGCAACAACATCGAAGATGGAATGGCCAAGGGAAACAGCAAAACAGCTTACAACACTCTGAAAGCACTAACGAAAACCACACAGCCTAAAGCCTCTGTTATTGAAGACAAAGAAGGAAATCTTTTAACGGAAAACAATGCCATCCTCCAGCGCTGGACAGAATACTGTGAGGGATTGTATAACTACCCACTACGCCCAGATACCAACATAGTTTCCAACAAACCCCCTGAACACCAAGATAAAGACCCACCAATACTAAGGTGTGAAGTAGACACAGCTATTAAGCAATTGAAGAAGGGGAAGTCCCTGGAATCGATAACATCCCAGCTGAACTCATAAAAAATGGAGGGAATGAAACAGCAAGGCGATTCACAGACCTTTGTCAGAAGATCCACGACACCAAAGAATGGCCAAAAGAATGGACACAGTCTCTTGTAATACCCCTGCCAAAGAAAGGAAACCTCAAGCAATGCCAGAACTACAGAACCATCAGTCTCATAAGCCATCCTAGCAAGATCATGCTGCAGGTAGTCCTCAACAGACTGAAAAACCAAGCAGAAAAACTCCTGGCAGAAGAACAAGCGGGCTTTAGACCAAAACGCAGCACAATGGAACAAATTTTCAACCTGAGAATTCTGATAGAGAAGCATCTCCAACACCAAAAAGACTTGTACCACAATTTTATAGACTTCAAAAAGGCCTTTGACAGGGTATGGCATGACGGCCTCTGGCAAGTACTCAGGCACTTCAACATTGACAACTGCCTAATTGAAGTCATCAAGGCTCTGTACGAGAATGCAAGAAGTGCAGTTTTCATGAACAACCACGTGGGCGAGTTCTTCAAGACCACGGTTGGAGTCCGCCAGGGCTGCCTTCTCTCACCTGTACTCTTCAACCTCTTCCTCGAAAACATCATGACAGAGACACTGCAAAACCACCACACTTCCATCTCCATTGGTGGAAGACCCCTTTGCAACCTCAGATTTGCAGATGACATTGACCTCATGGGCAGCAGCAGACAAGAACTGCAAATCCTCACAGACAGTCTAACAGACCGAGCGAGCGCATACGGCATGGAGGTCAGTACAGAGAAATCGAAGATCATGGTCAACAGCGCGAGTAATGACAGCACGGAAATAAAGATGAATGGAGAAATATTGGAAGAGGTGAGCCAATTCAAATACTTAGGCTCCATCCTAACAAAAGATGGCACATCAAACAATGAGGTGAAAGCTCGCATTGCAACAGCAACATCTGCTCTAGTCAGACTCCAGAGGATCATCAGAAGCAACAACATCAGCTTCTGCACCAAATACCACCTCTACAAATCCCTCGTAATATCTATCCTCCTATATGGCTGTGAATCATGAACTCTGACAGCAGAGTTAGAGAGAAGAATCCAAGCATTCGAGAACAAGTGCCACAGAAGACTCCTCAAAATATCATACAAAGAACACAAGACCAATAACTATGTGAAAGAGGAAATCAAAAAGCGTGTGGGCCCCCAAGAGCCTTTGCTCTCCACCATAAAGAGGAGAAAGCTGATGTGGTTTGGTCACACCACAAGACACAACACCCTAGCAAAAACCATCTTGCAAGGAACAGTCGAGGGCAAAAGAAGAAGAGGCCGCCAAAAGAAATCATGGGTTGACAACATCAAAGACTGGACTGCCCAACCCCTGCAACGCCTCCTACTAGCCACACAGGATCGTGAAGCATGGAAAAAGATCTCCGTTGCGTCTTCTCTCATGTCCCCCCTACGTCCTTTGGGACATGGGACTGAGTGAGTGAGTGAGTGAGTGAAATGATTTTGTGTAACACACAGGACATCAGTTTATCGCCTCATCCGAAAGACCAGCACCCAGACCAGCAGTCATGGTCTAATAGATGGTAGGTCCAAACAGGGTTCGAACCATCGAACACTTCCGACCCAGTGTTACCTCTAGACCAGCGATCCATACACAGAACATGGAGAGGGGCGGAGATGGTTGCCGCAAAGGACTATGGTAGATAGTTGACGTACTTTTTATCCCTCGCTGATGCTAGACTACGTCACATCTAACGCTAATCATCGAACGCTTTAGTAGCATCCTTCAATGATGTCATCTTTGTTTATTACGTGGTGCTGGCCTTATATTTTGTGTTTCGTGTTTGTTGCTTGTTTGTTAATTTGGGAACGGGATAGCTCAGTGGTCAGAGCACTCACTTTCCCCAAGCTAAGGTTAAGCAGCATCAAGCGTGGTTACCAACTGGATGGGTGACCTTTTGCGGGCCTTGGCTTCAGTACAGTCCCCAGTTCACCCAGATGTTAATGGGCACTTGCCCTCTTGAGGGTCAGGGAAGGTAAAGCAGCGAGGGAGAGGAGATTGGCGCCGCCATCAGTATTCTGGCCCCTAGAGAAGCTGAGGTCTCTGATGCCTCGCGCTCCTACGACCACTTAGGTTATGGGACACCTTTACTTTTGTTAGTTTCGTTCTTTTATTAAGTCCCATTCTGAGGAATGCTGTTGTTGTGCAAGATTTTTCGTTAAAACGAAATTAGCGATGATTTTTCGAATGTTGCTTTCGTTGTTGATTTTGTTGTTGTTAAAGCTGTTGCTGTAGCTCTTCATGTCATTGTTGTCATTTTATATTGTCATTGTTCTTAACCTTTTACTTTATTTTAATATCATGATGAACTTTTGGCATTATTCTTTCACCAGTTGTAAAATAATACACTTCTGCTGCAATCTTACCAGTGTCAGAAAAAATATTGGTTGTCATTTGTGTGTCGTGATACACTTTGGGCATCTTCTGTGAAAAGTTTTGATGTTGATAACTTCATTTTCCCACCTTTCCCGTAATTTGCACCGTTTGGTCATATGGACACGCATTTATTTCCCATTTTACGTCATTGTCAAATCATTCGTCCTGACGTCACCAAGACATGTGTTCTGTAATCTTTGTTTAGCTGAAACATTATTTATAAAAATCAGAGAGCTATAATCATTTCTGATAATGGTTTGAACTGTCAGAAACATCATCAACAACAACAAATCATAAAGACGCTATTTAAAATGATGGGATAATTATCGCGTTTTTGTTTTTCTCTCAAGTGTGCTTTGTTTTGCTTTTTCTTAAACACTAATATGTTTTATGACGATAAAATTGAATATAATTCTGTCACTGAGCATGAGTCTTGGGGTAATTTGTATTTGTATACAACTTCAAGTCACGGCAGATTTTTTGGAGTAAAATTAGAGCTGCTCTCCCCGGGTACAGCGCGTCGCCATAGTAGCGCGCCACCCATTATTATCATTTTAAAAAGAAATGTTTATGTCTGCACGTGTATTTGTTTTCCCATTAAAATGGCTTTCTTTCTAAAGAAATTTTGCCAGTGATGACTCTCTTGTTGCCGTGGGTTCCTTTGCGTGTACTGAATGCAGTTTGTACTAGGGACTTAGGTTAATAGTATCATAAAAAAAGAACAAACCAAACTAGCAGCTAAACTACTAACTCATGGTCTAGTGGAAGAGGAACTGTTTTAAGCAGAAACATGGATCAAACCCAAACCTTTTGCTTTCTAGGCAGGAGCGTTACCCCTAAACCACCGAACCACCATGACAACATAATCATGTTGGACCTTCGCAGTATCCTGTACAATGAAAAATTCCATCATCATCGATCATCACTGCAGTCAATAAACATGTTCCAGATTCAGTGTCTCTTGGTGTCTTAATTTCCTGATGGCCTCAGTTTGGATCTAGTTCGTTCCTGTGTATGTATGTCCCTATGTGGTGGTGAGTTAGATCAGTGTTTCCAAGGGTCAGGGAATTCGATGGGGAAATGATGTTGGGGAGATTTACTGTCAATTACCATCCCAGCATGGGGACGGGATAGCTCAGTGGTCATAGGGCTCACTTTCCCCAAGCTAAGGTTAAGCAGCATCGAGCGTGGTTACCAAGTGGATGGGTGACCGTTTTTGCGCC
>CM060324.1:7675049-7677549 GCA_030674155.1 Stramonita haemastoma
TCCCCTTCTCTCTCTCAGGGGATGTACGCTAGTTATATTCGTGTTTCTGTAACACACCAGTGACATGAAGTACGGAATCTTTAACATTCATATTTGATCATCTGCATCATGTATATACACGAAGAGAATTTAAGCACTGGCAGGTCTGTACTTGAAGTTGACCTGGAAGATTGTAGAATTCCCCACCCAGAATTCACCAAAAGCGGCCAAGAGTGGAACCCTCGACTTCATGGATCCATATGGGAACAAACCTCAAACGGTCTCAACCACTCGGCTATAGCGTCCGTCAACATAACGTTTCAAACGCGCGCAGAACATCTTGCGTACACGTTAAAACACGCTCCGCTTTTTGGAAGAGTTGGCCATTGTGTGCCGATGGGTGCGGATGAAAAATGCTATAAAACTGCATATACATGGGGACTGGATGGAAAGAAAAGTACATGAGTGCTTAGTCCACTATCCTCGAAATCAATATATTTTTTGAATGTTTCTATTCAATCCAACAGAGTCTGCATACTATAAGCAAATAAGGAGAAATGTTGTATCATCATGGAATGATTTTCTCCATCAAAAAATTTAATAGAAAAAAATGGAAATGCACAAATTTTGTTTGAATGAATAAAATAAAACACAATAAGGAGGGAAAAAAAGCTTTTTCTACTCGTTGACAGAAAAAATTGAAAATGCTTTTCTATGACACATATACGAATGTGCATGATGCTAATGCATGAGATCAGGCGCACGTTAACATGTGAATGTCACATGAATGTCGAAATAAATAATTAATGTAATTGATAAAAGGTAGCCCTGCTTTAAAGACAGTCCCTGGTACTTCGCTTATATCAATATCTGCCAAAACCTTTTGGCCTGATCCAAACTCTATTATTATACATTATGATTATAATGAAAACCGATGACTTCATCAGGAAAAGAGCAATGACTTTTTTTTAAATAATTGTTTCGTTTTTGAAATTTCTCACTGGAAATGACACTGATGTCTTGGACCAAAAATTAAAAAGAAAAAACGAAAGAGAAAAAAGTTAATGAGAAGGCATTGGCCTGTCTGGTTTTCTGTCAGCCCGTGACCGCGGTGTGTGTCACCTCTAAAGCTCCTCTTATTCCCTAGTCCTTGGCATTCCTGTTCGATCCCCCCCAAAAAAATTAGGTGTCTCCCTCTGTGTGTGTGTGGCTATGCTGTCTGTTTTTTTGTCTGTCTGTCTGTCTGTCTGTCTGTCTGTCTGTCTGTCTGTCTCTCTCTCTCTGTCTCACTGCTTCTCTGTCTGTCTGTCTGTCTGTCTGTCTGTCTGTCTGTCTGTCTGTCTCTCTCTCTCTCTCTCTCTCTCTCTCTCTCTCTCTCTCTCTCTCTCTCTCCACACAAGATTCAAGATTCAAGATTTAATTCGCCTTTGACCCCTCTTGGGGCATGGAGGATTTCAAACAAAATCAACTGTAACATATATAATTTGCATTAATAGAATACGTTCATACACAGAATTTCACAGAAATAAAAATATAGTCAACCTTTTCATAAATGTTGTGGCAGGGCGGTAATTAGATTACTTCCCTTGCGATCGGAACTGCCAATCGCAGCGTCGTGGGTGTAACGTTTGGATCCACACCTGTGAATTGTGCGACGTTCTGTATCGTTGGGGGGCGGTCGAAAGCCGTTCTATGCATGCACTTTGCCCATAGCGGTAAAATGTAGTATTTATGCAGCCTCTCTTTAGAGGCCACATTCCCACTGTCTGACCGTGCTGTCGTCGCCGAGAAGTTGTACAGAGTCGCGGCAGATCAAATATCTGCACTCTGTTACAATGTCATGCAACTTTACTCTTTACTATGAATTTGCTACGTTTTAATAACACACACAGACACACAGACACACACACACAGACACAGACACACACACACATATATATATATATATATATATATATATATATAGAAAGATGGAGACAGAGAGACTGAGAGACACATAGAGAGAGAGACAGAGAACACATAGAGAGAGAGACAGAAAGACACATTGAGATAGACACACAAAGATGCATTGCATTATCTAAAATGTCATTTTTAGAAGACATTTCTATAGTTTTCTAATAACCTTATATGCCTACCGGAAACACTGGTATCTATGATAATGCATTTGCTTGTTTACATATATTTTTATTCATTATTCTGTTTCCCAGTCAGAATAAATCTTGTCCTACTATAATGGATTACTCATTCTCACGAACAGCGTCATCATCAAAAATTCTGTCTGGCTTCCCCATTCTTAGATCTTAATTAGTTTGGTTTTGTTTAGCTTTTATTTCCATTTGAACTTGAAAACAGGGTTTTTGCTGTTGAGGAGTTTTGTTTTTGGTTTGGCTTTTTTAATGGCTATGAGGTGCGATCACGTGTGGTGTGCGTGTGTGTGTGTCTGTGATTGTTTGTGTGCGTGCGTGCGTGCGTGCATGCGTTCGCACGCGTACATACGTGCGTGCGTGTATGTGTATGTGTC
>CM060324.1:7680049-7682549 GCA_030674155.1 Stramonita haemastoma
GAGAGAGAAACAGACAGACAGACAGACAGAGACAGAGACAGAGAATAGAAAAGTTGAGAAAAGAAAAGAAAAAAAACAGATGGGCGGATGTTTTCCTAACCCGCTTTGTCTATCCAGCACAAACAAGATGATAAATCTCTGGCGGTGCTCTGATCTATAATGTGTTTTTACCAGTAGAGAGACGAGGCTCACGTACGAGATTTCAAAGAAGTCTTGGATGACATCATTTTTTTTTTTTTTTGGTAAATCCAGGAAAGGTAGAGTTATGTTTATTTGTGTGGCTTGAGAATCATTTGTCAGAAGTTAAGGGGAAAACATGTTTTAGGAATTCTTTATGAATTTTAAAGTCAAAAAGTTTTCTGAACAGGAAAATTCAAAGTTTTGTTTTTGTTTTTTTCTCTCTTCCTCTTTTTTTGTGTGTTTCTTTCTTTCTCTTGTTTCTTTTTTTTCTTTTCTTTTTTCCCTCTGTCTTTCTGTCTTTCTTTTCTTTTTTCCTTTCTTTCTTTCTTTCTTTCTTTCTTTCTTTTTTTTTTCTTTCTTTCTTTTGCCTCTTCCCTTTCTTCTATTTATGTCTTGCTTCCTTTATTGTTTCATTTATTCTTTAATTTATCTATATATACATTTTCTTTCATCGTTTCTCTCTGTCTTGTAGTCTTTATTTTAGTTATTTTTGCATTTACCATTTATTTTCTGTATATTCATTTAGTTGCTGTTGTCATTCTCAATGTACAGATATTCTTTCTTCTTTTCCTTTTGTACATCTGTTTTCCTATCAGTTTTTTCTTTCTTTTTTCTTTTTTTATTTACCATTTTTGTATTATTTTGGGAGTGTTTTATTTACTATTTTCTGTATCAATTCTATCTTAGTTGTCTTTTTTTTAGGCAATCATTACTGGGTCAATACTTTTTTTCGCCCTTTTTCACTATAAAAAAACCCACAAAAAACAACAAAAACAACTGTAAAGTTTTCTTGACCTGTGGTCATTTTTACGTATTAATGTATATTTTCACACATACATACATACATACATACATACATACATACATACATACATACATACATACATACATACATACATACATACATACATACATACATACATACATACATACACACACACAGTCATACATGTATACCTACATACATACAAACACAGGTATATACTCACACCTGCATACATACATCTCATCATACCAATAAAGGAAAAACAAAAGGGGAGGGGGGGGGTGAATTGAGAGAGAAAAAAAACGAACTAATATCGATCCCAATTGGAATTGGACAAACTGACTGATCAAAGCATTGCTGTTACAAGATGTCTCACACGCTATCTTCTTATGTTTTTTTGTTGTGTTGTTTTGTTTTGTTCGTTATTTATGTTCCTAATCAACCTTCCAATGACCCTTTTCTCCCGTGTGTCTCTTACAGTCGGAGAATGTAGAACAAGAACACTCACTGTTGTGGACATTCGATACAGGAGATATAAACAGGACATGGCGACACAAGGTCAGTCAGTGTGTGTGTGTGTGTGTGTGTGTGTGTGTGTGTGTGTGTGTGTGTGTGTGTGTGTGTGTGTGTGTGTGTGTTTGTGAGTGTGGTGTGTGTGTGTGTGTGTGTGTGTGTGTGTGTGTGTGTGTGTGTGTGTGTGTGTGCGTAAGTGTGTGTGCGCGCGTGTTTATTTGTTTATTTATTCTTCTATATCGACGATGATGGATTAAGCTCTCATGTGGGTTTTTTCAGCTAGTCCCCGTGTGTATGCAGTTTTGTAAATATTGTCATCTGTCGTGTGTGTGTGTGTGTGCACGCGCGCGCGCGTGCGTATGTGTGTGTGTACGTGCGCACATGCATGTGTGCGTGTGTGTATGTATGTGTGTGCGTGTGCGTGTGTGTATGTGTGTGTGTGTACGAATGTACGGGCGCGCGCGCACGCGAGAGTGAGTGTGTGTGTTTGTGTGTGTGCGTGTGTGTGTATGTCTGTGTGTGTGTGCACGCGCGCGTGTATGTTTGTGTGTGTGTGCATGTGAGTGTGTGCACTGAGTAAGAGAACAGACCTGAAAGAAGCCGCTGAAAGGTGGGTGCTATTGTAACCCACTTCACCAGTTCTGCACTGAACACGATAATGGCTTTTTGTATGCACCAGAGCTCTGACCTCTCACTGACCCTCTGCTTCGGCTAAAAATAGGATCAGGAGGATGTGCACAAGAAAAGTCAATGGAGTTTCTGGAAGTTTCGAAAATGAGTGAGATGAAAAAATGATTACTTGTTTCCTGGCTAAAGTGTGATCGTAGCGAGTAGTTGTAATCTTCAGAGCTTGGTTAATAAAATAACGCAGGATTCAGTGGTCAGATTCTGAGCAACGGTAGAAACAAAGATGGATTCACACACATAGTCTGCAAAGGGATATTTAATCCATGTCATTTTTTAGGGGCGAGGGCTGGATGTGAAAAAAAGCACATGAATCCTTACTCCATTATCCTCAAAATAAAAGAATGCGTAATAAAT
>CM060324.1:7687549-7697549 GCA_030674155.1 Stramonita haemastoma
TGCCATTTGGTATTGTTTGCTTCGAACGTAGCAACGCAATAATTCTGTGAAGTTAGGTAATAGTGATATGTTTCATATACTCTAGTAGGCTGCATAGAGACATATAGATAGAAATGCACAACAACAAACAATGTGACAATAATGTCATAATGCAGATTTGTTGAGAAATGCTGTCAGATGTACATTAAACCCTGACTCTGACTTGTAACGTTTTCTCATGTGTGTGTGTGTGTGTGTGTGTGTGTGTGTGTGTGTGTGTGTGTGTGTGTGTGTGTGTGTGTGTGTGTGTGTGTGTGTATGTGTATGTGTATGTGCGTGCGTGTGTGCGTGTGTGTATGTGTGTGCGTGCGCGCGTGAGTGCATGCGTGCGTGCGTGAGTGCGTGCGTACGTGTGTGTGTGTGTGTTTGTGCGTACGTGCGTACATGTGCGTGTGCGTGTGTATGTATGCCTGCCTGCCCGCCTGAGTGCTTGTGTGTGTGAGAGGGGAGAGGAAAGGGGAACTGACACACACGTGGTTATAGTACTTGCAAAATATGATGCTGGGGTGAAATGATGGCAAGAACAACTTTGATGGAAAGTGAAATGAAGAAGCCGCCAGCAGCTACCATGGTATTTCTGTCTGGTGAAAGGCAGATGGAAGCTGTCAGCTCCATTTCTGTTCATACAATGCTGGACGTACTTTAACACAGATGGAATTTTTGTTTCCCATTTCCTTTTGACCCATTCACTAAGACAGGAAGAACTTTACAGCTCGTAATCTGATTTGTATCCTAAGTTTGGTTTCAGATCTTGTTTCATGTTGGTTTGGGAAAGTTATTTTAGACGATGTTTTTGATATAGGTGAAATAGGGAACAGTACTATTTTTATGGTTTTTATACAATGCAATGGTGGTGATATTGGAGGAAAATTTCCGTGTTTTTTTTATTTGTCCAGTTTTCAATTATAAAGATTAAAACCTCGTAAAAAACTACCAGAATATTGTGCAAAAGATCCAAACATTTTGAAACATGAAAAACTATTCTTCGAGTAACAGAAATACTTCTGCCTCATGTTCTTCATCTGATGAATACTATTAGCAATAACATGTGGAAAACCTTTGAGAAATTTTAAATAAGTAAATGAAAGAGGAATTATCTTTTCTGTCCATAATATTGTGTCATAATACCGTGTTTCAGCCGTGTATGTCGACTAAAGTTGTTCTGATATGATTTTGTTACTTGATGTTTTGCATTAAAGTCTCCATATCCTAGAAGGGAGCGGGGTAGCTCAGTGGTCAGAGCGCTCGCTTTTCCCCCAGTCAAGTTAAGCGGCATCGAAAAGGGTTACCAGTTGGATGGGTGACCGTTTGTGCGCCTTGGCTTCAGTACAGCCCCCACCCCCACCCCCACCCCAGTTCACCCAGCTGTAAATGGGTATCTGCCCTCGTTAGGGTCAGGGAAGGTAAAGCAGCGAGGGAGAGGAGATGGGCGCCGTCCTCAATATACTGGCCCCTAGAGAAGCTGAGGTCTCTGACGCCTCGCTTCCCTACCACCGCTTAGGTTATGGCACACCTTTACCTTTACCTACCTATCCTAAAAAGGGATGCCAGGAAATAAAGAATCTGAATTTGTCAGAGTTTTCCGTTTGGCTCATAAAATAAACAGAAAAACGTCATTTCTCAGAATTCCGCGGGTTTTTTTTTTCTTGTCATGATCTTAGTTTGAGATCTTATCTTGTATAAGCTGAAGTATTAAGGATGTATTTTTTAATGAAATGAAAAGAAAACACTAGCTATGAACGTATGTCTCAAATGTCCATAGAATTTTGCAGCAGAAAAGGTCAGAGCACGTTTTGTATAAATCGATAACAAAATGTACAGGATACTTTGGGACAATTCTCCCGGAATAAACCAGAACCTAAAAATGAGAATGAAATAATTTTTTAAAAAATCTTATGATGTCAGTTGTATAGTGTGTTAATTAAAGGTTTGTCTAAAGTTCAAAGAAGCTATACATATATTTTGAGGAGGTGGGGAGGGGGGGGGGGGTTGAAGTTGTAAAAATGGAAAAGTTGCTTAATTCAAAGCAGAAGAACATCAAAAGAAATGAACTAGTTCTGGTCATCTCTATTGTTTTGTTTCTTACAAGGAAATGTCTGATAAAATGGTGGCTATTATTTTTAGATGCGCGTTCTCCAGCATAATACCACATGGGTGACACAGAATGTTTATCTTATTTACTCTTTTATTTCAAGGATGATAGAATAAGCACTTATGTGTTTTTTTATATCCATTTCCCCTGAAAAGACGAGTTTTAACAGCAAAGTCTGGGAGAAGAGAGAGAGAAACAGTAACAGAAACTCGTAAACCAAAAATAGGAGTCAACTACTGTGGCAGAGCTAAGCAACGGTACATGCACAAGATAGGTGAAAAGCAGGTAGAGGGGCAAAATAGAAGGGCAAACCAACATGAGAAAGACAGCTTCTCTTCTTTGGTTCATTCCACACTGCCACCTGAGGCCTGGGTGTTTTTTTCTTTTCTCTCGGTGTGTCATTTAGGGACAGCCTAGTGGTCAGAACATTGCACTCGAAATTTGAAGACCCGGGTTCGATTCCCGGTCGAGGGGGTTTTTCCTCTCCTGGAGTTAACATCAGTGCTGACTCCACTCTCCTCCAAAGCCCTTCGGATGAGACTATAAACCGATGCCCGGTGTGCGAACGCACGCAGAACATCTTGCGCACACGTTAAATCCTGTTCCGTTTTTTCGTAAGAGTAGGCTATCGTGTGCCGGTGGGAACAGATGACATTTACAAAACTGTACACACACGGGGACTGGATGTAAAAAAGCACACGAATGCCTATTCCATTATCCTTGATATAAAAGAATAAATACAAATATATATTTAGGGCGCGGGACAGCTCAGTGGTCAGAGCTCTCGCTTTCCCCAAGTCAAAGTAAAGCAGCATCGAGCGTGGGTACCAGTTGGATGGGTGACCGTTTGCGCGCCTTGGCTTTAGTACAGTCCTCCCAGTTCACCCAGCTGTAAATGGGTACCTGCCCTCTGTAGGGTCAGGGAAGGTAAAGCAGCGAGGGAGAGGAGATGGGCGCCGCCCTCAATATGCTGGCCCTAGAGAAGCTGAGGTTTCTGATGCCTCGATCCGCTACAACTACAAAGGTTAGGGGACACCTTTACCTTTACCTTTTGTTTTACCTTAGTGTGTCATTCGCTCGTAGCTTGGTCTTTCAAACAAGGCAACAACAAAAGAGCTGCATGTGTGTCTAGTGTGTGTGCCTGTGCCTATGTGAGCTTGTATGTGTGTGTGTGTGTGTGGTGTGTGTGTGTGTGTGTGTGTGTGTGTGTGTGTGTGTGCGTGCGTGCGTGTGTGTGTGTGTGTGTGTGCATGTATGCAAGGGTGTTTGTGTGTATACGTGCGTGCGTGTATACATGCGTGCGCACGCGCGCGCGCGCGCGCGCGCGCGCGCGTGTGTGTGTGTGTGTGTGTGTGTGTGTGTGTGTGTGTGTGTGTGTGTGTCCACGTTCGTACGTGCACAAACTGAATAATCCTTAAAAAGAAGTTCTAAAACACGGTGACAAAAAACCTGAGAAAAGAAAAGACAAAGTCACACAAAAGAAGCTTCTGAAAACAAAGACCGAAGGAGCAAAGCAAAACGAAGTAGACAAGTTGGTAGAATGAAACAGAGCCAGCAGACTACCACTGCCAAGGCAAATAAAGCAGACAGCTTTTTCTCCCTTGCTTTACCCCCCACCCTCACATACACACACCACCACCACCACCCCCACCACTGCCACCTGAGGCCTGTCTCCCCCTCTCTTTCCCTTGGCTGTGTCAGCCACATTGTAGGCTACAGCTTGACAAGAAACCAGTGACTTGTAAAACGTTCACATTTAAACGAAAGTTGGTCAGATTTATGTCTTTTGCATGTACGGAGCAAGCGGTTGTACATACTCGACTCGTATATTAAGGTCTACTAAATGACAGTTTAAAAGAATGGGTGAACTTGCAGGGAATGGTCGGTTACACATACAAGTCCAAAATGAGAAGTCAAAAGAATGAATCAAGTTTTACAGAGTAGGTGGTTTACACATATAAGCCCCACATAACAACTAGTATCAATATGCCTGTCAGTATTGTAATTACCCTTCGGGGATGATTAAAGTGTTTTTTGACTTGACTTGACTTGACTTGACTAGAAAGAAAAGACCAAGCTGCATGAGAATGAAACAAAAGAGACATTGCAAAAGAAGATTTTAAAAAACACAAAAAAGTAAAACCTGAAACAGAAAGGAAGAGAGGGCCAATACCATATTACTATAGTCTGTCATTCAAACAATGCATCAGCACACACACTACTGTTTCATTGTAGTCATATAAAAAACAACCAGATGGGGGGGGGGGGCAGGTTAGCCTAGTGAACTGAGCATGGACCGCATGCACACACGTTAAATCCTGTTCCGCTTTTCGTAAGAGCAGGCCATTGTGTGCCGATGAGAACAGATGACAATATTTACAAAACTGCACACACACACACACACACACACACACACACACACACACACACACACACACACACACACACACACACACACACACACACGCACACACACACACGGGGACTGGATGTAAAAAAAACCCAGATGAGTGCTTATTCCATTATCCTCGATATAAAAGAATAAAAACAACAAAAATAATAATAATCTGAGGGTCTGGGATCGAGTCACCACCGAGGCACCAGTCCGAGGGGGTTTCCTCCCTTGTGTTCACTGATTCCATTCCCCCGAAAATCCTTCTAATAAAATTAGGAACTGAGTTCTAGTGCACAAACACAAGCACAACACTTTGCACGACATGTTAAAATCCGTACCTCTTTTCGGAAAAGTAAGCCCTTTTGTGCTAGTAGGAACGGATTACAATTTGTTTTGTATACAATGACCACATGCACGCTGGTGTGGTGTTTAAACACCATCTCCAAAGTCAGACTGTGGCTACCTTCATGGTGGGCAAAAACACTCACATACTCAAAATCTCACCATTGGTGAATCTCAAAAGCTCCAACCGAGGAACGAAAAAGAAAAGAATCCTGACATAAAGGCACAGGCTTTGACTGCCAAACCTTACTTGTCTTGTCAATGGCTTTTCGGAAGAGTAGGCCATTGTGTGCCGATGGGAATAGATGACAAAATGTACAAAACTGCAAACACACGGGAACTGGATGTAAATAAAAGCTCATGAATGTTTATTCCATTATCCTTGATGTAAAAGAATATTTTTTTCAATGATTAAAACTGGCAGTGTACATGCACGTGCATGCACCACAACAAATCTCTCTGCCTGATTCATGGTCTCAATAATGACGTTAGATTCTAATCTCCCAACTCCCACACTCCCTAGAAAAAAATGTGTTTTCCGAATCTTTTGGAAAGATAATTTTAAGAAAAAGAAGGTGAGAACACAGGGCTGACAGCAACTACGAAAACTTGGAACAAAGAAAAGAAGTTAGCTGTAAATAGAGGCAAAAGAAAACGATGTAGCCACCATTGATACATAGGGGTGTTGGTTGACTGCACTGCCAGAGAAAGTGAGACAGACAGGTTCTCTCCATTGGCTAATCCCACACTGCCACCTGAGGCCTATCTCTCCTTCTGTCCTTGGTGTTTCAACTCTACATAAGTCAGAGTTTGAACTAGAAAAAACCCCAGTCACTTGTAAAGTTTAAACATAACGAGAAAGAAGGGGACAAGAGAGTCCAGCGGTTAGAGCATAGTGCTTGTGATCTGACGGCCCGGGTTCCAGCCCCTGTGAAGATGCCTGTTCAAGGGGACTGTTCCCTTGGAGTTCATATCAGTGCTGACTTCACTGCTCCCCCAACCTCAAAAAAGTCCTTCGGATAACAGTATAAAACATGGTCCCCTGAGCATACGCATGCATAACATCATGCACACACACACACACACACATACACACACACACACACACACACACACACACACACACACACACACACACACACACACACACACACACCACACACACACACACACACACACATGTTAAAACCTATTTCGTCTTTTAAAAACGTAGGCAGCTGAGTTCCGGTAGGAACGGATGGCATGTACAAAACTTCATGCACACGGGGACTGGATGTTAAAAAGAGCACACATTCTCAAGTTTCCAATTGCAAGGTTTAATCTTTACAGGCTTTTTTCAGAGGATGGTAGAAAAGAGGAGAAGTGGCAAGCACTAGAGAACACATTAAAATCTAGAAAATGGACTGTTTATTCCGGTACATAAGTACATCTGTACAGTGTGTGTATGTGTGCGCGGCGCGCGCGCGTGCGTCCATATGCGCATGTGTGTGTATGTATATGTGTGTGTGTGCGTGTGTGTGTGTGTGTGTGTGTTGTGTGTGTGTGTGTGTGTGTGTGTGTGTGTGTGTGTGTGTGTGTGTGTGTGTGTGTGTGTGTGTGTGTGTGTGTGTGTGTGTGTGTGTGTGTGTGTGTGTAAATTCTGTGCATATTCGTCAATATCCTCAGTGTGTTGACCAGAATGAAAAAAATTGAAAAAAGCAAGTGTCTTCAAAACTAAGGATTAAGATATGACTAAATTTCCAACTCTTTCTAACCGTTTCGAATTGCTACGGGAGCTGTTTGAAAATATCGTTTGCAAAGTTGTAAAGTTTCATTACTCAGTGAAACAAGGAAAGGATTATATTTTGAATTCCTTAGCGGAAATTGTTTTTACGTTTCTGGCCTAGAGCCTTTGGGATTTACCCAAGGTGATAATAAAAAAAAAAATGAGTATGCAACCAATTACCTACAATGACTGTAGCTTCATTCTGGCTTCAGGGATGATGTCTAATCACAACACCTGTATGCATACGTTTCTTACAACAACAACAAAATTCATCAGCTCCTACAAACACGAAAGTGCCTACTCTGCCGAAAGGCGGAACGGATTTCAATGTGTGCACAACATAGTAGTAGGCACCCATCAGACTCGGAAGACTATGGAGTAGCGCTCTAGTCTTTAGAGCACAAAGCCTGGGTAAGTAAGTATGGAGGGCAAGCTGCACAACAGAATCTACTTGCATTTATACAGGGACCACGGTTTATTGTCTCATGCGAAAGAATTTCGCAAGGGAGTGGAGTCGGTACTGGTGCTGACTCCACTCTCCCCAAAAGTCCTTCGGATGAGACTATAAACCGAGGTCAAGTGTGCGAACAGACTCAGAACATCTTTCGCATTCAATACTGCATACAGACGGGGACTTGATGTAAAAAAGCACACGAGTGCTTATTCCATTACCCTTGATATAAAAGAATAAAGAGGAATAAAGAACAAAGAATTCCAAGGGGCAAAAATCTCATGGAACGGATGCCTGAGTGGTGGCTTAAACTCTCACCATTTATTTATTTATCTATTTATTCATTCATTTATTCTTTTAATATCGAGGATAATGGAATAAGCACTCATGTTCCTTTATACATCCAGTCCCCGTGTGTATGCGGTTTTGTAAATCTTGTCATCTGTTCCCACCGGCACACAATGGCCTACTCCTACGAAAAGCGGAACAGGATTTAACGTAAGCGGAAGATGTCCTGCGTGCGTTCGCTCACGGGGCCTCGTTTATAGTCTCATCCGAAGGACTTTTGGGGAGAGTGGAGTCAGCACTGATGTTAACACCAGGGGAAAAATTCCCTCGAACGGGAATCGAACCCGGGTCAAATCGCGAGCGCAATGTTTGAACTCCAAGCTAATCCCGTCCCCATCAAACTGCGAGCTCAACGCTCTAACCACTACACTACCACCCCCCCCCCCCCCCCCCCCCCCTGGAAATGGTTTCATTTGAATTCAATATTCACTGCAACAAGTCACAGATTGCATGTTGAAATCCTGTGCAGAAAACAGTTTCATTTGATTCGAAGGGAAAGGGGAGGGGTATAATTCGATTTTCACACTGCGAGTAAACTAAGATTGATGTTGATTGCTTCTTTCCTTTCACATTAGAATTTTCTTTGCAAATGATGGTTATGTTTCTTAATAGGGCGATTTGATTTTATTACAGGAATATAGCTAGTTAGAGAAAGAGAGAGAGAGAGACAGACAGACAGACACAAAGAGAGAGAGAGAGACAGACAGACAGACAGACACAAAGAGAGACAGACAGACAGACAGACAGACAGACACAAAAGAGAAGACAGACAGACAGACAGACACAAAGAGAGAGACAGACAGACAGACAGACAGAGAGACAGACAGACAGAGACAGAGAGATAGAGATGAGAGAGAGAGAGAGAGAGAGAGAGAGAGGAGAGAGAGAGAGAGAGAGAGAGAGAGAGAGAGAGAGAGAGAGAGAGAGAGAAGAGAGAGGAGAGAGAGACAATGACAATATTTTGACAATGACAATATTTTATTGTGGTAAGCTTTCTCAAGCCCATTCACAAGGGGACAGCGGGAAGAGGACTGGGCACAAAACATACATTTTCAGACATGAAAAGTGTATCATTTTCTTCTGCCCATATGGTCAGCATGGCATGGAATCCACGACATGGTTATATGATTTACATTTAGATTTAAGAAATTTTTGCGTAACACTTTATCCCATTACAAATGGGGGCATACGGAAACAACCATAAACATCTCATAAGCAACAAGTCTATGGCAGGACTTTCATATCTACATTCTGTCTGATCCGATGGCTCGTGCCCTTTCCAACACGTGAAAAACCTAACTCACAACATATGTATCTGTCCAGGTTTGCTCTCTCTCTCTCTCTCTCTCTCTCTCTCTCTCTCTCTCTCTCTCTCTCTCTCTCTCTCTCTCTCTCTCTCTCTCTCTCTCTCTCTCCCACTCACTCACACACACACACACACACACACACACACACACACACACACACACACACACACACACACACACACACGCGATCACACATGATCTCACTCACACACACACACACACACACACACACACACACACACACACACACACACACACACACACACACACACACACACACACACACACACGTACACACACACGCTCCTGCGCACGCACACACACGCTCCCGCACACACACAGGGGGTGCGCACACACGCACGCACGCAAGCACGCAGGCACGCAGGCACGCAGGCACTCTCTCTCTCTCGCACACACACACACACACACACACACACACACACACACACACACACACACACACACACACACACACACACACACACACCACACACACACACACACAACCACAGTCATATCTAACCCAGGAAAAACCTGATTGCATCCATCATAACATGTAGAACACCTAGTCCAGCACTTATTCTATCTTTGATCCTTTCACGATCAGCAAGTGTCCACAGCTGCAGCTTGGAATAAATGTCTTTTTCCTCCTGAGTCATATGTCTGCTGTTTCGCTTTGCAAACCAAAGTAATCCGATGGGTTGTAAGTGTCTTTTGCCCAGTGAACTGAAAGACCATGTCTTCACTTTCACATAAAATAGTGTTAGGTGTTTCCTCAAAGGTGTACACGTGACCAAAGTCTTTATTTCTGGAAATGTTCCTTAGATTTCTCTGCAGGGATCTGTTCTTTAGCTCACCCACATAGTCCTTTATTGTATCTCCACTGTAGCCTGCATCCCGAAGCTCATCTAGGTATTTGTCGTAGTCCTCCTCCTCCGTTGTCACGTCAGGTACAGGCACGTCCACCAGGTCAATTCCGCTTTGTTGTTCTGTCACTGTGTCAGCTGCAGGAACCGTGACGGCACGTGACGTTCGGCCATAATCACGTGCGGGACGCAAGAGTTGCGGCGGCGTGTGGTTTGGAGAGGAAGGCGTGTTGATGTGTGAGACAGACTGGGTGATGGGGGGCGTTGGCACAAACAAACTTGGAGAAGTTTCGGAAGCGAAAAATGTACTTGCCTCCTCTGTCTGTCTCCTCTCCTCTGTCTGTCTCTCTCCTCTGTCTGTCTCCTCTCCTCCGCCTGCCTCTTCTCCTCCGCCT
>CM060324.1:7710049-7712549 GCA_030674155.1 Stramonita haemastoma
GGACATCATCCACGAAGTTGTGATGCAGCTACCTTAATGATGGGCAAAAAAGAAATTGTTTACGTAAAGTCGTACCATTCTGAACCTAGAAGCTCCAGCTAGCCGAGGAACAGCGGGAAAGTTGAACTTTTCTCTATTTCTTTTTGTCTGTCCTGACATTTTTCCCAGTGTTATGGTGGATACAAAAACAACACAGATTGTTAGATTTAACAAGCAGTTTTCTCTGTTCGTATGGCTGTGCGCTATCAGACATCTTCTTTATTAACAAAACTAAGAGAAAATGTGTGTTGAGCTCTTCGTCGTCGTTGCTGAACGCTAAGACAGCAATTCCAGAAGCACTGACAAATTTCTTAGTACGCTGAAGGCCCTCTGGGGGTCTAAAGAACTTTGTCCCTCATCGGCAGATCAGTAAAACAGATATCGGTCCCCAGGTTTTGGTGTGATGGACAGGTATGGAGGAAATGTTCCACTGTTATGGGAGAAGTGCAGCAAAAACATATCACAGAATTACCAGTGTGGAACATGGCGGACCTGCGATGTCTGAGTCTGCAGTGTCCAGTCTTCAGTACCACAATCTAATGAAAGCCGGGCAACGTGTATCCTAAAGGTAAAGGTGTCCCATAACCTAGATGGCCGTAGGGGAGCGAGGCACCAGAGACTTCAGGTTCTCAAGGGGCCAGCATGTTGAGGGCGACACCCATCTCCTCTCCCTATCTGCTTTACCTTCCCTGACCCTAAAGAAGGCAGGTACCCATTTACAGCTGGGGGAACTGGGGGAACTGTACTGAAGCCAAGGCGCGCAAACGGTCACCCATCCAACTGGTAACCACGCTCGACGCTGCTTAACTTGACTGGGGAAAAGCGGGCGCTCTGACCACATAAATGAACAAAGCTTTTTTTTTTTTTTTAGCAAATATTTCGTTTCCATATTTACAGCAGAGCTACTGCTAAATTCTGCACAAAAATAGATACTTAGGGGTCAGGAAAAAAGATGACCCCAAGAGAAGGAGGGTATATCTTCTATACAGACGTCAAAAGAAAATTATCTAAATATGGCTGACTGTTAAGGTCAGAGGCACCTTGAAAATTACCATTCCGATTATCTACAACTTTTTACTGACGTATCAGTTTCAGAATAAAATAAAAGTTGGGCAATGTTTATCCTACCTGATTTATAAGTGAACAAAGCTTTTTCTACTGGCAAATATTTTTCCATATTAACAGCAGAGCTAAATGCAATCTTAATGGCCTTGAAGTGCATTTCTTACTCTTTTGTTGTTGTTTTTTGTCGGTCAAATTCTTTCTGATGCTGATTTAAAATAAGTTCTGTTTGCCATTTCAAACTGGCAAGGTAAGTTGCAGAACGACTTATAATTTGAAATAAAATTCCGAGCATACTGTAGAAAGGTAAAGGTGTCCCATAACCTATGTGGTCGTAGGGGGGCGAGGCGTCAGAGACCTCAGCTTCTCTAGGGGCCAGCATATCGAGGGCGGCGCCCATCTCCTCTCCCTCGCTGCTTTACCTTCCCTGACCCTCAATAAGGCAGACACCCATTTACAGCTGGATGAACTGGGGGACTGCACTAAAGCCGAGGCGCGCAAACGGTCACTCATCCAATTGGTAACCACTCTTAATGCTGCTTAACCTTAGGGAAAGCGAGTGCTCTGACCACTGAGCTATCCCGTCCCCACTGTATCAAGCTAAAAGGCATGGGATTAGATTTTTGCTGGGTCCCATTATATTACTGAGTAGATTGCGCTGGAATGACACAATAGATTCTCTTGCTAAACAAGAAATTTCAGAAAGATTTTATGTCAATAAATTGCATACAACTGGTTTAAGATTATCACCAAATGAAATCAAATAGATTTCGTAAAAAAGCCCTCTGTAATCTAAATACTAAAAATATTGCATTTTTGGACAGTCTTTCTTCCTCACGTAAAATAGTGATGATATTGTTCACACATTAAGTTTAAATGCTTGGAATACAAAATATCCCAAACGGTGACATGCTTATGTTCTCATTGTATTACACTCCAGCATGTACCTTTTGATCTTTCCCTTCACCTTCACCTACCCTAACCCGTAATCCCGTGGGCCGTGGGGGGCATTACTGAAGATTTTGCAACCAGCTTCCTCCACTCCCCACGGTCCTCTGCTTTCCATTCTCCTTGTTCTTTAAGAATTGCATGCATAGATGGGAATTGTGTTTAGTTTGAAATATGGGACATTTAGAGTGCATTATAATCATATATAGAAGGGAATAGTTTTTAGTTCAAAATATGGGGCGTTTAGAGTGCATTATATCATACATAGATGGGAATAGTTATTAGTTCCAAATATGGGACATTTAGAGTGCAGTTTATCATAATTATATAGAAGGGAACAGTTTTGGGTTCCAAATATGGGACGTTTAGAGTGCATTATATGGTTCTCAGCAATATAGAACGCCGATTGCTGAAGTCATTTATCATTGCAAGGTGGCATGGGTATTTAAAG
>CM060324.1:7719414-7729414 GCA_030674155.1 Stramonita haemastoma
TGTGTGTGTGTGTGTGTGTGTGTGTGTGTGTGTGTGTGTGTGTCCAAAAGTTTATGCGCGCACACGCACGCACTACACGCGTGTGCATGCTCGCATACATGCACACATAATTATGAAATATACTCTTTGTTGTTTCTTTTTGTGATTATTTCAATATACATACACATTTCTTGTTTGCTACTTTTCAACAAAAATGTGCTACTGTTTGCCTGCCCACCTACCTACCTGCCTGCCTGCCTGCCTGACTACCTGCCTGCCTGCCTGCCAATCACAGAAGCGGTCAAGCAGCGCTCCGGCCTTCCCCAAAGTGGACACGGCCAAGATGAAGCTGCCCCTGGACCCCATCCGCTTCCATCACCAGAGGGGATCCCGCTTCCAGTTCGGCAGCGATGAGAAAAGGTATTTGTTTTTTTTAAACCACTATTATTTATTGTTTTCACATCGAGGATAATGGAATAAGCGCTCATGTGTTGTTGTTGCTGTTTTACATCCAGTCCCCGTGTGTATGGAGTTTTTTGTAAATGTTGTCATCTGTTTCCACCGGCATACTGCTGCTACTACTAGTACTACTACTACTTCTACTACCACCACTACTACTACTACTACTACTACTACTACTACTACTACTACTACTACTACTACTACTACTACTACTACTACTACTACTACTATTACCACTACCACTACTAGATTGCAGCAGCAGCAGTAGCAGTAGTAGTAGTAGTAGTAGTAGTAGTAGTAGTAGTAGTAGTAGTAGTAGTAGTAGGAGGAGGAGGAGGAGGAGGAGGAGGAGGAGGAGGGGGGGGGGGGGGCGGGAAGCGGCAGCGGCAGCAACAGCAGTAGCAGTGGCAGTGTAAATGTCAGTTATAATAATGGTTATGGTAGAATAGCAGTTTTGGCAATATATATAGTAGTATCAGTGACAGAACAGCGGCTGCTACCAATATATTGTTGAAATAATTATGGACAAGTAAAACAATAGGCATATTGGTTGAACTGCTGTTGGTGGTGATGCTGATTTGTAGGGGTAGGGAGGGGGTTTCTTAGCTTTATTCCCTGATCAGGGCAAGGGCCGGATGACAAAAAAATGTAATGCTTACTCTGTAACCCTTGAAAAATAAAGATTATTCATTCATTCCTTCATTCCTTCCTTCATTCATTTATCCATTCATTCTCTCTGTCCAGCCATCTGAGCGAGCAGCAGAGGGCCTATGGGCGGGTGAACGCTAAAGAAGACCTGACCCACAAACTGCCCAGAGACCTCAAGTCTGACGTGGGTAAAATGATGAAAGACGCGGAGAACAAGTCCAACGTGTTCCGCTCCGGGGATTATGACAACATCAGTGAGTAGGGAGGGGTGGGGGAGAGAGAGAGAGGTGTGCATGTGGTGGAGGGGGATTTGGGTAGGTGGGGAGGGGTTAGGGAGGTGGAGGTGGTGGAGAGGAGAGGAGATGAGAGAGAGGGGGGGGGGTAGAAGGAAGGAAGTAGGGGTAGAATGTGTGTGTGTTTGCAAGCACGCGCGCGCGTGTGTGTATGTGTGTGTTTGTTTCTTCATTCGTTCTTTCGGTATTAGTCGAAGGAGAGACAGGTAGAAAAGAAGAAAAGCAGATGTTTGTGTGTGACTAAAAGTTTGTTTTGTCACTTGTAATGCATGTGTGCGGGCGTGCGAGCGTGTATGTGTGTGCCTGCTTGTGTTATGCGTGTGTGTACGTGCGTGTGTGTGCGTGCGTGCGTGTGTGTATGTACCTTGTTAACATAAAGTGTCCTGTTCCCTGCTTTCAGTGGGCAACATGGAGAGCACGACCGTAGGGGATTATGGGCCACGAACACGTGACCCGGGAACTCTTTTCGCCTCCCAGTTATTGCAGCAGAAAGTGTACGTCTGTCTGTCTGTCTGACATTGTCTGTGTGTCTGGATGTGTGAGTGTGAGTGTGTCTGTCTGTATGCGAAACTGTACCCTATGTGTGTATGCGTGAGTATGTGTGCGTGTGTGTGTGTGTGTGTGTGTGTGTGTGTGTGTGTGTGTTTGTATGTGTGTGTGTGTTTGTATGTGTGTTTGTGTGTGTGTGTGTGTGTGTGTGTGTGTGTGTGTGTGTGTGCGTGCGTGTGCGTGTTTGAAAGCGTATCTGGATGTTTAGATGCCAGCTCTCAATTGTTTTTTTTATTTTATTTTATTTTGTACCACTTTATGTCACAGCAGATTTCTCTACGTGAAATTCGGGCTGCTCTCCCCTGGAAGAGCGCGTCGCCACATGTGCAGCGCCTACCCATTATTTTTTCTCTCTCAGGGTGGCGTCTAAACACGACACCTGTGTGCATGCTGGATTTTTTTTAATATAATTTTGTCATCCACTCCTACCGGCACACGATGGCCTGCTCTTCCGAAAGGCGGAACAGGGTTTTAAAACGTGTACGCAAGATGTTCTGCGTGCGTTCACACACGGGGCCTCAGTTTATAGTCTCGTCCGAATGACTTTGACATCTAGTTCAATTTTTTCGTCAAATTGGAAAGAAAGGGCGAGGCTGGGTACGAACCCAGAAACTCACGGTTTACTTGTTGGCAGGCGAACGTCTTAACCATCCTGCCGCCATCCTTGTCTCTACTACATTTAAGGAAAGAGCGAGCGAGATGGAAAGAGAAAGCTGTACGTAGGCCTGTTTGCTCATATGATTAATGTGTGTGTGTGTGTGTGCGTATGCGTGCGTGAATGCGTGTTTGTGAGTGCGTGCGTGCGTGTCCGTGTGCATATGTGTGCGTGCGTGCGTGTGCGTGTGTGTTCGTTTACAGGCCTGATGCGAAGACAGCAGGACTAAACGGCAAGTCGCCCCAAGTGCGGCCCACTACTGACGTTCCCAACCAGCTGATGAACTATGCCCGCTGTGTCACTGCCCCAGAGACGGTGCGAGGTACGCGTGTGTAGTATTTTGTTTCATTTCTTGTTGTTGTTGTTGTTGGTGGTGGTGGTGGTGGTGGTGGTGGTGGTTGTGATGGTGGTAGTGTCCGTGGTGGTGGTGGTCGTTGTCGTCGTCGTTGTGGGGATGGTGGTGGTGGGGGTGGTGGTAGTGATGGTGGTTGTAGTTATTGCTATCTTTGCTATTGTCGTTGTTGTTGCTGTTGTTGTTCTTGTTGTCGATGATGTTCTTGCTGGTTGTTGATGTAGATGCTGTGGCAGGTGATCGTGAAGGTTGTTGCTCCTGTTGTTGCTGTTATTGCTTTGTTCTTGATTCTATTTCTTTACCTATTTTTTCTGTATTTATAATACAATGACGAGTTTTTAAAAAGTAAACTGTCTTTATTGTTTTCAGACGCTGAGGATGGACGAGATTACCAGACCACTGCCCACTTTAAGGTCAGTCTGTCTTCATAATGGGAAAAAGAGAGTAAAGGTGTCCCATAACCTATGTGGTCGTTGGGTAGCGAGGCATCATCTCAGCTTCTCTAGGGGCCAGCATATTGAAGGCGGCGCCCATCTCTCCCTCGCTGCTTTACCTTCCCTGACTCTAAAGAGGGCAGGAACCTATTTACAGCTAGTTGAACTCGGTAACTGGACTGAAGCTAAGGTGCGCAAACGGTCACCCATCCACTTGGTAACCACGCTTGATGCTGTACCTTCTTAACTGGGTAAAGCGAGTGCTCTGACCACTGAGCTATCCTGTTCCCAATCTCCGTCATGTAGCTGCTTTGGATTCACTATTGTCAGGTGTACACATCAACGGATTGAAGGTCTACAGGTACTATGCCTGCCTAGAAAGTGGGAGGTCGCTGGTTCGAACCCCTTTTTTTGTTTTAAACCAAACTTTCCCCTCGTCTTTTAGACCTTGAGTGGTGGGTGTTCAGTCCTTTGGGTGAGACAATAACATGAAATACAGTGTGCAATAAACATGTCATTGCGCATTAAAGAATCCACAGAAACTAGAATTATCATCAGGACTTTTTTTGGTAGAAAAAGGTCACTCTCAGAGGGAAACAAAATACATACGCTAACAGGAGAGGGGGAGGGGGTTAATGGGTGGCGCTGCTATTGAGTCGGTGCGCTCTCTCCAGGTAGAGCTGCCCGAATTTCACACATTTCGCTCGCTGTATCACTAATCTGGAAACACGAAAACATAGAACAGAATACCTTTCTTTATGTTTTGTTTTTGTTGTTGTTGTTTTGGTGGTGGTGATGGTGTTTTTTTCTTCTTCTTTGCAATTTTTTTCTTGCTACCACTACTACAACTTCGTCTTTTCTTTTCTCTTTTTCTACTATGACTACGGCTTCTATTATTGTTGTTGTTGCTATTCTCTTTTATATTTTCGAAAATTATTGTCATCGTCACCATCATTCACAATTCACAACTCACAATACAAAGATTTATTATCTCACAAATAGAGAAATTCATGTGGGTTGCAAGCCGCACATAAAAAAGCAAATATGGAAAAAATATTGCAGAATAACACAGCACAGTATGCGACCATCACCTTGCATACACTACAAGACAGTACCCATACAATACCAGCACTTTATCAAAGAGGAACTTGCGTGGTCGCGTGTATTTTTTTTCTATCTATCACCATTATCATTTACATATACTTCTGGGTGCAAAGTTCTAGAAGGATGTGGGTGTTTATGCGCAACTTGGAGGGATGTTCCCCCATGTTTACATGTGGGATGTAGGGGAGTGTCTGTACTACATTATTACAATACTTTGTGTGTGTGTGTGTGTGTGTGTGTGTGTGTGTGTGTGTGTGTGTGTGTGCGTGTGTGTGGGTATGTGTGTGTGTATGTGTGTGTGTGGCATGTGTGTTGCATGTGTGTGTGTTGCATGTGTGTGTATGTGTGTATGTATGTATCAATGTGTGTGTGCATGTGTGTGTTTGTATGTGTGTTGCATGTGTGCTGCACATGTGTGTATGTGTGCGTGTTGCATGTGTATGTATGTACATGTGTGTGTGTGTGCAGTTTGGCTTTGACCCCAGTCAGAAGGCCTCTCTGTACGGAAAGGATTACGCCCTGGCCGCCATGGCCAACCGCTCTGTGCCCTTCCAGCACACCACGCCTGATGCCGGCAATGTAACTCTCTCTCTCTCTGTCTGTCTGTATGTCTATCTGTCTGTCTGTTTGTCTCTTTGTCTGTGTGTTTGTCTGTGTTTTTGTCTGTTTATCTGTGTTTTTGTCTCTGTCTGTCTGTTTCTTTGTCTGTCTGTCTGTCTGTCTGTATGCTTCCTGTCTGTGTGTCTGTTTCTTTTTGTGTCTGTGTGTCTGTTTCTTTGTCTGTTTTTCTTTCTGTCTATTTTTCTGTCTGTCTGTCTGCCTGCCTGAATCTTGCCTACCTTCCTGTCTGTTAAAATGCCAATCTGTGTATTTGTCTATTTGTCTGTTTGTCCGCCTGAATCTTGCCTACCTGCCTGTGTTATTCCCATCTGTCTATACACACCTTTGCCTTCTTTGTTCTTTAATTGTATTACTTTACCTTATTTTTTCGACCCTCATCTCCAAAGGTTTGAGTTTCACAGAAGGTGAGATTTTGCGTTTGCAACCATTTTCTACCCACACTTCTGAAGATAGCCACAGTTTGACTTTGGGGATGTGTACTAGGTATGTTCGTGTTTCCTTATCCCGCCTTACAGAGACTAGATATGAATTACGGGATCGTTTACGTGTATATTTGATTTTCTGCCTGTGTATGGACGCAAGGAGAATTGAAGCAGTGGCATGTAAAAGCATCAACAACAGAAATAGTAGCAGTAGAGATCATGACGATTATTTGAGGGGCACATCTTCGTCATCACCACAATTTAGATATTAGTATTATTATTGCCATTATTATCATATCTTTATTATTTTCTCTTTTTAAAAAAATGTTCCTAGTTTTTGAGGAAAAAAATAGTTAAGAAAACAAGTGCAGGTAACCACTTTCATCTTCTCAATCATTTTGAAAATGATTTATCAAAGATTCAATTAAAAAAACTGAAAATCGATAACTTCTAGGAAATAGTGTCTTTCCTCGTTATTAACATTATCCTTATTATTTATCATGATGATGGTGGTGATGTTGCAGTTGTTCCAGAACGATCCTCAGTTTGGAGGGAAAGCCACTTCCCTGAAGAGCACTGACTACATGAGGCCACCGCCCCAAGTGAAGTCGGTATGTGGCTACCTGCAACATCCACAACAACAACATTAGCAATCATCGTAGCAATAGCAACCACACTTACTGTAGCAATAGCAACAACACTTATCGTAGCAATAGCAACCACACTTACGGTAGTAATAGCAACAACACTTATCGTAGTAGTAGCAATTGCAACCACACTTACGGTAGTAATAGCAACAACACTTATCGTAGCAATAGCAACCACACTTACGGTAGTAATAGCAACAACACTTATCGTAGTAGTAGCAATTGCAACCACACTTGTCGTAGCAATAGCAACCACACTTACCGTAGCAATAGCAACCACACTTACTGTAGCAATAGCAACCACACTTACTGTAGCAATAGCAACCACACTTACGGTAGCAGTAGCAACCACAGTAGCAATAGCAATTATACTTACAATAACAATAGCAACCACACTTACCGTACAGTAGCAATAGCAGCCACACTTACCGTAGCAGTAGCAATAGCAACACCGAGAGGTACAAGTACGGTGAAAATAACCCCCTGCAATGACATCAACAGCTGTTATACAGCTAGCTACCAAAGCAACAACAACCCACCAACTTACGGTTCAGCTGTAAATGTACGGCTCTTTTCCTAAGGTACTAAGATTGCTGTATACTGAGAGCCAGAATCAGTAAAAGAAAAAAATACAGGGAAGGTAATGGAACTGGTAAGGCAAGGCAAGGCAAGGCAAATTCTTTTATTTCGAGGATAATGAACAAGCACTCGTGTGCTTGTTTACATCCAGTCCCCGCCCTTATCAGGAATAAGATCAAGATACACAAAACTCTAACTAAACAACAATATAAATGATCCAAATACCAAGAGTAAGCAACCATACCAAGTAGCAAAGTGATTGAATGAGTCAGTACACCAGACACTAGAGCAACCCAAAACACAGACGAATGCATCAACCCATGAATATTAGATAATGTATTAATTGTTCATTAACTAGGTAAAACAGTAACACACAATCTGGATGGACAACTGCAGGGAAAGGAAGGAAAACTACAGACGTTACGAGAGAAAAAAACAACAACCACAACCAAGCACAACAACTACTCTGTAAGCAATAGTGACTACAACAAAACAACCAGAGTCGAATAACACTTAAAAAAATAAAAGAGCAGTGAATATATCAACAGCTGTAGCAACAGCAATCAGCACAGCGACGAATCATTTTTATATTCATGTCAGAAAAGATGATCTCTGATGTGTGGGGTGTTCTTGTTAGCCCATGGTGTGTGTGTGTGTGTGTGTGTGTGTGTGTGTGTGTGTGTGTGTGTGTGTGTGTGTGTGTGTGTGTGTGTGTGTGTGTGTGTTTGTATGTGTGTGTGTTTGTGTGTGTGTTTGTGTGTGTGTGTTTGTGTGTGTGTTTGTGTGTGTGTGTTTGTGCGTGTGTGTGGTATACGCGCGCGCGTGTGTGTATGTGTGTGTGTTCACAGGGCCTAATGGAGACCAACATTAAAAAAATGGCCGGAAATAACGTCATCATGTCATGTGACCCCACGAGAAATACATACGACCGCCAGAGCTCATGTGAGATATTTGTGCTCTTTATGTCTGTCTGTTTATCTGCCTGTCTGTCTGTTTGTCTGTCTGTCTATCTGTCTGTCTGTCTATCTGTCTGTATGTCTGCCTGTCTATCTGTCTATCTGTCTGCCTGTCCGTCTGTGTGTCTGTCTGTCTGACTATGTGTCTGTCTGTATGTCTGGATTTTGGCGATGCCTTTATGTGTCAGCTTGTCTGTCTGTCTGTCTGCTTGTCTTCATGCCATTATCTATTTCCGCTTCGTTGTATATCTTTCTGTCTTTCCTTTTCATAAGATAGTAATTGGTTTCATTATAAGCCACTTAGGAATAAATTTGTTATGTAGTTTATATCAGGCAGGTAATTTCATTTCGTGTGTGTATGTGTGTGTGCTTGTATATATGTGTATGTATGAATTTGCCTATGTGTGCTCGCGCGCATGTGTATCTGTGTGTGTGTGTGTGTGTGAGTGTGAGTGTGTGTGTGTGTCTGTGAGTGTGTGTGTCTATGTATGTGTCTGTGTCTGTGTGTGTCTGTGCGTGTGTGTGTGTGTCTGTGCGTGTTCCTATTTGCTTGTTTGTTAGTTTTTTTGAGGGTGTATTTGTGTGTGTGTGTTAGTCTGTGTGTATTTGTGTATGTGTGTCTGTGTGTACGCGCACACTAATGCGTGCGCGTGTGTATGTTTATCAGTTTGTCCGTTGTTGTACGCACTAGCCCATCATAAAATGTTGGAATCATTCTTCAAACAACTATATCTTCTTTTTCCTGTACCTTGAACAGTGTCTCACATGGATTACGTGGGGCCTCCTCCCGGGTACCGCCCTATTGCCCCCGAGGGAGAGCGGGCCGTGCCCTACCCCTTCCTCCACACCCACCCTGCCCTGCCCTACCCCGCACCACAGACCCAGTCTGAGGCCACTGTGAGTGTCTACCTGTGTGCGTGTGTTAGTTGTGTATGTGTGGGGAGGGGGGTGAGTGTGTTTGTGGGTGTGTGTGGGGGGGGGGGGGTGAGTGTGTTTGTGTGGGGGGGGGGGGAGTGTGTGTGTCTGTGCGTGTTTGTGTGTTTATTTTATTGTATTCTTTTTTATTTTATTCTTTTATTTCGAGGATAGTGGAATAAGCACTTATGTCCTTTTTGCACCCTGTCCCCGTGTGTATGCAGTTTTGTAAATTTTGTCATCCGCTCCCACTGGCACATAATGACCTACTCTTCCAAAAAGCGGAACGGGTTCTAACGTGTGTGCAAGATTTTCTGTGTGTGTGTGTGTTGGGTGGTATCAGTGCGTGTACGTGTGTGGGACGGGAGGGGGGGGCGGGGGGGGGCCTGTATGTGTGTATGTGTGTGTGTGTTTGTGTGTGTTTGTGTGTGTGTGTGTTTGTGTATGTGTGTGTGTGTGAGCGCACGTCCAGTATCACCAACACATAACATAAAGGACTGATGATGATGATGATGATGATGATGATGATGATGATGATGATGACGATGACGACGACGATGATGATGATGACGACGATAACGACAACAATGAAAAGACAACGACGGCAACGATGATGATGATGACATCTGCGACCACGATAATTAACAACGATAGCAATGACAATGACAAAGACGATGTCCATAACTTTTGACGACGACAACAACGATGACGATAATATGTATAACAATTCGGGATAGCTCAGTGTTCAGAGCACTTGCTTTCCCCAAGCTTAAGATTAAGCAGCATCGAGGGTGGTTGCCAAGTGGATGGGTGACCTTTTGCACACCTTGGCTTCAGTACAGTCCCCTAGTCCACCCAGCTGTAAATGGGTACCTGCCCTCTTTAGGGTCAGGGAAGGTAAAGCAGCGAAGGAGAGGAGATGGGCGTCGCCCTCAATATGCTGGCCCCTAGAGAAGCTGAGGTCTCTGATGCCTCGTTCCGCTACGACCACATATGCTATAAGACATCTTTAGTTTTACCTTTTTTAAGTACAAAACTATATTACTCACTATTTCAATTCTCCAGACCAATTTCGCCGGCGCTCTTTCGGATGGCATGTATGCCTTGGATCGTGTGCGCACACGCAAAGACATGTGCAAAGAGCGACAGCAAGAGACCAAGAAGACCCACTTCACCGTGGGGTACCAGGGACCAGAGTTCGATTCCGTGTCTTCCCTCACCTACATGGGCAAGAAGAAGAACGACACTAATCTCCAACCTGCTGGTGAGATTATAGTGTGTGTGTGTGTGTTTGAGAGTGAGTGTGTGGGGGGGGGGGATGTAGTGTGTGTGTGAGTGTGTGTCTGTGTGTGTGTGTCTGTGTGTGAGGGGGGGATAGGGGAGG
>CM060324.1:7734414-7746914 GCA_030674155.1 Stramonita haemastoma
GATGGATCTGACTATAGAATTCTAGGTGGGCCGACTTTTAAAAATACAAACGAGGTGACAATTGAATGGATTGTGTAAAAACAAAAAAGTAGTACACTTTACCTCATAAAAGGTTTGTGTGTGTGCGCGCACGCGGGTGCACACATACATACACACACGCGCGCGCGCACACGCATGCACACCCGCGTGCACACCGCGCACACACACACATACACAGACACACACACACACGTACACACACATTTGAGTTTTCGCGCATGCATAAACACATGATGACCATGCTTCACAACTCACGACAGAAATCCCCCCCCCCTTTCTCTGTCTGTCTGTCTGTCTGTCTGTCTGTCTGTCTGTCTGTCTGTCTGTCTGTCTGTCTGTCTCTCTCTCTCTCTCTCTCTCTCTCTCTCTCTCTCTCTCTCTCTCTCTCTCTCTCTCTCCACAATCTTTTGTTTGGTCGGGGTTTTTTTTCCCATTGACGGCTGGAGCTGTAAGGAGATGGAAATTTCGTTGATTTCGCTGTCTCAACGCTCTTTCGTCATTGGAGGTGTTTTTTCCAGAAAATGCAAATGGCTGAAATTAGAATCTTGGTGCCCCCGTCACCACCCCCCCCCCCCCCCCCCCCCCCCCCCCCACTCCCCGTGTGAATGTCGTTATAGAGAAAACGTCTTTATACACTTTTAGGCGGGGGAGAAAGTCATGGCGTTTTTAAGCGTTGTTGTTGTTCATTTTGTTATAATAAGGTACTTGATAGATTTTGAGGCGGAATAGCTCAATGGTCAGAGCGCTCGCTTTCCCCAAGTCAAAGTTAAGCAGCATAGAGCGTGGTTACCAGTTGGATGAGTGACCGTTTACGCGCCTTGGCTTCAGTACAGTCCCCCCCCCCCCCATCCCCAGTTTACCCAGCTGTTAATTTGTACCTGCCCTCTTTAGGGTCAGGGAAGGTAGAGCAGCGCAGGAGAGGTGATGGGCGCCGCCCTCAACATGCTGGCCCCTAGAGAAGCTGAGGTCTCTGATGCCTCGCTTCCCTATGACCATATAGTTTATGGGACACCTTTACCATTACGTTCTTAATAGCTTGTGATTGTATGCATTTGTTTCATTGTTTTCTTCTTCTTTTTTACAATTTTACTTCCTGATGTTTTATAATTTTTTTTACTATGTATATAATTATTGTGCTGTTTGTTTTCAAGCATTAACTTTGTTTGATTTCAACTGCTTTGTCTGTTGGTTGGCTTATTATTGGCTTGGTCTTTGTTTGCCCTCGGTAATTTTTGTGCTTTTTGTTTAAGGTGTCTTTCAAATAATGTATCCAGATTTGATCAACTTATTTTTGTATTTCTATTAAGTATTGTTGTTTTTTTTTATCTGTCATGTTTCATTTTTTGAGTTACCATGCATGATTGATGTGTTTGGAAATGTGAGATTTTGGGGGGAGTTTATTAAATTGTTAAACATTGCCAGTGTTTCAGTTTGATTCATTTGCTGACAAGTATGTACGCACGAATGTAAGCATATAATTATGTATACCTACAAGTTGTGCACGTACGCACGCATACCCCCACCCCACCTCACACACAGACAGAAATATACATATGCACGCACGAGGCGTGCCCACATACATGTATACGCTCTCTGTCTCTGTCTCTCTCTCCGTCTCTGTCTCCGTCTCTCTGTCTCTGTCTGTCTCTCCCTCTCTCTCTCTCCGTCTCTCTCTCTCTCTCTCTCTCTCTCTCTCTCTCTCTCTCTCTCTCTCTCTCTCTCTCTCTCTCTCTCTCTTATATATATATATATATATATATATATATATATATATATATATATATATATATATATATATATATATATATATATATAATTATACATATCTTTCACACACACAAGCACACACACACCTACACACAGACACGCGCGCGCGCGCGCGTACCTACGCGGGCGCACAGAGCGAACGAAACAGAGACAGACAGACAGACAAAGGCAGAGACAGAGACAATCAATCAATCAATCAAACAAATTCTTTCATTTCTAGGATAATGAATAAGCACTCATGTGCTTTTTTTTACATGCAGTCCCCGCCCTTATCAGGGATAACATTAGATAGAAAACAAGCTCTAATTAAACAAAAAAGCAACATGAAGACAACATGAAGACAAAAACAACATGAAGATAATGATAAAAATAATAGCAAAAATACACATAGACAGACAGACAGACAGACAGACAGACAGACAGACAGACAGAAGTCCGTTAATCAAAACAGATTGTCACTGTCATCGTTTTCAAACACCGTTACAAAGCATTAGCTCTGAAGAGCCATTGGTGCAGAGCGCTTGACTGTGTTGGCAACGAAGATGGCTGTTATCGCTTCCTATAAAGATGAGATGCAACCGTCAAAACCTATTCTTCTCTCCCGAACCGTTGATACTGAAAGGTTTTTGTGGGTAAGCTGTGCATGAGTCTTTCTGTCTGTCTGTCTGTCTGTCTGTCTGTCTTGTGTGTCTATCTGAAATTGTATTTTTTCTTGTCTAAAAAAGGATATTATTTTGGGTTTTTTGTTTGTTTGTTTTTTTCTCATTTCTTTTATTTATTCATTTATTTATTCATTTATTTATTTATTCATATCTTATTTATCTATTTATTTATTTATCTTTTTTTAAATTTATTTTTTATATCGGCGATAATGGAATAAGCACTCAGTGCTTTTTTACACCCAGTTCCCATGTGTATGCAGTTTTGTAAATCTTGTCATCTGTTCCCACCGGCACACAATGGCCTACTCTTACGAAAAGCGGAACAGGATTTAACGTGTACGCAAGATGTTCTGCGTGCGTTCGCACATGGGGCCTCGGTTTGTAGTCTCATCTGAAATACTTTTGGGGAGAGTGGAGTCTGCACTGATGTTAATTCCAGGGGAAAAATCCCCTCGACCGGGAATCGAATTCGGGTCGTCAAATTGTGAGCGCAATGTTCTGACCACTAGGCTATCCCGTCCCTACGAGTAAGTGTGTGTCTTAGCGGCAATGCTCGGGTCAGTTGCGGATTATGTGTTTATTGAATACACAAGTATCTCTTTTGTTTAAATAACTATCAATGTATGCAGTGCGGATTATGTGTTTATTGAATACACAAGTATCTCTTTTGTTGAAATAATATCAATGTATGCAGTTGGGATTATGTGGTTAAATATTGTATTTAATTTCCTTTCTTTAAATTGTAGGTTGAACTTTTGTTGTTCGTGGTGGCGGTTTTTATGGGGGAGGGGGTTGCTATTATATTCTAGGGGGGCGGGGGCTGGTTTGTTTTAGTTTTGGGTTTTGTTTGTTTATTTTGTTTTGGTTTTTGTTGTTGTTTTTACGGGGGAATGGGTTGCTATTATATTTGTTGTGTCTTGGTTTGTTTTGGTTTGTGGGGCTGTTTGATAGGGGGGGGGGGGGTTGTTATTTTAAGGGGTTTTGCCTTTGATTTAATAGTCCCTAATCAGGGCAAGGTCCGAATGAAAAAAAGTATCTGATTAATTATATGTCACCGTTGATATATAAAATTATTCGTTCGTTCATTCATTCATTCATTCATTCATTCATTCATTCATTTATTCATTCATTCATTTTTTCTCTCTCTGTCTCTGTCTCTCCCTCTCCATTTTCGTTCCCAGTCTTCCCTTTATCTCTTTGTTTTCTTCCTTCTTCCTACTTACCTCTTTCTTCCTTTCTATTTTTCTTTTTTCTTTTTCGTTCTTTCTTAATTTTTCACTTATTCCTTCTTCTTGTTTTTTTTAACTGTCCTATATTATTCGTTTAGTATACGAAAAATTGACTGATTTTATCAAAGCATTCAATGATGCTAAGGACATTTTGAATACCACATAAGTTCATCTTGTTCATATCATAAAAAATTTTAATAATATCAGCACTCAGTAGATTTTTGCAGATTTTGGTAAAACATTCCCCTTATCGTTGCTTTATTTTTTGAGTGTGTGTTTTTCACCGCCTGATTTCCATTTTGTGAACATACATTAGAGAAAAGATGAAATAGGTAAAATAAAAAATTAAATTAAAAAGACTCATTTTGTTAGGTTTTTCACATCTTGAGTGACTCGATCATTAGAATCTCCTCCTTATAAGACGTTGAACCCGTTCTGCTTTTCAGAAGAGTAGGTCATCCCGTGCCGGTGGGACTTGAACGGATGACAAAATTAACAAAACAGCAAACACACAGGGCCTGGATGTGAAAACGCACGTAAGGAGTTATTCTACAATCTTCTAAATAACAAAAAGGCTAAAAAGAAGTAGATAACTATTTTTTTTTTTTAATGTCCACAAGTTTTAACTGATTTCATGAAATACTAATTCATGCCACACAACCTGATTTTTGTTCTTAAAAAAAAACGATGTCTCTCTTATTCTCCCCTGACTTCACAGGCTATTTATTTTATTTATTTATTTATTCTTTATTTATTTATTCTTTTATATCGAGGATAATGTAATAAGCACTCGTGGGATTTTTTACATCAAGTCCCCGTGCGTATGCAGTTTTGTAAATCTTGTCATCTGTTCCCACTGGCATACAATGGTCTACTCTTATGAAAAGTGGAACAGGATTTAACTTGTGCATAAGATGCTCTGCGTGCGTTCGTACACGGGGCCTCGGTTTATAGTCTCATCCGAAAGACTTTTGGGGAGAGTGAAGTTGGCACTGATATTAACTCCAGGGGAAAAACCCTTCGAACGGGAATCGAACTCGGGTCGTCAAATTGCGTGCACAATGTTCTGACCACTAGGCTATCCTGTCCGCTACACCCATTGAGCAAACAAACTATCATACACAATCTCTCTTACGCTACAGTGTTTCTTTGTTCTACAGAGAGAGTTCTAAGATATACAAAATGAATGGAGAACTCATTCCTACGCAGCCGTAAGGTAGCCACACTGCGACTTCGGGGATATTTTTTTCAACATCAGTAAAACTGTATTTCAAAACAAACTTTTTTCATCCCTTTCTGCCGGCATGCAATGGCCTGCTGATTTCTCTGTTTATTTTTCTATCCATCAATCACCCACCCATCCATCCATCCATCCATCCATCCATCCATCCATCTATCCATCTATCCATCTATCCATCCATCAATCCATTTATCCATCCATCCATCCATCCATCTATACAGACACGGGTTTTATACGTAAGTTTGCACACATAAATGAACAAATAAATAAAAATTTAATGGATACAAACGTGCATACATACATACACACACACACACACACACACACACACACACACACATACAGACATACATACATACATACATACATACATACATACATACATATATACATACATACATACATTGTACCCTCAATAAAGATCATTTTGACTCGACTTGATATACATACATACAAACATAGGCCTATATACATACCTACATAGTCTATGTACATACATAGGCCTACATCCTTCATGCATACACTCATCCATCCATCTATCCATCCATTCATGCATACAGACATACATTCATATTCAAACAAAAACCTTCTAAAAAATGCTGACGACTTTTTTTGATAATAATTATTACGTTTCCAGCAATCACTGTGCTTCATATATTAACTGCGGACCTTACTTCGACCTGTGGTCGACTTCTCACCGAAACACATCACAAACCCAAGGCAAGTATTCTACTGGTGTTTTGAAATATCAGCAATTGCAAACAGCTTTACTTTTTTAGTTATCATTAGGAGCGAGGGATGATCGCATTCAAGGGACAGATACTGAATGGCTATGTGGCAGTCTTCAATGGTTAAATTTGATAATGCTTTGTACGTTAAATACACATAATTTTTCCTTTCAGTAATTTTCATTGTATGAAGATTTTATTTTTTTATACCCCTTAATGTCACAGCAGATTTCTCTTCATGAAATTCGGACTGCTCTCCCGGGGAGAGCGCTTCGCCACAAGTGCAGCGCCTACCCATTATTTTTTTTTCTTTTTCCTGTCTGCAACTGAATTTTGTTTCCGTATCAGAGAATTTTTTTTCTACCGAATTTTGCCAGGGACAACCCCCTTTTTGCTATGGGTTCTTTAGCGTGCGCTAAATAATGATGTGTAACACACGGGACCTCGTTTTACCGTCTCATTCGGAAGACTAGCCCCCAGACCACCACACATGGTCTAATGGATGGGGAAAATGTTTTGGGCTCAAACGGGTTTCGGTCCACCGCACACTCCGACCCAAACTTTTTGCTTTCTAGGCAGGCGCGTTACCACCTAGACCACTGATCCACCTAGATGATTAAGCATAGCTCTGTTCTGCTCAATGTTCTTTGGGTGAATGATTTTTATTTTTGTTATTTTTGTTTTTATTTAGCCCCCCCCCCCCCCCTACCTGCTTCCCCCAGCCCATGTGCTTTTTGTCTTTGAAAATAATTATGTTACTGTTTATGATCTTGTTATTTGTTTTTTTCACGTCTTTCTCTTATTCATGTTTTTGTTACTGTTTAAATACTTGCTTTTCTTATTCATTTGAATTCTTATTCAGTTTTAATGTATTAAATTAACGTGCATTGCATTGCGTTGCGTTGCATTGCATAATACTGTATCATAATTATTGTATTGTATTGTACTGTACTATATTGTATAGTATTGTACTATACTCGACTGTATTGTACTGCATTGTACTGCATACCACTTGTAGTTCCGGCAGGTTTTTATGTATAGTCATAAGATAAGAGTCTTCTATAGCAGTGTTTTTCCAGCTGACCGACTTTCTAACTTCCCTTGTTCTTTAATTTGTAACTTTAATGCGTGTCACACAAACACACACACACACACACACACACACACACACACACACACACACACACACCGTCTAATGTCACAATTTGTGAAAATACATTAAAGGAATTTGAACACACACACACACACACACACACACACACACACACACACACACACACACACACACACACCACACATACCCTCCTTCTGACGTTTGACTCTTTTTGCCTCCTTACAGATGCTGCCCTCACTGACGTGGGCACTACTAGCAGCCGCAGCACTGGTGACGTGTACCGTGGCTTTCTACATCCCACACAACAACCTCCACCCCGATTCTGCCGTCTCTCACAACCCCACAGAATCTGAACCCTCGGCACCCAGATACAAAAGACATGCCACCGGACTGGAAGCCTACCCACAGGCCAATCCACACCTCACACGACAAGCTGATCAGGACAATCTTCTTCAAGGTGTGGATGAGACGGAATCTGCTAACCCTCTTCTCAGCGGGAAGATCCAGCGACAGAAGAGATTTTCCCTTCGCGGCTCCGTGGATTCTGCCTTGGGAATGCTGCACCAGCCAGAGCAATTTCCCCGTCCTTTGAGGAGGAATGAGGTGCGGGGAAAGAAGCGGGAAAATGCCTTCAGAAATAATCAAGGACGCTGGTCCTCTGATTTTGCACGATTCTTCGATAATAACTTCAGGTATAGGCCAGACCCATCGGCAGATCCGGCACAGCTGTATAACAATGACGTCAGGAATAGGGCAGAACCGTCAGCAGATTCCGCACAGCTGTATGATAATGACGTCAGAAATAGGGAAGAGCCGTCAGCAGATTCCGCACAGCTGTATAACAATGACGTCAGGAATAGGGCAGAACCGTCAGCAGATTCCGCACAGCTGTATGATAATGACGTCAGAAATAGGGAAGAGCCGTCAGCAGATTCCGCACAGCTGTATAACAATGACGTCAGGAATAGGGCAGAACCGTCAGCAGATTCCGCACAGCTGTATGATAATGACGTCAGGAATAGGGAAGAACCGTCAGCAGATTCGGCACAGCTGTATAACAATGACGTCAGGAATAGGGAAGAACCGTCAGCAGATTCCGCACAGCTGTATAACAATGACGTCAGGAATCGGGAAGAACCGTCAGCAGATTCCGCACAGCTGTATGATAATGACGTCAGAAATAGGGAAGAACCGTCAGCAGATTCCGCACAGCTGTATGACAATGACGTCAGGAATAGGGAAGAACCGTCAGCAGATTCGGCACAGCTCTACGATAACGTCAGATATAGGGCTGAGCCGTCAGCAGATTCTGCACAGCTCTACGATAACGTCAGATATAGGGAAGAACCGTCAGCAGATTCCGCACAATTGTACGATAACGTCAGAAATAAAGCAGAACCGTCAGCAGATTCGGCACAGCCGTATAATAACGTCAAATATAGGGCTGAGCCGTCAGCAGATTCGGCACAGCTCTACGATAACGTCAGATATAAGGAAGAACCGTCAGCAGATTCAGCACAGCTCTACGATAACGTCAGATATAAGGAAGAACCGTCAGTAGATTCAGCACAGCTCTACAATAACGTCAGATATAGGGAAGAACCGTCTGCCGATTCCGCACAGCTCTACAGCAATGACATCAGATATAGAGCAGAGCCGTCAGCTGATTCAGCAGAACTCTACAATAATAACGTCAGAAACAAGGAAGAACCGTCAGCAGATTCGGCACAACTTTACGGTAATGACGTAAAGTATAGGGCAGAACCGTCAGCAGATTCGGCACAACTTTACGGAAATAACGTAAGAAATAGGGCAGAACCGTCAGCAGATTCGGCACAACTTTACGATAACGAGATCAGAGATAAGGAAAAACCGTCTGCCGATTCCGCACAATTGTATGATAATGACGTCAGAAATCATGCTGAACCGTCAGCAGATTCGGCACAGCTGTACGATAACGTCAGATATAGGGCAGAACCATCGGCAGATTCAGCAGAACTGTACAATGACGTCAGGAACAAGGAAGAACCATCGGCAGATTCGGCACAACTTTACGGTAATGACGTAAGATATAGAGCAGAACCTTCAGCAGATTCGGCAGAACTCTACAATAATAACGTCAGATATAGGGATGAACCATCGGCAGATTCCGCACAGCTGTACGACAATGACATCAGGAACAAGGAAGAACCATCAGGAGATTCGGCACAACTTTACGGTAATGACGTAAGATATAGGGCAGAACCTTCAGCAGATTCGGCACAACTTTACGGTAATGACGTAAGATATAGGGCAGAACCTTCAGCAGATTCGGCACAACTTTACGGTAATGACGTAAGATATAGGGCAGAACCTTCAGCAGATTCGGCACAACTTTACGGAAATGACGTAAGATATAGGGCAGAACCTTCAGCAGATTCGGCACAACTTTACGGTAATGACGTAAGATATAGGGCAGAACCTTCAGCAGATTCGGCACAACTTTACGGAAATGACGTAAGATATAGGGCAGAACCGTCAGCAGATTCCACTCAACGGTACGGTAATGGCGTCACACGTAGACCAGAGCCATCTGCAGACTCCGCCCATCTGTATGACAGTGACGCCATGTACGATATCGAAGAAGAACCTTCAGCAACACTAACCCACAGTGACAGCGACAGAAACACGGACACCGAAAGGAAGGAGACGGGAAAAGAAGAGGCAGTGAGTTTTGGACCCCACTCTGAGGGCTTGTGTACTGACCTGATGGCTTTCATGAAAAAGGCAATGGCTTTCTTTACTAATCACAATTCCCAGACTTCAGTCTCCAAGTAAAAGCACTGCTTCTAGTGAAGGAGGAAGTCTTTTGGGGGGTTCAACGATTTTTTTTTTTTTTTGAAAAGAGAAAGAAAGATTTCTGGTTGATTTTTTTTTCAGGACATATTTTTTTCTTTTGGGGGGAAAGAGTCATTTAAAAGATTTTTTTTTCTTCAAGGGTTATAGATATTGCACTTTTTGACTGACGAGGTGCGTTTGTTTGTTTTGTGTTTTGTTTTGGAGGTTTTTTGTTGTTAGCTGGTTTGGGAATTTTCTATGGGCGGGGGAGCGGTACTTCTGTTTTTTGTTTTTTTAGGGGAGAGGAGGGGGAGAGCTAAATTAAGTCAAGGCGATTCAAGGACGAATTAATCACCCCGCAAAGGGCAATAGCCATTGTCTTGGTCTCTCTCGATTTGTTTTCAAATAACTTAAATGTATGCGCGCGCATGTGCGTTGGTATGTGTGTGCGTGTGTGCGCGCGCGCGCGCGCGTGCGTTTGTGTGTGTGTGTGTGTGCGTGTGATGTGTGTGTGTGTGTGTTTATTCTTTTATATCGACGATAATGGGATAAGCACTCATGTGCTTTTTTACATCCAGTCCCTGTGTGTATGCAGTAGTGTAAATATTATCTGTTCCGACCGGCACACAATGGCCTACTCTTACGAAAAGCAGAACAGCATTTAACTTGCGCGCAAGATGTTCTGCGTGTGTTCGCACACGGGGCCTCGGTTTACAGTCTCATCTGAAAGATGTGTGTGTGTGTGTGTGTGTGTGTGTGTGTGTGTGTGTGTGTGTGTGTGTGTGTGTGTGTGTGTGTTTGTTGTTTGTGTGTGCGTGTGTGTGTGTGTGTGGGTGTGGTTGTGGGTGTGTGTGTGGGGGGAAGGGGTGAGTGTGGGTGTGTGCGTGTGTGTCTGTCTGTCTATGCGTTTGTTTGTTCTGCATGTGCGTGTGTGTGTGTGTGTGTGTGTGTGTGTGTGTGTGTGTGTGTGTGTGTGTGTGTGTGTGTGTGTGTGTGAATGTATCCGTGTATCCGTGTGTGAGTGCATGCAAATATGTATGCATATACGCGTGCTACCACGAGTATTTCTGTGTCTGTATCTATGTGTGTGTGTCTTTGTGTCTGTGTGTCTGTGTATAAGTATATCGCATTAACTTTAGTATGCAAGCGTTAATCTGTAAACGTGTGTGTGCATGAGCGTGTCTATGTGCGCGTGCGCACGCACTCAAGCAGACACATACCCTTATATCCCCCGCAATACATATACACATAATTTACCACCTTGTAATCTCTTTACAGTGAGTAAATCAAATCGAAGAAAGCATCATCTGTTTTTACTTACTTGGTTTTAGAATAGAAATTTTATTTGTGTGGCCCATTGTCATTTGATATACTTGCTACATACAAAAAGCCTTTGTCAACCTGTCATCAGATCATAATGCTATTGTTTAAAAGCATTTTCATATTTGTGACGCTCCACCACGAAATGAGTCGCTTAGCACATTACCCAATTTTGCGCTAGGAGCTATTAAGGCAGGTGGGGGTCAAGCTGTCGATTTTGAGATTTTGATTGATTATTAAACTAGATCTGTTTATTTATCTTATAATGAAATATCAAGGCATAATTTTTATTCCTTTTGCTTTTAAATGTGTTTTGAAAATACCAAAGCCCTCATTCTGACAACCTGTTACTAAAATAAACTTGCCCGTTTCTCATTTTGTCACATCCTGCAGTCTATCATTTCAATTTGTAATAATGTTGCACAGAATTGTCCGATTTTCAATCTGTTTTTTGTATTTAATAGCCACTTTATTGCACATTAATAACATGACAATAACTAAAAAATGACCTAATGTGCACTCCGTCTCATTATGTGGTGGAGCGTCACATTTTTTTTATATGTATGTATTATGCTCTACCAACAATCACACAGTATATCAAGACGCAATGTTTTCAATATGTACGTTTTTGACGTTTATGACAATTATATTGCAAGTAAAAGATCCTGCCTTGAAATCAGTTGTCGTCGTCGTCGTCGTTGTGTGTGTGTGTGTGTGTGTGTGTGTGTGTGTGTGTGTGTGTGTGTGTGTGTGTGTGTTAGTATACGTATTTTGTTTTCTGTACGTTTTTATCTTCTCTGTCTTGTTGTTGTTGTCGTTGTTGTTGTTGTTTTTTTCTTCTTCTTCTTCTTCTTCTTCTTCTTCTTCTTCTTCTTCTTCTTATCTGTCTGTCTGTCTGCCTCTGTCTTTGTCTCTGTCTGTCTGTCTGTCTGTCTGTCTGTCTGTCTGTCTGTCTGTCTGTCTGTCTGTCTGTCTGTCTGTCTCTCTCTCTCTCTCTCTCTCTCTCTCTCTCTCTCTCTCTCTCTCTCTCACACACACACACACACACACACACACACACACACAGCCTCATAGAGAAAGCTGCGCAGAGCAAAAATATCCTGTTTATTTCTTTGTGAAGAAAGTGTAGGGGTCATGAGGGTTTATTTTAAAGTTAGGACACAGCATGCAGCCACACTACACTTTGAAAGAAGGCGTAAGACGTGGATAATGAAACTAAAAATAAAAAGCCAGTAAAAGAATTCACAAAACAGAGTAGATAAAGTCAACTTCAACAAAACATAATAAAAAAAACAAAAACAGAAAAGAATCATTTGCATCGAGAGTGTCCAGAAAAATTCCTTTTTGTAGAATTCAATGTGAAAGAGTTCCATTTTCACTTAATTAAAGTTGTTTTTTTCTGGAACAAATAACTTTGAAAAAAAAAACAATCCAGACCATCTTTAATATCGTGTGAGGAACCCTTACTCTGATTAACATAAGTATCTGAAAATAGTAGGCGTATGGGCTGAAATTACTAAGAAAGAAAACCCACTGAATAGAAGGGACATGAGTTGTCCATTTCATAAAACATGTTGCTGTCTT
>CM060324.1:7751914-7761914 GCA_030674155.1 Stramonita haemastoma
CCATAAGGGTCAGCCTAGGACAGCCACCGCATCGTGGGAGAACCCACATCGATCACACCAATCCAATCCAATTATGTTGCTTATAGCCCCGCCGACCACATAGGCCATATCAGGGCTAACACCTCGTCACATTTTAAAACTCGTATTAAAAGTGTGCGACTATGTACAGTTTAAAACGGGGGTATAAAACCAATTTGATTGTCCTTGCTTGTATCCACGCCCTGGTCAACCATAAGGGTCAGCCCAGGACGGCCACCGCGTCGTGGGAAAAGCCACATCGATCACACTTAAAACGAGATAAAGCCAAAACCGGGTTCCTTAAAACAACCTTGTCCTTAGAGAACAACCATACCACTTTCGCTCATATCAGACGGAAAAAGCCCGATTCTCTCAGGAAGTTAAAAATGGTATCCGGTGGAACATCCCGAAGAAGGATCTTTAGGGAGTCCGCGGTAAAATGCTTGTGCCTAATATCCTGAACATCCCGACACTCCAGGAGCAGATATTTGATGGTTACCCGCACGTCACAAGTCACGCACCACGGGGTTCCCTCGCCTTTCAGCAAGTGAACGTGAGTGATGTGAGAATGACCCGTGTGTATCCTGGTGAGCACTGTCGCCTCCCTTCGGTTTTTGACACCCAGAGGGCATCGATCACACATAAAATGAGATACAACCAAAACCAGATTCCTTGAAACAACCTTGTCCTCAGAGAGCAACCATACCACTTTCACTCATATCAGACGGGAAAAGCCCGATCCTCTCAGGAAGCTAAAAATGGAGCTTCATGTAGTAATTGAGAGTCAGTCACAGACGGCGGTTTTTCAGAGAGGGTTCTCCTGCTTCCGCGTACAGACTGTAGACCGAAGTCGTTCGGAACGCTCCGAGACAGATCCGGAGCCCCTGGTGATGGATAGGGTCCAGTGTACTACCAAAAAAGATGGCCATATTTACTATGGAGATGATGATGATGATATTGATGGGGGGTGGGGGGTGGAGTTTGGCAAGAGGAATTTGGCCACATTTGCTATGAGGATGATAATAATGACAATGACGTGTGTGTGTGTGTGTGTGTGTGTGTGTGTGTGTGTGTGTGTGTGTGTGTGTGTGTGGGGTGTGTGTGGAGGGGGGTGGTTGACCAAGAGAAGTTGGCCACATTTGCTACGAAAATGATGATGATGATGATGATGATGATGATGATGATAATGATGATGATGATGATGATGATGAAGTGGCGGAGGGAGGGTATGTGACAAGAGAGATGTAGGCCAAATTAGCGATCAGGATGATATTAATAACAACAGTGGAGGGGATGTGACCAAAAGAAGTTGACCACATTTGCTAAAAGTAGATGATGATAATGATGATAATGACAATGATGATGATGATGATGATGATGATAAGGGGGGGGGTCTGTGTGATTAAAGTAAGTTGGCCACATTTGCTATATTGATAATGATGATGATGATGATGATGATGATGATGATGGGAGGGGGAGGCAAGGGAATCAGACCAACAGACGTTTGCCACATTTTGCTATAAATATGATGATGATGATGATGATGATGATGATGATAACGACGGTTGAGGAGAGGGGGTGAACAACACAAATTGGGCACATTGGCTTTGATTTTGATAATGACGATGTAAAAAAAAGGGGGGGTGGAAGGTGGTGGGCAAGGGAAACTGGCCACGTTTGCTATGATGACGATGATGATGATGACGTGATGGTGGCAAGGGAGCACTTGCTATAAGGATCAGGATGATAATGATTTGGGGGAATGATGGGACCAAGAGAAGCTGGCTACATTTATTACGTGGATGATGATGATGATGATGATGATGATGATGAAAAAGATGGTTGGGATGTTGAGAGTATGACCAGAAGTTGGCCACATTTGTTATGAGTTGAGTGATGATGATGATGATGATGATGATGATGATGGGGAGGGAGAGGGTGTGACCAAGGAAAGTTGGCCGCATACCCTATGTGGAACAGGATGATGATGATAATGATGGCGGGGGAGAGGAGATGTTATGATGATCATGATACTGTGTAGGGGGTGAAGGGGGTGACCGAGAGAAGTTGGCCACAATTGCTATGAGGAGAATTATAATGATGATGATAATAATGAAGAGGGGGGGGGGGATATCTGTGAACAAAAATCTTGACCGTATTTGCTATAATAATAATGATGATGATGATGATGATGATGTGATGATGATGTGATGATGATGATCATCATCATAATGGAAGGGGATAGGGAAGTTTTATCGAAAGAAGTTGGCCATATTTGCTATGAGGATGAGGATATTGGTGACAAGAGGGAGGAGGTTGGGGGCACGTGACCAAGAGAAGTTGGCCACATTCGCTGTCATGATGATGATAATAAAAATGATGATAATGATGATGAGGGGGGATCAACCCAAAAGAAGTTGGCCACGTTTTGCTATGAATGCAATGACGATTACAATAAAATAGGGAAGACCTGGAAAGTGTAAGAGAGGGATTCTGGCCAAATTTGCTATGAGAATGACGATGATGATGATGGTGTTGATGATGATGATGATGATGATAAAAAGGGTGTGTGTGTGTGTGTGCCTGTGCCTGTGTGCGCGCGCGCGCCTGTGTGTGTGTGTGTGTGTGTGTGTGTGTGTGTGTGTGTGTGTGTGTGTGTGTGTGTGTGTGTGAACAATGTGAGAAACCAATGTTGGTGCACTTGCTATGAAAATGATGATGATGATGATGATGATGATTGTGATGATGATGATAATGATGATTGTAATGATGATGATGATGATGGGGTGGGGAGGTGAGGAGGGTGTGACCAAGGGAATTTGCTACATTTCCAACGAGGATGAGGATGAGGATGAGGATGATGATATTGCTTATCATTACAGATATTCGGTTGGGGCTGGGGGTGGGAGGGGGGATAGGTTTGACCAAGAGAAGCTGGGTACATTTGCTATGATGATGATGATGATGATGATGATGATGATGATGGTGATGATGGTGATGATGGTGATGATGGTGATGATAATGATGATGATGGTGATAATGATGATGACCATGATGAGGGGGGGAAGAGCTTGACTTAAAGAAGCTGGCCAATCCAATCCAATGCAATGATGTTGCTTAGAGCCCCGCCGAACGCACAGGCCGTATCAGGGCTGTCACCTCGTCACATTTTTAAACACGTATTATAAGTGTGCAACTATGTACAGTTTAAAACGTGGTTTAAAACCAACTCGACTGTCCTTGCTTGTATCGACGCCCTGGTCAACCATAAGGGTCAGCCCAGGACGGCCACTGCATCGTGGGAAAACCCACATCGATCACACATAAAATGAGATAAAACCAAACCCAGATTCCTTAAAACAACCCTGTTCTTACAGACCAACTATATCACTTTCACTCATATCAGACGGAAAAAGCCCGATTCCCTCAGGAAGTTAAAAATGGTGTTCGGTGGATCATTCCGAAAGAGGATCTTTAGAGAGTCTGCGGTAAAAATGCTTGAACCTAATACCCTGAACATCCCGACATTCCAGGAGCAGATGCTTGATGGTTGCCCGCACATCACAAGTCACGCACCATGGGGTTCCCTCCAATCCAATCCAATTATGTTGCTTATAGCCCCGCCGACCACACAGGCCATATCAGGGCTATCACCTCGTCACTTTTTAAAACACGTATTAAAAGTGTGCGACTATGTACAGTTTAAAATGAGGTATAAAACCAACTCAACTGTCCTTGCTTGTATCGACGCCCCGGTCAACCATAAGGGTCAGCCCAGGACGGCCCCCGCGTCGTGGGAAAACCCATATTGATCACACTTAAAACGAGATAAAACCAAAACCAGGTTCCTTAAAACAACCTTGTCCTTAGAGAACAACCATACCACTTTCGCTCATATCAGACGAAAAAAGCCGGATTCTCTCAGGAAGTTAAATATGGTGTCCGGTGGAACATCCCGAAAGAGGACCTTTAGGGAGTCTGCAGTAAAATGCTTGTGCCTAATATCCTGAACATCCCGACACTCCAGGAGCAGATGCCTGATGGTCACCCGCACGTCGCTAGTCACGCACCACGGGGTTCCCTCGCCTTTCAGCAAGTGAACGTGAGTGATGTGATAATGACCCGTGTGTATCCTGGTGAGCACTGTCGCCTCCCTTCGGTTTTTGACACCCAGAGGGAAAACCTCTTTCAGGTTGGGACGGATCCGAAAAAGTTTGTTGTCCGTCTGAGCGTTCCACTCCTTCAGCCAGAGGGAATGCACGTATTGCTCGCTCCTAGGTTTCAGATCCGTGAACGGCACCGTGGACCCGGAAACTTCCTGCTCCGTGGCATGCCTGGCGAGTCGGTCAATTATTTCGTTGCCCCGAATGCCCGCGAGCCCCGGGACCCACACCAAAACCACGTCACACCCGTCCTGTCTCAAGGAAATATACACTACGTAGAACTCTTGAAGCTTAGGGTGGTTTATGTTCCTACAAGCGATAGCCTCCAGAGCAGAGAGCAAATCCGCACAGGCCAAGAAGTCTTTCTTTCCCGATCACCGGATCAGTTGCAGGGACAAGACAAGAGCGCTCAGTCCGGTCGTGTGCACCGAGGCATCCGAAGGCAGGTGCTCCGAAAGCGCCGACTCCCTGATGGCGGGACAATAGGTGGCGCAGGCCACCCCCTCCTCCGACTTGGACCCGTCTGTGAAAACCCTGGTTTAGGACGGATAAGACATACAGAGGTCTCGGAAAAAGACCCCGTAGGCCGTGGAGCTGGTGACATCTTTCCTGTGAGCGGCAAGATCGAAACAGACAGTCGGGGTTTCCACCATCCACATAGGCGTCTCAGGGAACTTGGGAAGGTCGCAGGTGACACCCAAATCGATACCCGCCTCCCGGAGATAGGGAAGGATCCGAATGCCCAGAGGCGGGGTGGCAGAGGGCGATTTCTCAAACTTGGCCTGAAACCGGGGGTTGAGAACACAATCTTAAGCCGGGTTGTTATACTCCAAATAGAGCTTCATGTAGTAACTGAGAGTCAGTTTATGACGGCGGTTTTTCAGAGAGGGTTCTCCCGCTTCCGCGTATAGAGTGTACACTGGCGTCGTTCGGAACGCTCCGAGACAGATCCGGAGCCCTTTCAGGTAGGAAGGCCTCGCCGAGCCGTAGACCTGACACCCGTAGTAAAGAAGTTGGCCAGATTTACATTTTGCTATATGGGTGACAGTAATGATAATGACTGGGGGAAGTTGAAGGTGTGACCAAGAGAAGTTGGCCACATTTGCTATGAGGATGATGACATTGATATGGGAGAGGGGGGAGGGTGTGACATTTGCTATGAGGATGAGGATGGTACACATGATGATGACGGGGATGGGGTAGGGGGGGGGGGAGGGTGTGACGAAATGAAGTCGATCACACTTGCTATGAGGATAATCATAATGATGGAGGGGATGTTGTGACCAAGAGAAGCTGGCCACATTTCTGATGATGATGATGACGATGACGACGATGAAGGGGGTGTGTATGCATACGTGTGTATGCATCTGTGCAATGGTGCTTATGCCTGTGCACACTTGAGTACAAATGTTAAGCTATATAAACAGTGCGCGAGTGCATGCGTGCGTGCGTAGATGTGTGCGCGTGTGTGTTGTTTGTGTGTATATGCACGTGTGCATGGTCAAATGGAGGAGGATGGTCAAGACTGGGTACACGAGTTGTGGTGAGACGACAATTGGTTATTAACCTCATTTGCTGATTGATCCATTGTTTGGAACCGATGCTATGTGTTGCAGTTGTTGTTACGACCCATCATACAAACATAGAACTTTGTCTCACCTCTTATAAGACAGACTTATGTTCTTGGTGTCACTCAGTCCAATCCAATGATGTTGCTTAGAGCCCCATCGACCACACAGGCCATATCAGGGCTATCACCTCGTCACATTTTAAAACTCGTGCGACTATGTACAGTTTAAAACAGAGTATAAAACCAACTCGACTGTCCTTGCTTGTATATACGCCCTGGTCAACCATAAGGGTCATTCCAGGACGGCCACCACGTCGTGGGAAAACCCACATCGATCACATATAAAATTAGATAAAACCAAACCCAGATTCCTTAAAACAACCCTGTCCTTACAGACCAACTATACCACTTTCACTCATATCAGACGGAAAAAGCCCGATTCTCTCAGGAAGTTCAAAATGGTGTCCGGTGGAACATCCCGAAAGAGGATCTTTATGGAGTTCGCGGTAAAATGCTTGGTGTCACTCTATGTGTTGAGGGTTTGAGTGTATTTATAATATATAACTACTGTAATGATGCTGTTAGTGACACTATAGACCCGTCTGCTTAACTGACAAGGAACCATATTATTGCTGCTTAATTGTTGTTGTTTTTCTACTCATATTGAATATTATTTTCTGTTTGATACGCGCGCGCGCGCGTTTGTGTTGTGTGTTTGTGCGTGTGTGTGTGTGCGTGTGTGCGTGCATGTGTTGTATGTGTGTGTATATGTGTGTGCGCGCGCGTGTGTGTGTGTGTATGTGTAAGTGTACGCGCGCGTGTGTGTGTGTGTGTGTGTGTGTGTGTGTGTGGTGTGTGTGTGTGTGTGTGTGTGTGTATGTGTAAGTGTACGCGCGGGTGTGTGTGTGTGTGTGTGTGTGTGTGCGTGCGCGTGTGTGTGTGTGTGTGTGTTTGCGCGCGTGTGTGCATCTGTAAACATCTATGAATGTAATGATATGTAAGAATGTGTAGAAATAAGTGTACGTACGGATACCTAGTTGTATTTATGATTTATGATCAGAACTCTGAGCACAGCTGACTAGCAGGCCCTGACTACCATGGCGGGTTACCGCGCAGGAGTTAACTCTGGCAGAATTATTGAAATTCTGATAACTGAGAATACGCAACTGTTAGGAATTACCCTAATCACTTCCCTTGCATGCACAACAAAATTATTGCTATTTTTGGAAACATCCATAAACTTGTGCAGAGCTCTGTTTGTCTGTTCACTTAAGTGATAAAATATTAACTTGCCAACAAGGTACGCAAAAGGATGTAAATAAGTCTGTCCAAACATTAAAAGCTCAGAATACTGTGCTGTACGTGATAGAGAAACAGCAATTTTGTTTTGTTTTGTTTGTTGGAGTGTTTCTTTTCCTTGTAAATGTAAAGAAGGGAAAGATTCGCTTCTGTGATGTTGTGGGTTCACATGTGTTGGGATTTTGCAGTATGCGACTTTGTGTTCTATCTTTTCCTTTGGGATGGCCACGTTTTGTTTTCATGGGATATTCCAGTTTAAGGCGGATGACCATAACTATACTATGATATATAGTATCCTAGTCATTAGACTGGGTGGCAAAATATAATATATATGTTGGTAGAAAACAGTGGAAAAGGCTGTATTATTGTACGATTACCATTAGTTCTTTTCTGTGTTATGATCAGAAATAGCGTTAAAACTAATAAGCATGATTCTAATTGTAATTATAACTATTTGCAAGCTATAGATATTACGTTTAACTGAGGCGCCGAAAGATGTCGGTCTGGTTGCCTTTTTTCTGGTTATGCTTTTCTTGGCCTTTCTTCTGCAACTTGCAGGCGACATCCACCCTAATCCAGGTCCATCTTATAACATGTGTAATAGTGGTTTATCTGTTATCCACATAATTGCACGTAGTCTTCGAAATAAACTTGACTTACTGCAGTGTGAAGTTAGTATTTATGATGTTATAACTTTGTCAGAAACCTGGCTATCTGAGAGTGTATCTAACGACGAGATTTTTCTTCCTGGGTTTCATCCCCCAGTCAGACGAGATAGACCAGGTGATGCACATGGAGGTGTGGCAATTTATGTTAAAAATAATTTAGTTTGTAAACCCAGGCCAGACCTTAGCATACCTTCCTTAGAGGCCGTATGGATAGAAACAAAGTTAGGACAAGATGTGATTTTGATAAGATCTTTCTATAGACCCCCCAATGCAAATGTGCTCTTCTGGGATTTAACAGACCAATCAGTTCAATTAGCCGGTAATACCCTCCATAAATTTATTATTCTAGGTGACTTTAATTCTGACTGTATCGCTCAACCTCCAGCTCATCTTCAAAACATAATGTCTACAAATAATTTATTTCAAATAATAAACCAACCAACCCGTGAAACTGAAAATTCATGCACCCTCATAGACCTGGTTCTGACACCATGTCCAAATCTTGTACAAACGTCAGACGTGATCCCACCAATCTGTAGTGATCACTCTGTTCCAGTTGTTGTTCTGAAAAACCAGGTTAGGCAAAATAGGAAGTATAAGCGTATAATATATAATTATGACAAGTTAGATGTTCAGACATTAGTTTCAGAATTGAATCATACTGACTGGAATTCTATTTTATCTTTAGAATCGATTGATGATGCTGCAGAAAGCCTTTTCTAATCAGATTATGCATGTGGCTACACTATGTATGCCTGTAAAGGAAATTATAATTAATGAAAAAGATGCACCATGGAGAAATACCGAAATTAAAAGACTAATAAAACAGAAAAACAAAATTCATAAAACAGCAAAATCTTTGAAAACTAACCAGGCGTGGGCGTCATTTCGCCAGTCTCGAAATGATTTAAGTACAGTTATCAGGCAGAGAAAAGCAGAATATATTGCAGATTTAGACAGTCGTGTTTCTTCTCCTGATCGCTTTGGGTCTAAGGACTGGTGGAAGTTAGTTAAAACATTTATATCTAAAAAGGGAATGCCTCAGGATGAAATTCCTCCTATTGAAGATAGTGTTCAGGTGTATTATAGTTCAGCAGATAAGGCCATTGCTTTTAATCAATACTTTGTCAGTGTACAGTCGAAAATGGAGATGACGATGTTCCTATCATAAATGAATGCAATAGTCTAGCTAACCCGCTTATTGTAACAAAGGATGTGGTGACTGGATTTTTAAAAGATCTAGATGTTAAAAAAGCTGTCGGTCCAGATTTAGTGCATAATAAGATATTAAAAGCTGCAGCATATGTTCTTTCAGGACCTCTGTGCTGTCTCTTTAATCGTTCACTAGCAGAAGGTAGATGTCCATTAATCTGGAAGCTGCTTCATGTTACGCCTGTCTTTTAAAAAAGGTGTCAAACAGAAATGTGAAAATTATCGTCCTATTTCCCTTTTGAGCCGCGTGGGTAAGGTGATGAAAAAATTTGTGCAAACAGAAATAATACTTTGTAAACTTAGATTAGAAATGAGTGATTTATAGCATGACTTATTCCGACGCCATTGAACTAACAGGTCCTCATGTGAATGTGAGGCTGCTGTTCAGGATGCTGCTCATTATTTGGTAAACTGCCCAGTATACCACCAGAGCCGTGTGGTCACTATGTATGTCCATTATTTGATAAACTGCCCTCTATACCACTAGAGCCGTGTGGTCACTATAGATGTCTTGCCTGGTGATATAAAATATGATGTTACAGCTTTATTGCACGGTAAAAGTGATAAAAGTCTACAAGATAATTATTCTATATTTGCAGCTGTAGGGCAATTTATCAAGCTGTCGGATATGTTTAATTTAGTATGACAATTTATATTACGAATACATCTTTAATACTGTGTGTTGCACATTCATGGCACGCGCGCGTGTGGCCTTGTGCATGTGCGTGCGCGTGTACATACGTGCGTGCACGCGAGTGCACATAGCATTTTATAAGAAAGCTGAAACCTCGTGTGTTAAATATCATAATTGTATGCTGTATTATTGTTTTCTGGTGTAAGCATGTCACAACCAGTCTTGCGATGGTGCTGCCTTGCATTGCAGTGATGCATCGAACCCTTTGTTTTTGTTTTTTTTCCCTGGTATTTTCAAAAATCTTTAAATACTTAGTTATCTTGTCTTCTCGTTCATTATTTGATGCAATGTTGTTCAGCTGCAGCCTATCCTTGCATATATATGGATGTTTGAGTACCCATATAAGCTTTGCTTGTTGTACTCATTTCATATATTG
>CM060324.1:7766914-7776914 GCA_030674155.1 Stramonita haemastoma
GAGATGTAGGCCAAATTAGCTCTCAGGATGATGATGATGATGATAACAGTGGAGGGGATGTGACCAAGAGAAATTGACCACATCTTCTTTAAATAAGATGATGTTGATGATGATGATGATGATGATGATGATGATGATGATGATGATTATAAGGGGGGGGGGGGGGGGCAACTGTGACCAGGAGAAGTTGGCCACATCAGCTATGATGATGATATTGATGATGGTGACTATGATGATGACAGGGATGTGGCGGGGAGGGGAGTGGGAGGGGGTGACGAAATGAAGTTGACCGCACTTTCTATAAGGAGCAGGATAATTATAATGATGGAGGGGGTATTGGGACCGAGAAGCTGACCACATTTCTGATGATGATGATGATGGTGATGATGATGATGATTATGGTGATGATGATGATGATGATGATGATGATGATGATGATGATGATGATGATGATGGTGGTGGTGGTGGTGATGATGATGATGATGATGATGATGATGATGATGACGACGACGACGATGACGACGACGACGACGACGACGACGACGACGACGACGTGGAGGGACAGAGTGTGACAAAGTGAAATTGGCCACATTTGCTGTGAGGATTATGATGAGGATGATAGTGATGATAATGCTGATGAAAAACTGAGGGGACAGTATGGACAAGGGAAGTAACTACATTTGCTATGATGATGATGATGATGATGATGATGATGATGATGATGATGATGATGACGATGACGATAATGATGGTGGTGGTGACGATGATGATGATGAAAGGGGAAGGGACAATTTTACCAAAAGCAGTTAGCCGTATTTGCGGAGAGGAGGTTGATAATGCTGACAAGAGTGAGGGCTGGGGGGTGGGGTGACATTTGCTGTTATAGAGATCAATCCAATCCAATGATGTTGCTTAGAGCCCCGCCAACCGCACAGGCCATATCGGGGCTGTCACCTCGACACATTTTAAAACGCGTATTAAAAGTGTGCATCTATGCAAGACCGAGGAGTCAGAGTGAAAAGGCTGTCACTTGTTTGTTTGTTTTTTTTGTTTTTTTTCGCTTCGTAACTTGCTGAGCTTGAAAAAAGGAAGAAAATTTTCCACAATGAGTGAAATTTAATCCTTAGACTCCCGAATGGCAAACGAAGTGCAGACCTGCGGATAGGAAAAATTATATACGTATATACCTACGGCGTGTTTTGAAAATATGTAAACTTTAAACAAAACTTTTTGGCTGACGCAGTGTTAAAGACAAGACCATAATTCAGGTGTGTACCGTGAGAAATGACCAGCACCATCTCTCGTTTCCTCCCGGGTTCCAGCAAGCGTAAACCTTCTTCGACATCTTCCGCCTCCGAGTCGTGTGTAAGTCCCCAACCAACAGAAGAAAAGACCAAGCAGGAAAAAAAGAAACTGAGGCAGGACACAATAGGCACTCTAAACGACAGTATGGATGTTCAGGAAGTGTTGGAAGAAATCAAAAGAGAACTGTTTGCAACTAGAGAAGACATTAAAGAGCTGCATGAAAATGTAAACAAAGGGACAGCCAAACTAGACTACAGAATGGAGCAGCTGGAGAGCACGGTTTTCGAATTAAGAAATGAAAGAGACGCTCTGGCGGGAGATGTGGCAGCGCTGAGGGAGGAGAACAAGGAGCTGAAGGCCAAACTAGAGCAGTGTGTGAAGGCGGACCAGGAGCTGAGAAGGGACCTGATCGACCAGGAGCAGCACGGACGGCAACTTAAAACGAGATAAAACAAAAACCAGATTCCTTAAAACGACCCTGTCCTTACAGACCAACTATACCACTTTCACTCATATCAGACAGAAAAAGCCCGATTCTCTCAGGAAGTTAAAAATGGTGTCCGGTGGAACATCCCGAAAGAGGATCTTTAAGGAGTCTGCGGTAAAATGCTTGTGCCTAATATCCTGAACATCCCGACATTCCAGGAGCAGATGTTTGATGGTTACCCGCACATCACAAGTCACGCACCATGGGGTTCCCTCGCCTTTCAGCAAGTGAACGTGAGTGATGTGAGAATGACCCGTGTGTATCCTGGTGAGCACTGTTGCTTCCCTTCGGTTTTTGACACCCAGAGGGAAAACCTCTTTCAGGTTGGGACGGATCTGAAAAAGTTTGTTGTCTGTCTGAGCATTCCATTCCTCCTGCCAGAGGGAGTGCGCGTATTGTTCGCTTCTAGGTTTCAGATCTGTGAACGGCACCGTGGACCCAGAAACCTCCTGCTCCGTGGCACGCCTGGCGAGTCGGTCAACCGTTTCGTTGCCCCGAATGCCCACGTGCCCCGGGATCCAAACCAAAACCACGTCACACCCGTCACGTCTCAAGGAAGTATACAGTTCGTAGAACTCCTGAAGCTTAGGGTGGTTTACGTTCCTGCAAGCGATAGCCTCCAGAGCAGAGAGAGAATCCGCACAGACCAAGAAGTCTTTCTTTCCCGATCGCCGGATCAGTTGCAGGGACATGACAAGAGCGCTCAGTTCGGCCGTGTACACCGAGGCATCCGAAGGCAGGTGCTCAGAAAGCGCTGACTCCTTGGTGGGACAATAGGCGGCGCAAGCCACCTCCTCCTCCGACTTGGACCTGTCTGTGAAAACCCTGGTGTAGGACGGATAGGACAGAGAGTTCTCGGAAAAAGACCCCAGACGCCGTGGAGCTGGTGACATCTTTCCTGTGAGCGGCAAGATCGAAACAGACAGCCGGGGTTTTCACCATCCACATGGGTGTCTCAGGGAACTTGGAAAGGTCGCAGATGACACCCAAATCAATACCCGCCTCCCGGAGATGGGGAAGGATCCGAATGCTCAGAAGCGGGGTGGCAGAGGACGATTTCTTAAACTTGGCCTGAAACCGGGAGTTGAGAACACAATCACAAGCCGGGTTGTTATACTCCGAATAGAGCTTTATGTAGTATTTGAGAGTCAGTCTCAGACGGCGGTTTTTCAGAGAGGGTTCTCCCGCTTCCGTGTACAGACTGTACACCGGCGTCGTTCGGAACGCTCCGAGACAGATCCGGAGCCCCTGGTGGTGGATAGGGTCCAGAGCTTTCAGGTAAGAAGGCCTCGCCGAGCCGTAGACCTGACACCCGTAGTCCAGTTTGGAGCGCATCAGCACCCTGTAGACGTGCAGCAGTGCTCTCCTGTCCGCTCCCCAATCAGTATGGGCGATCACCCGCAGGAGGTTCAGGGCTTTCTGACAAGACGTTTTCAGATGTTGGATATGGCTTCTGAAATTCAGTCTTTGGTCGAAGACAATCCCAAGAATTTGGTCTCCGCCACCGCCGGGATGGTGGAGTTTCCCAAGAGGATGACGGGGTCCGGGAAGTGCTCTCTAAACTTATTAGTGAAGTGAACGCACTTCGTTTTGTTGACCGAAAACTTGAACCCATTGTCCTCCGCCCATTCCTGAACCTTGTTTACCCAGAGTTGTATCTGCCTTTGAACCCCTGCAAACGTACTGCCTGAAAAATTTGGAACGCTTCCCGAATATCCGTGTCATCCTTGCGCCAAGGGCCATGCTAATCTTCTCTGCATCGTTCCAATTTTAGGGTATTACTGCGTGAGGAAGATGGTGATGATGGGGAAGGGAGGTGAGGTGGGTGTGATAGGGAAATTGGCCATATTTTCTATGATGATGATGATGGGGGGAGGTAGGGGGAACTTGACCAAAAAAGTTGGCCATATTTGCTGTGAGGATGATAATAATAATGACTGGAGGGGGGGGGGGGGGGTGACAAAGATAAGTAGGCCACATTTACTATGAGAATAATGATGATGATGATTGATGATTGATGATGATGATGATGATGATGATGATGATGATGATGATTGTGTGAGGGGAGGGGAGTGACAAAGGGAACTTGACCACATTTGCTATGATAATGATGATTATTGTGATGATGATGATGATGATGATGATGATGATGATGATGATGACGATGATGATGATGACAAGGGAGGGGACTGTGTGACTAAGAGAAGTTAGCCACATTTTCTATGATAATGATGATATGATGATGATGATGATGATGATGATGATGATGAGGCGGGGGGGGAGGGGACAGACCAAAACAAGTTGGCAACATTTTGCTACAAATTCGATGGTAATGATAAAATGGTGAGGTGAGGGGATGGTAGGGGTGAAAAGTGTAGGCAAGGGAATCTGGCCAGACTTGTTATAAGAAGGATGATGATGATGATGATGATGATGATGATGATAAAAAGGGGGGAATGGGAGGACGATGTGAGAAAGCAATGTTGGCGCACTTGCTATGAGAATGATTGTGATGATGATGATGATGATGATGGTGTTGATGATGATGATGATCATTACGGATGTTTGATTGGGGCAGGGGTGCAGGTTTGACCAAGAGATTCTGGCCAAGTTTGTTATGATGATGATGATGATGATGATGATGATGATGATTATGATGATGATGATGATGATGATGACGACGTGGAGGAAAAGGGTGTGACTAAGTGAAGTTGGCCACATTTGCTCTAAGGATTATAATTGTGATGATGCTGATGAAAAACAAACGGGGGGACAGTGTGAGCAAGGGAAGTAACTACATTTTCTATTGGATGATGATGATAATGATGATGATAACTACGATGATGATGACGATGATGGTAAAAGTCGGCGGGCGCGGCCTCAGCAAGGAAAACTGACCAGTTTTGCTTTGAGCATGAGGATGTGGATGATGATGATGATGATGATGTTGATGTTGATGATGATGTTCGGGAGGGCTGGTAGGTATGGGGTAACGAAGAAAGTTTTGCCCGATTTGCGATGATGATGATGATGATGATGATGATGATGATGATGATGATGGTGATGGTAATGATGATGAAAGGGGGAGAGGGAGGTGGAAGCTGTGAGCAAAGGAAATTGGCCACATTTGCTATGAGAATGAGAATGATGATGGTGGCGATGACGATGTGGGCAAGCTATGCTTTAGCACTTGCTATGGGGAAGATGATGATGATGATGATGATGATGATGATGATGGGGTGGGGAGGTGAGGAGGGTGTGACCAAGAGAATTTGACACATTTGCTTTCAGGATGATGATGATGAAGATGATGATGAAGATGATGGTGATGGGGACGACGACGATGATGATGATGATGATGATGTAGATGGGGACCGCGGGGGGGGGGGGGAGAGTAATTAGTTATGAAGAGGAGGAGGATGTCAGGGGGGGGATCGGCCCAAAAGAAGTTGGCCACATTTTGTTATGAATACGATGATGATGATGATGATGATGATGATGATGATGATGATGATAATGATGATGATAAAAAAGGGGGTGAGAATGATGTGATAAACCAATGTTGGTGCAATTGCTATGATGATGGTGATGATGATGATGATGAGGGGGGGGGGGTTGACCAAAAGAAGTTGGCCAGATTCACATTTTGCTATAATTATTGAGGATAATAATAATGATAATGATTGGGGGAAGCTGAAAGTGTGACCACGAGAAGTTGGCCACATTCACTATGAGGATGATAGTTATGATGATGATGATGATGATGATGATGATGGTGATGGTGATGGTGATCATGGTGAATATGATGCATGATGGCGGGGCTGGGGCTGGGGGGGTGTGTGACGAAATGAATTCGGCCACATTTGCTATAAGGAGCAGGGTAATCATAACGATGGAGGGATGTTTTGACCTAGAGAAGCTGGCCATATTTGTTATGATGATGATGACGATGATGATGATGATGATAACGATGACGTGGAGAGTAGGTTTGACCAAGACAAGGTGAAAGGGGCAAAACTTCCATGGAAGTTATCATGATGATAACAATGTCTGGGGAGTATGAACAAGATAATAGACTCTCACCTAAAATGGTGATGATAACGATGACAATGATAATAGGGAAGTGTGACCATGGATAAAGGACCACATTTGCATTGTCACCAAGGGTAGGGGCCTACACTTGGATTGTCACCAAGGGTAGGGGCCTACACTTGGATTGATGATGATGATAGGGGTCTACGTGTGTGACCAGGCTAAGGTGGACACACATTTATTGATGTCAATGATGACATTGTTGTTGCGTTGTTGCTGTTGTTGTTGTTGTTGTTATTGTTGGTTCACTTGAAGTTGACCTGCGAGACAATAAAACTCCCCACCTTTTATTCACAGACACTGTTGAGATTCAAACCCACTACTTCATAGACCCCCATGGCACTGAATATGGTTTTAACCACTTGCCTCCTGTATCCACCGCAATGCTTTTATGATGGTAATGATGGAGAGATGGTAAATGGGGGCGCTACACTTGCATTGTTGATGATGATTAAAGGAGTGTTTGATATTATGACAGGGATAATAATGATGATGATGATAAAGGGGGAAGCCAATCCAATCCAATCCAATCCAATGATGTTGCTTAGAGCCCCACAGACCGCACAGGCCATATCGGGGCTGTCACCTCGTCACATTTTAAAACTCGTATTAAAAGTGTGCAAATATGTACAGTTTAAAACGGGGTATAAAACCAACTCGACTGTCCTTGCTTGTATCGACGCCCTGGTCAACCATAAGGGTCAACCCAGGACGGCCACCGCGTCGTGGGAAAACCCACATCGATCACACATAAAATGAGATAATACAAAACCCATATTCCTTAAAACGACCTGGTCCTTACAGACCAACTATACCACTTTCACTCATATCAGGCGGAAAAAGCCCGATTCTCTCAGGAAGTCATAAATGGTGCCCGGTGGAACATCCCGAAAGAGGATCTTTAGGGAGTCTGCGGTAAAATGCTTGTGCCTAATATCCTGAACATCTCGACACTCCAGGAGCAGATGCCTGATGGTCACTCGCACATCACAAGTCAGGCACCATGGGGTTCCCTCACCTTTCAGCAAGTGAACGTGAGTGATGTGAGAATGACCCGTGTGTATCCTGGTGAGCACTGTCGCCTCCCTTCGGTTTTTGACACCCAGAGGGAAAACCTCTTTCAGGTTGGGACGGATCTGAAAAAGTTTGTTGTCTGTCTGAACATTCCACTCCTCCTGCCAGAGGGAGTGCTGTATTGTTCCCTTCTAGGTTTCAAATATGTGAACGGCACAGTAGACCCAGAAACCTCCTGCTCCGTGGCACACCTGGCGAGTCGGTCAACCGTTTCGTTGCCCCGAATGCCCACGTGCCCCGGGAAAGGGGGAAGCCAAGGAAACCCAGGATAAGGGGACACACTTAAAATGATTGATGATGATGATGGTGATGATGATGATGATGATGATGATGATGATGGTGGTGGTGGTGGTGGCGGCGATGATGATGATGATGGCGATGATGACGATGATGGTGATGATGATGATGATGGCGATGATGATGATGATGATGATGATGGCGATGATGCCGATGATGACGATGATGGTGATGATGACGACGACGATGATAATGATGATGACGATGACGATGATGATGATAGAAGAGTTCACGGAGACTGGGGCAAGGGGAGATGCACTTGCATTGGGGACGATGACGATGATAATTACGAGGAGGAGTGTGCAGCTGGGGGAAAGGAGGCCACATTTCACACTGATGACGTTGATGACGTGGGATGTCACCTTTTGCGCCTGGTGACAGCATGGTGTGTGGCTCTGTGTGAAAGTGAGCGATTTTTTTTTTGCGCACGCGCGTGCGTGCGTGCGTGCGTGCGTGCGTGTGTGTGTGTGTGTGTCTATGTGTGTGTGTCTGTGTGTGTATGCATTGTACTGCACTGCACATTTTTCGATAATATTGCTCTTATTTTACTTTTATTCTCTGGCCATGTAATATAATGTGTGTTGTATGTGCGTGCATTTTTCCTTATTTTTTGTGCTAGTCAAATTTTTCACGTTCATATGTAACATATTTAAACTGATTTGATTGTACAGCGCGGTGAGCCCATGTTTTGGGGAATTCGCGCTATATATGCCTCCATTTTATTATTATTATTATTATTATTATTATTATTGTGTGTTTTCCAGTCATCATGCGAGGACAATTTTATATCATATTGTTCGTGTTTCTCTCCGGAATCTAGCGGTCAGAACAGTTTTTCTTGACAATATTAATTTTGTAAAATATTTCAATTCTAAACTTTTCATCCTTTGAATATTTTTGTCTACAAAAATGGCGACATAATTTGTATTTACATCACTGTGCTGACCTTTGTGCTGACCTTTGTGTCCCTACCTACCCTGACCCTGCTGCAGCGTGATAAACTGCACGTGTTTCACGAACTTCAACCACCACCAACATCCAAGTCTACTAACTCCACCGCCATGACACGCACCCCTGTAAACTTGAGAGTATTGTTCTTGCGTGAAATAGGCGGCAAACGGAATAGACTTGATGTAGATATAAAACAACATAATTTAAACCTGGGCATCAATCCCCGAAAAAACAGAGGACGAACACGTGGAGGCATACGTCATCGCCTGCAGTGTGCTCAGCCTCCACGTGTCTCCCCCCTCACCTCTGACGTCATTTTTACAACTGGTAACCACTGACCACACTGCCTCATTTCCCGTGACAGACTTCCCTCATGTAATACTTTCCCTGATCGCAATGTGTTTCATGTGGTAATACTTTCCCTGATCGCAATGTGTTTCATGTGGTAATACTTTCCCTGATCGCAATGTGTTTTCATGTGGTAATACTTTCCCTGATCGCAATGTGTTTCATGTGGTAATACTTTCCCTGATCGCAATGTGTTTCATGTGGTAATACTTTTCCTGATCGCAATGTTTCATGTGGTAATCTTTTTCCTGATCGCAATGTGTTTCATGTGGTAATCTTTTCCCTGATCGCAATGTGTTTCATGTGGTAATCTTTTCCCTGATCGCAATGTGTTTCATGTGGTAATACTTTCCCTGATCGTAATGTGTTTCATGTGGTAATACTTTTCCTGATCGCAATGTGTTTCATGTGGTAATCTTTTCCCTGATCGCAATGTGTTTCATGTGGTAATCTTTTCCCTGATCGCAATGTGTTTCTTGTGGTAATCTTTTCCCTGATCGCAATGTGTTTCATGTGGTAATCTTTTCCCTAATCGCAATGTTTCATGTGGTAATACTTTTTCTGATCGCAATGTGTTTCATGCTGGGTGTGAAGATTCCAGTCCCCCGCCTGACCCAGTTCCTTTACCACACTCCACACCTGACTCACAGACTTTTTTTTATATCTGTTCTCTCACTGCTCACATCTCTACCATTCCTTTCCTCTTCTTCATCTGATCGTCTATCTAACTGACAACTTTCATTTCCAACATCTCTGCCTCCTTCAAATCTTCTTCACATATGTCTGTACAATGTACAATCAGTCTGTCCAGGCAGAAAGATAGATTTTCTTTCTGATTTTTATCCATGAACAAAACAGAATTAACTTTTTTTTTTAAAGGAACATGGTTAAAACCACAAGGCCACAAACCCAAGATAAAACAACTGACACCACCTGGCTACAAAAATCTCTTCCCCACAACTCTCCAAGAGGTGGCATTGCTGTTATCTGCTATCTATGCGAGCTTACGTGCATGCATGTATACGCGTGTGTGAGAGTGAGTGCGTATAATGCGTAAACAATAGTGATCATATTTCTTTTATAGTCAATGGTTTAAATAACATTGTATCCATACATTGGTGTGTGTGTGTGTGTGTGTGTGTGTGTGTGTGTGTGTGTGTGTGTGTGTGTGTGTGTGTGTGTGTGTGTGTGTGGATTTGTGTGTGTGTGTGTGTGTATGTGTGGATTTGCGTGTGTGCGTGCGCGCGCGTACGAGTGTGAGTGTTTGTGACATTTTTTATTTGAAGTTATATAATGTCTGAACAAATATGAAATGTAGCTATTTCGTGTCTTTGATTATGATTCGTATCAATACGCCTGTCAGTATTGTAATTGCCCTTCAGGGATGATTAAAATGTTTTTGACTTGACTTGACTACAAAGACACACTGCATCCAACTCTTTTTTT
>CM060324.1:7784414-7809414 GCA_030674155.1 Stramonita haemastoma
AAACAGGCAGACAACAGACACACACACGCATACACAGAGACAGAGAGAGCGAGAAACAGGAAGGAAGAGGAAGGGTAAAGGAGAATAGGACACAAAACGTCACACACACACACAGGCCCGCACTCACCGCGTTTCAATACAGCCACCATCATGCAGTTCTGCAGTCTGTCTCTGGAGATGATAGCCCTGATCTGCCCATCTGTCTGTGATTGGTCACTCTGATCTGCCCATCTGTGATTGGTCACTCTGATCTGCCCATCTGTCTGTGATTGGTCACTCTGATCTGCCCATCTGTCTGTGATTGGTCACTCTGATCTGCCCATCTGTCTGTGATTGGTCACTGATCTGCCCATCTGTCTGTGACTGGTCACTCTGATCTGCCCATCTGTCTGTGATTGGTCACTCTGATCTGCCCATCTGTGATTGGTCACTCTGATCTGCCCATCTGTCTGTGATTGGTCACTGATCTGCCCATCTGTCTGTGATTGGTCACTCTGATCTGCCCATCTGTGATGGGTCACTCTGATCTGCCCATCTGTCTGTGATTGGTCACTCTGATCTGCCCATCTGTGATTGGTCACTCTTCTGCCCATCTGTCTGTGATCAAGATCATCGCTCTGACCATCCTAAATCTATCTCGAATCATGATATTCCAACACACACTTCATAGTAGTATACCTCCGTCAATCGGTGTCGACTATGGACTTCGCGCCAAAAGAAAGGTCATTTGTTCAGCGACAACGCCGGCTGTGGCTGGTCAGTCTAATGCGGGAGTGGCAGTCTCTGTTGCATCTGATGCAGATGTGGCCTGTTGAGGTGGCTGGAGTACATGTCTTCCGCTTGGCTCTCTTTCCGTTTGCTGCAGTGCGGATCTTTTCTTCACCACACTTCAGCTGTTTGTGGAGAACACTGCGCCATTTGCTGTGGTCAGCCGCTACCTCCTCCCAGTTCTCTAGGTTGATATCCAGGGCTTTCATGTCACGCTTGCAGACGTCTTTGTAGCGCAGTTGGGGGCGGCCAATGCTTCTCTTGCCGGAGGCAAGTTCACCACAGAGGAGATCTTTAGAAATACGTCCATCCTCCATCCTTCGCACGTGACCGAGCCATCTGAGTCTGCGTTGTCTGAGGAGTGTGTACATGGTGGGAAGACCTGCAACCTCAAGGACCTGGGCGTTGGTAACTTTGTCACTTTAGTGGATGCCGAGGATGCGACGGAGAGAGCGCAGGTGGAAGCTGTTTAGTTTGCGCTCCTGTTTGGAGTATGTTGTCCACGTTTCATTGCCATAAAGGAGAGTGCTGACGATGCAGGCATTGTGCACTGCCATCTTGGTTGAAATTGTCAGCTTTGGGTTCTCCCAGACGCGGGTGGTGAGGCGTCCTAAGGTGGTAGCAGCCTTGCCGATGCGCTTGTTGATCTCAGCATCAAGGGACAGGTTCCGGTGCTGCTTCCCGTGTTGTGTCCACGCTGTGAGGCGAGGCTGGAGTGACCTCTCCAGGGCGCGAGCCTGGGCAGGATAGTATGGAGGACGAGCTGTTGCCCAGATAGCAGGTCCCCCCTTTCCACACTGATGATGGATCCAAAGGAACAGCAGAAGCTGATACAGTTTGGCACCAGCAGTGTCGCAGGAGTTGCTGGAACGTTATTGAAGTCAGAAGTGGACCGCCTTCGGGACTCCATCTCCGGATTTTTCCTCAGGGTTTACTTCCGAAGCCTTTCTCCCCAATGGGCAATCCACAAGGCAGTGGAGGTTTGGGGTCAGAGTTTTCCTTCTCCTAGGTGAGTTGTCTTACTGGGCTAACGAGTCTCATCTGCCCGAATGCGACAGGTAGTACTGGGCTACATTTTACCAGTAGAGGAGGGCGCAGTAGCTCCCAGGACGGGCCAGCCAGGAACTCGCCTGTGCGAGCCAAGCATGATGCCCCCCGCTTGCGAGAACCACCTATGCCCACCCACCTGACCCTAACACACTTCATACATTCACTGTAAAAGCTCACAGCAAAGAGGACAGTCTGGTGAATGATGTGTTGACAGGGTTACTGCAACTGTTATCATAATGAAGGACTGAGGATAGTATGATTGATCATGGTCCCCACTGCTAAACCCCCTGGCTTCTTTTTACTCCGCAACTGAAGATGGTGAATTTTAAGATAGTTATTATTTATTATAGTTGGCGTTATGCATACATGGGGGTGTAATAATATATAGCTTTGTAAGTATTGGAGTCAAGGCCAGAAGTGAGGCTAATCCTATTTTCCTGCTCTCTGGATAATAGATGTAGATCCCTGCCCCTCCATTTTGAACTTGATTCTCAGCACAGTCGTCAGTGTGGAACCCACAAGTCTCGTTGATGCTGTGTCTGGAAGGTGTGCAACAGTTAAGGGCTTTTTTCTGAGGGCCAATCCAAGAGTCTTTCAGTCCATCATCAAACCTGAGGGCAGAGACCCCCGCACTCAGGCTAAGACAGCAAGACACCGAGAAATTCTGTTATAGCCACGGTTAAAAATGTCCGGATGATGTTCAAGCATTCAGCTCTGAGGAAGTAGGCTGCCTGTCTTCAGTTGTCCCTGTGTTGGTCATTAAAGTCTTCCTTTCATGGCTTCTGTTCTTGTCGTCTGCTGTTACCCTGTCAGCCCAGGGTTGACTCTGCCCTTTGAATCCCAGGGTGGCAGGCTGTGCCCCTTGATACCCAGGGTGGCAGGCTGTGCCCTTTGATACCCAGGGTGGCAGGCTGTGCCCCTTGATACCCAGGGTGGCAGGCTGTGCCCTTTGATACCCAGGGTGCAGGCTGTGCCCCTCGATACCCAGGGTGGCCGTGTCTGGGGTTGGGAAGCTGCATTCCTGTAAAAAAGCCTTCTGTTAGTTTTGTTTTTAATCAACACTTCATTTTAATCAGTAATTAGCACTGTGTACTCCACTACATATTTGCTTATGTATATACATACATATGTGCGATGTGTGCGAGTATGTCGTGTGTGCAAGCACGGTAAGTATAATCAAAGTACGATATATACACAGTATCATTGTGGAAAAGGGAACAGAAATGTTTGTAACCTGTGTGTAACGCAATAAACTGTCAGCTGTCAATGCTGAGTAACAGCTTAGGGTAAAGGTGTTCCATAACCGATGTGGTCGTAGAGGAGCAAGGCATCCGAGACCTCAGCTTATCTAGGGGCCAGCATATTGAGGGCGGTGCCCATCTCCTCTACCTCGCTGCTTTACCTTCCCTGACCCTAAATAGGGCAAATACCCTGTCACAGCTGCGTGAACTGGGGAACTGTACTGAAGCCAAGGTGCGCCAACGGTCACCCATCCACTTGGTAACCATGCTCGATGCTGCTTAGCACTGGCTCAGGGAAAGTGAGTGCTCTGACCACTGAGCTATCCCGTCCCTAATACTGAGTAGTTTCCATTAAGTTCATGCGTATGTGTGCTGGGGTGCACGTGTACACATAAGTGTGTATATGTACTTTTACGCGCGTATAATGTGCGTGCCTACGCGCATACATGCGTGTGCATGTGTGCAAATGTGCGTGCTTAGGTCTATGTACGTTTCTGTGTTCTATATATGTGCAATTCAGCTTACCAAACATGCGAAATGATCTTCAGTTTTTGAGTAGTTGAAATAGTTTCATACATTACATGAAATCAAAACGGTTATGAAACTCCTTAGTATCACTTTTGTCCATGAAACGATTTCCGCAGAGATAAAACCCCCAGCCGATTGAATTTAACCAGTAAGCACAGGGGGAACGGGAGGGAGCGGGGAACCTATGGAGGTTTGAACCACCTCCTCGGAGGTGCTTCTTTGAAGTGGTTTTACCAAGCACTTGACACCACCACTACCGACTCCACTTCCACCAAAATTCTTCAGAAAAGACAAAGAAACTGAAGTCCTGTGAACAACAAACTTATGCACATTTAACTTGCCAACACGTTATCACCCCCTTTTGTCTTTCGGAAGAATATATGGCATTCTATGATAGTAAGAACAGATGACAATATGTTTGATTTTTTTTATGCACGCTGGTACCGTATTTAGAACATCATCCCTGAATGTGGAATGTGGTTACCCTAGTGGTGGGTAGAGGTAGCAAAATTATGAAAATGCTCACCATTGATAAACCTGGAAGTTCACCACAAAAAACACCAACACAACTGTTGAATACAAACGGTAAAGTTCAAACGGTCTATACATCTATTGGGTATCCATTTTGTATGCAAAATAATTTTCAAAGTAATCAGATCGTGTAAAACAAACTGACTACAGTGTTTGGCATTTTCTTGGGGGGGGGGGGGCAGAGGGAGGGAGCACTTTGCTTGCACGAGCGGTTCACCCATTCCTATCCGTGCATCGCGCTTGATTTGCTCATGTCCTAGTTAGCTGTATGTGTGTGGTGAGAAGGAATGGGGAGGGGGGCTGAGATAGGTTCTCTGGGCATTGGCGAGGCGTGTGTGTGTGTGTGTGTGTGTGTGTGTGTGTGTGTGTGTGTGTGTAATTCTTTTAAATATGGATAATGGACTAAGCTATCATGTACTTTTTACATCCAGTCCTGGTGTGTGCAGTTTTGTCAATTCTGTCATCCGTTCCCACCGGCACACAACGGCCTACTCTTCTCAAAAGCGGGACGGGTTTTAACGTGTGCGCAAAATGTTCAGGTTCTCGGTTTTACACAAGAACAACCCCCCATCCCCCCCCCCCACTCCCACCTCCTTGTTGCTAACTCTCACTTTCAACTTTATTCCTCATACTAAACATCTGCACACGTTAAAACCCGTTCCGCGCTTTGGGAAGACTTAACCATTATGTGCCCGTGGGAACGGATGACAAAACTTACAAAGCTACATTTAAACATAGACTGTGTGCAATTTTTCTTTAAAAACAACACATGAGTGTTTATTACATGGTCCTCAAAATAAAAGAATAAAAATTGCCGATGGCACTTGACCTATGAACTTAGATCACGTGTGCCGGCTATCCCACGCCATATCTTGCACACGCGTTTCTAAACTTTTCCCCTGAAGTACAAGAAAAGACAATGTCATAACTGCTGGTATGTAAACAACAACAGATCTTCCACGTCATCTGTGCGCTGATAAAACTCTAAAACAAAAAAGGGGGGGAAGCGCTGGGGCAGTACAATATCCTCACCTTCAGTAGACCAATACAGCCTTACACATGAACGCACTGCGCATGCAGGAGGCACTGAGTACAGGCTCACATGCGACACAGCTTGATAATGTATCGGAATGTGGCTTTAAACGATCAGTATCAATATAATGGTATGATTCTTAACAACAAAAACGTTTAAGAAAATTCATAAACGCATAAGAAAATTCAGCAATCACTTGTTTAGAACAAAGAAAAGAAAGAAAACTCGCCTTGTCATCATGGCTGCCTGCCAACTCTTTAGTCGCGATGGTCGGGTGATCACGTGATTAACATGCGCAGTCGCAAAAAGGTGTTTTAAAAACAATTAACTACTATGCAAATAGTGGGACCACGTGACGCATGCTGTGGTGTTTGTGGTTGTTTTATGTTTTGTTTTGTTTTTTTCTCTGCCTGTCTTCTGTGACTTTCCATTCTAGCTGTTCTCACGGGCTGTTCCCATCTCTCCGTCTCTTTCAGACATGACAAGGCAAGGTTTGCTACGTCGTGTTCTCGTGGCCAAACGCCCGTAGGGAACTTACCAAGGATATGGATTGTAGGTGTCTTTATACCCACCCACGGGCGCACGCTCACATACGCACATACATTCTTCTTCTTCTTCTTCTTCTTCTTCTTCTTCTTATTATTATTATTATTATTATTATTATTATCATCATCATCATCATCATCATCATTATTATTGTTATTATTATTATTATTATTATTATTGTTATTATCATTATCATTATTATTATTATTATTATTATTATTATTATTATTATTATCATTATTACATTTTCTTTAATTCATTTTGAGTTTATTTTCATTGTTATGAGTTGTCGTAATAATGTTGTTGATAAATGTATTTTGGGTGGGTTTTTTGTTGTATTTTGCTTGTTTGCTGGTCTGTTTTTTGTTTAGTTGGGAATGAGAGGGCACAAAAAGGGAAAGGGGAAAATTTTATTTTATTGATTAAAATTTTTTTTATATCGAGTAATGGAATAAGCACTCTTGTGCTTTTTTACATCCACCCCTGTTATGCGTTTTTAAAGTCATCTGCCCCACCGGCCACGATACCCACTCTTACGAAAACGGAACAGTTTAAATTTTGCGCAAATTTCTGCGTGCTTCGACGGGGGACCTGGTTTAAAGGGGTTTTTTTGGGGAGTTAAATCACACGATGTTAACCCCGGGGAGAAAAATCTCCTTGAACGGGAACGAACCCAGGTCGTCAAATTGTCACGCAATTTGTGACCACTAGGCTACCCGGGGAAGACGGCTGTACATACCACAGGGGCGACTTACGTTGGACGTGCCAAAAATGGCACAAAACCAGTCAACATCCCTTAAACACACACTAACGCTGGAAAACCCCACGCCCGAAAAAAAAAAAATGGGAAGGCGCAAATTTTAGGAAAAAAGGACTTTTTTTTGATGCCAAAATGACGACGAACACTCCACACTAGGAATCCAAATTCCTTCAAGTACAAGTCCGTGGTGCCTAAACACCCTTCCTTCACGTCTCATGACGATAAACACTTCATTCACATAAAATCCATCATTAGCCACAGAGCACTCAAAGCACTGCCTTACATAGCCCCCAAATCTTTCTTCTATCTAAACTCGCAGCTGAATTTACTGAAATGTTTTTGGGCTCAAAAATTTGTATTCTTGAATTTTTTTTAACATTTTTTTCGTATCTTACTTGGGTGTAACTCATGTCGGTATTGTATGATGTAAACTCCCCATATTTCAAAAAATATTAAAATCTGTAAAAATGAATATTAATTTGAAAATTGTTGTGTGTGTGTGTGTGTGTGTGTGGTGGTGTGTGTGTGGTGTGTGTGGTGTGGGTGTTGTGTGTGTGTGGGTGCACGTGCACACAAACGTACTTTTGTACAGGATGTAATGTTGTTTGCACAGTGGAGGAAAGCGCTAAGTTGTAGGGGACCTACAAGTTCTTAAAATTCCATCCCTTGCTGTCTCTCCACTCTCTCTGCCTGTTTGTATCTATCTCTTCTATATCATGCCTGTCGTCTGTCTGTCTTTGTCTCTGTCTGTCTGCTGTCCTGCCGGGCTGTCTTTTCTGTCTGTCGTCTTTATCTGTCTGTCTGTCTGTCTGTCTGTCTGTCTGTCTGTCTGTCCTGTCTGTCTGTCTCTCTCTCATCCCCCTCTCCCTCTCTTCTCTCTCCCATCTTTCTTCTCTCTCTCACCTTCTCTCTCCTCTCCTCTCTCTCCCTCTCTCTCTCTCTCCTTCTCTCTCTCTCTTCCTCCCCTCTCCTCTCCCCTCCCTCCCTCTCTCCTCTCCTCGACGTCTATCTGTCGACAATTCTTTTAAACCCGCATGCACACAGGTAGGCCCAATATGTTTGAACTTCGTCCCGGAGGATGTAAGTAGCTACCTTAATCTGGGTAAAAAAAACGGTCGCGTACAAAAAACCCCACCCATCTTTTTTATACCATATTAGTCACAGCAGTTTCTCTGCGTGAAATTCGGGCTGCCGTCCCGGGGAAGTGCGTCGCCACAAGTGCAGCGCCTACCCATTATTTTTTTTTTCCCTCGGGGATGGTAATCTAAACACAACCCTGTGGCATGCTGGTTTTTTTTTAAAATTTTGTCTTTCCGCTCCTACCGCACACATGGCCTGCCTTCCGAAAGGCGAAGGGGGGTTTTAACGTTTGCGCAAGATGTTGGCGTGCGTTCGCACAGGGGCCTCGGTTTTCTAGTCTCATCCAAAGACTTTGCATTCAGTGCGATTTTTTTCGTCAAACTGGGAAGAAAAAGGGCGGGCTGGGTACAACCCAAAAACCTCACGGTTTGCATATTGGAGGCGAACGTCTTAACCATCCTTCCACCTTCTTTCCTTCATGAACCTTGGAGCTCTAGTAAAAAAAAAAAAAAAAAAAAAATATAAAAAAAGAAAAAAAAGAATAGTTCTGTCAAAACGGGAAAAAAACACAAGTATGGTGTCGACTTTTTATCGGGGCGGGGAAGGGGAGGGGGCGGGAGCTTTCGGAGGATTTGTGGCTTATTTTCGTTTTTTTTTTCTTTCTTCGGGTATTTTCAGGTTTTCTGCAATACGATTAATGTGCTTTTCATGTTCAGGGGAGTGAGTGGCGTTTGAGTCCGCATATTTCTTTGGGTTTTTTTTTTGTTTTTCAGTGTTGCGCGATCTTTGGGGTTTTTTGTATGGGTGTAGTAGTGATTTTTTTTTTTGTAATTCGTTTTTTTCTGTTATCTGTCGTTCTTTTCTGTCCATTTTGCTCGTTGTCTTTCTGTCTTCATCTGTACCCTTTGCCTCTGTCCTTCTCTCAAATCTGTTTTTTGTCTCTCACCTGTCCTTTCTCCTCCTGTCTGTCTCTGTCTCTGTTTCTCACTCTGTCTCTGTCCTCTCTCTCTCTCTGTCTCTCTCGTCTCTCTCTGTGTCTGTCTGTCTCTGTCTCTGCTCTGTCTGTCTGTCGTCTGTCTCTGTCTTGTCTCTGTCTCTGTCTCGTCTCTTCTCTCTCTCTCTCCTCCTCTCTCTCTTCTTTTCCTCTCCCCTCTCTCTCCTTCTCCCTCTCTTCCTCTCTCTCTCTCCCCTCTCTCTCTCTCTCTTCTCTTCTCTCCCCTGTGTGGTGTGTTGGTTGTGGGTGTGTGTGTGGTTGTGTGTGTGTGTGTGTGTGTGGTGTGTGGTTGTGTTTTGTGTGGGTGGTGTGTGGTGTGTGTGGTGTGTGTGTGAAAAACCAAGACGGAAAGAGAGAGATATGATTTAAGTAAAATGTAAACAGATAGACTATAATAAATAATGCTAAAGAATGTAATGGTGAGAAAATGAACTGAAAACCCAAAAACAACAAAAAAGAGGAACACAGGCTTAAAAAAAAGAATTAGATTTCCAATTTCAGACAAAAAATGGCTGATTTCGAAGAGGTTTCATGTAAAAACTGCCTTTTCTGACAAATTTTCAAAGACCTTGCTCCCTAATTTGCATTTTTAGTGGAATGAACAAGTAAAGAGGTAGTTTAGATAATCAATGCGTCATGTGAGGAATCTTTACTTTGCTCTCAATTCCGTGTTAAATATTGGGGAATCAAATGGTGGACTTGTTAAGAAAGACTAAATCGGTATGAGTTCTCCCATGTAGGAACTTGTTAGTCTTGAGTGGGAAAAAAATATTCGCAATGAGCTTTTGCTTGATTGTTTTGTTTTGGGTATGTGTTTGGTTTGTGTTTAATTCTTTTTTTTTTTGGTTTTTTGTAAAGTGCAGGTACGGATAGCTCAGTGGTCAGAGCATTGCTTTCCCCCAGCCAATGTTAACAGCATCGAGGGTGATTACCAAGTGGATGGGTGACCGTTTCCGCGCCCTGCTTTTTAAAATTTTTTTTTTTTTTTTTTTTCTCTTTATATCCATAATGGGAATAACATTCATGTGAAAGGGGATTGAATGCCAACAAAGAAAACAGTCATTGAACAAAATTTTTGGTAAAAAGAAATTTTTTTTTCTGGAGCAATTCAATTTGAAAAAGAGTCCATTGTCGCTGGAGTTTTGGGTAAAATGGGCAATTTCGATAAAGTCATCCAGATCATCTTCATTGGAGTGTGAGGAAATGTTACTTTGCACCTCATTAATTGAAATATGTGAAGATGCGGATGCTGATTCGGTAAACATGATCTGTCGGAGAGGGACAGAAGTTGTTCATTTCAGGGTGAATATGGCCATCTTTTGGGCTAAAAAAACAAACTGCAGTGTGATGTTTGGTTTTCGGTGAAAATGAGCCTTGTGTGTGTAGGGTGTGTGTGAGTGGTGTTGTGTGGTTGTGTGTTGTTGTTGTTAGTTGTGTATGTGGGTTTTATGTTGTGTAGTGTGTGTGCGTGTTGTGTGTTGTGCGGTGCGTGTGCGTGTGCGTGTGCGTGTGTGTGTGTGTGTGTGTGTGTGGTGGTGTGTTGTGTGGGGGTGTGGTGTGTGGTTTTGGTATGTGTAAAAGAGAGAAACAGAGACAGAAAGAGAGAAAAAATTCCTCGAGGCTAAAAAACAGGCAAAATCGAAACAATACATTCAAAATGTGCAACACAAATATGGAAAAACGAGATTGTTTCAAACAAACTTTTTACAGAAACAAAATCGGCCAATTCGGAAGGAGACTTTTGCTTCTTAAATACTTTAACCATCCTTTTTCAAAAAAGCAAACTAATTCGTTTAAAAAAACCTTATTAGCACCTAAAATTTTGGTGACATGGATGAGTTCAATGAAATCATTCCAGAAACCCCTTGATTGGAGTGTAAAAATTTCGTTACTCGGTGGCTGCATTGTGTGAAATATGTGAAGATGCAAATGCTGATTTGGGTGAACATATTGTGGGTTGGTTTGACAGAAGCTGTTCATTTCATGGATCATCGCTTTAACACAAAACAACAACAAAAAAAACAAACAAGCAAACAACCGAAAAAAAAAAAGCTCTAAAACTTCCATTTTTGGTGAAAATGCTGCAATCCGAAAATAAGAAGGAGGCAGAGACACGACAGACTGACAGGCAGACAACAGACAGTGACAGAGGGAGTAAAAAGAAAAGAGAGAGAGGGAAAGAAAGGGGTGTTTTGTGTGCATGTGTGTGTGTGTGTGTGTGTGTGTTCATGTTTGTGTGTGTGTGTGTGGTGTTGGTGTTGTGTGTGTGTGTTGTGTGTGTGTGTGTGGTGTGTTGTGTCCTGTTATGTTTGTTAATGTTTACGTATGTAAAATGTTTCTGTCTGTCGTCTGCTGTCTGTCTGTCTGTCTTCTGTCTGTTTTGTCTGTCTGTCGTCTGTCTGCTCCTGCCTTCTGCGTCTCCGTTTTGTGTCGTTCTGTCTGGCTGTCGGTCGTTTGTCTGTCTGTATTTCTGTGGGTGTATGTTTATGTGTGAGTGGTGTGTGTGTGTGTGATGTTGTGTATGTTTTGTGTGTATGTTTTTGTGTGAAGAGAAAGAAGAGAGCGAGAGGGAGGAGAGAAGGAGGGGGAAATTTTCTCTCAAAGCTCAAAGAAAATCAAATACATTTCAAAAATATGCAACACAAAATCAAAAACAGAAAGTAAATTACCCAATCCTACAAAAATCAAGCAATTGGACGAGTTTTAATTATTTTTTTAATCTTCTTTTTTCCGAAAAAAGCTATTTTAAAAGAGACGTTAGTCCCCTTTTCAAAATTTTGTTTGGAATGAATATACTGAATAAAAGTCGGTTTGAATAATCAATGGATCCCAGGCGGCTCGGGGCTGTAAATGGCAACGTTTCTGGTGGCTCCTCGACGGTACGGATCCATCGTATGGGTCATTGCCTTTCCAATGGATCAATTCCAGTGGCGTCAGGGGGGGGGGGGGGGGTCTCTGCATGGTAACATCTTGCCCTTCATACTTACTTACCCAGGTTGCCTCAAAACTAAGCGCAACTCCCCTAGCCTCCGAGACGGGTGGGTGCCTACTAAAAATCAATAGTAGTGTGAAGATACGTTGTTATGTATTTTACTATTTAAAACTCGGAATGAACGTCTTCGAGCCACCCATGCATTGCTCAAAACCAACCATGGACCAAAACGGAACACAACCAATGTCTCCGGAACAGAAAGAGTTCCACCGCATAATTCTAGATACTAAGCTTGCTGAAGAAAAACTGCTAACAGTTTGTTGTTGGAATCACCACACGACCGTGACTACCTATTTATTTATTTATTTATTTATTCTTTTATTCGAGGGATAATGGGAATAAGCATTCATGTGCTTTTTTTTACTCCAGTCCCCGTGTGATGCTGTTTTGTATAGAATCTGTTTCCACCGGCACACGATGGCCTACTCTTACAAAAACGGAACTGGGTTGAACGGTGCGCAAGTTTGCGCTGCGTTTGCACACGGGCCTCGGTTAAAGTCACATCCAAAGGGGACTTTGGGGGAAATGGAGTCCGCACGAGTTAGCTCCAGGAGAAAAATCCCCTCGACTGGGAATCAAACCTGGGCTTCAAATTGCCAGCGCAATGCTCAACACGGGCTATCCCGTCCCCCTTAAATTATCTTGTCCGTCGTGTTCACGATGACCTCACACGGAGGCAGCTGTGTTTTGGAAACTGGGCAGAAATTTTATTATATGGAGATGCCTTCCCACAATAACCCCCACTCTCTCGCTAATGGGCAAAAGGACATCGTGTTTAGATGTTCTTCAAAGGCCAACTACCCCCGGGCGCAGCACATAAGACTGTGCAACAAGCCTCCATCAAGAGTCATAGCGATCCAAACACTAAAAATTTAATACTAAGTTTAAAAGTGGAATTGCTAGCGGAAAAAAAGCCCTGATCAAAACCCCCACATTGCTGTTGCCCCCACCCAGCGTCAGTGAACAACTAAATACTGATGGAACGAGCAAATAAAAAAAAATGAGGGTACCTTTGTTTTTCACCGGCAAAAAACAAAAAGACCATGGTCTCACATTTTAGCATTTTAAACAATGTTCGAAATTAAAAAAAAACAATCTTTACGTTTTAAAAATAAATTTTATCTCCATGAATACGATTTATTTTTAAAATTAAATTTGGGCACTTTTACAGTTTTGTACCATTTGTCAGGCTACGAACAAGAGAAGGGAGGACAGTAGGGGGAGATTGGGGGGGGAAGTAGGGGGAGAGTATAGTATGGGGGAGAGTAAGGGGGAGGTCCAGAGTTCTAAAATAGTTCCTGGTATCAGAGTTTAAACAGGCGCCGGCTTAAGGGCAAATTGCAATTTTTTTCCTGACCGTTTTGTGCAAAGTGCAAATGAAGTGCGTTAAGATTGCTTCTTTGACGATAATGATGCTGAATATTTTCTGTGTGATAGGAGAGAGGAGAGAGGGGAGAGAGAGGGGGGGTGGGAGGGAGGGAGAAGAGAGAGAGAGAGAGAGAGAGAGAGAGAGAAGAGAGAGAGAGAGAGAGAGAGAGAGAGAGAGAGAGAGAGAGAGAGAGAGAGAGAGAGAGAGAGAGAGAGAGAGAGAGAAGAGAGAGAGAGAGGAGAGACAGATAGACAGACAGAGACAGAGAGAGACAGAGAGAAACAAATAGATAGTCAAACAGACAGAGAGATAGATAGATAGAGTGGTAGAGAAAGAGAGACAGACAGAGAGAGACAGAGCTAGAGAGAGAGACAGACAGGTAGACAAACAGACAGACAGACCGACAAACAGACATACAGAGTGTTAGCTAGTGTGAAGTAAACTCTGTGTGTGTGTGTGTGTGTGTGTGGTGTGTGTGTGTGTGTGTGTGTGTGTGTTGTGTGTGTGTGTGTGTGTGTGTGTGTGTGTGTGGTGTGTGTGTTCGTGTGTGCTTGTGCGTTTGCGTGTGTGTATGTGTGAGACAGACAGAGACAGAGAGACAGAGAAGAAGAACCCAATCCAATCCAATGATGGTGCTTATAGCCCCGCCGACCACATAGGCCATATCAGGGCTATCACGAGAAGAAGAAAGACAGACAGAGAGTGTGTGTTTGTATGTGTGTGTATGTTGTGTGGTGTGTATGTGTGTGTGTATGTGTGTGTGTATGTGTGTGTGTGTGTGGATGTGTGTGTGTGTGTATGTGTGTGTGTGGATGTGTGTGTGTGGGGATGTGTGTGTGTGTATGTGTGTGTGTGGATGTGTGTGTGGATGTGTGTGTGTGTGGATGTGTGTGTGTGTATGTGTGTGTGTGAATGTGTGTGTGTGTATGTGTGTGTGTGGATGTGTGTGTGGTGTGTGGATTGTGTGTGTGTGTGTGTGTGTGTGAGTGTGAGTGTGAAGAGAAGAGAGAGAAGAGAGAGAGAGGAGAAGAGAGAGAGAGAGAGAGAGAGAGAGAAGAGAGAGAAGAGAGAGAGAGAGGAGAGAGAGAGAGAGAGAGAGAGAGCGGGGAGAGAGATGCAGTTACGGTAGTGAAGAATCTTCAGTTTAATTTTATCGCTCTAAAAAGGATTTAAACTAAAAAAGACAAGAGTAGGACTCCCATTTTTTTGTTTTTCTCCAAAGCGGTCTTTGTCAAGGGCGCGTAATCCTCGTTGTACTCATCACTCAACATGCAATGGTTCGCTCTGCCGTGCTCAACATTCTTGTGCAGTCAGTTCCATGTTTAATTATCTGCGCTTTATGTTTTTCAAATAGTGTTAGTGTCCTTTAAGGAGGCGGGGTAGCTCAGTGGTCAGAGCGCACGCTTTCCCCCAGCAGCGTCGAGCGTGGTTACAAATGGGATGGGTGACCGTTTGCGCGCCTTGGCTTCAGTACAGTTCCTCCAGTTCACCCAGCTGTCAATCGTAACGCCCTCTTTAGGGTCAGGGAAGGTAAAGCAGCGAGGGAGAGGAGAAACGGCGCCGCCCTCAACATGCTGGCCCCTAGAAAAGCTGAGTCTCTGACGCCTTGCTCCCCTACGACCAAATAGGTTATGGGACACCTTTATCTTTTTTATACCTTTTTTTAAGTGTCCTTTGCCACCAATATGTATACATTCAAATGTGGCGATGAGTGACCGTGAATACGGTATGTACTTTTTTAAAGCCACGGGATTTTTAAATATATAAATGACCCCAAAATTATGAAAATATTTTATCTCTAAATTTTAAGACGGGGGCGAAGGGCGGAAGGGGGAGGGGGGGGGGGAGTGTTCCTCGGCGAGAGCTCCGCAGTTTACCAATGGTGATATTTTGTGATTGACAGACACCCTTTTTTTGCCCCTAAATAAGTAGCTGCATTCGGGCTGAAGGGTGACATCTAAACAAGACACTAGAGTGCCTGCAGAACTGGCTTTGACCTATGTGTTAGATGTTCTGCGTGCGTTTGTACATGGGACTTCGGTTTATAGTCTCGTCTGTAGGGCTGTCGGGAGAGTCGAGTCGGTACTGGGTTAACTCTGGAAGAAGTCTTCTTGGATGGGTGCCTCGGTGATGGCTGGAACTCTGGCCGTCAGATCAGGAGCACAACGCTCTAACCACGCGAGTCTGTCCCCTACCCTTCCTCCCCTCACGCCCCCCCCCCCCCCCCTCCCTCCTTTAGCTTGTTTAACACGGCCTACAATATGCTTATATTTGTTGTCACCTTTCTTAGGTAGTTTTTTATGTTGTTTTTATTACCATAATATTCATATATAGATGTAGGTAGATGGAGTTCATTAGTCTGGGAAGACAGTTCATCCAGGGAAAGAAAACTGATTTCAAACTTCCACTGCATTGCAGTTATACCTACTCATAGGGAAGGCTTCGGGGGTCATCTCTGAGGAAAACAATCAGGAGTCGGGATCGCTAGGACAGGTCGAGGCATATACAGCAACGTTCTGGCAACTCCTGCGACGGCACTGGAACCATGTGTATCGCGCTTGCCTCTCCCAATGGATGATTCCAGTGACGTACGTGGAGGGAGGTGGGGGGGGGGGGGGACATTGCGTGGGTAATAGCTTGCCCTCCGTACAAACTTACCCAGGCTTTGCGCTCTTGAGAGGTATTAACACCTAGAGCGCAACTCCATAGTCTTACGAGATTAAAGACCGCCAATTTACTTTTCGTAGACCAAGACTCAAATCAAGAAGGAAGACAAAGAGCAAACAGAATAAAAAGACAGGAACAGTGTTTTGTTCCACAAACTATGTGATATCGGTGCCGTGATATTAATCATATGTTTGTGCATTTGGCGTCATATTGTTTGTTGTTGTTGTATTAGGTTGGGTGTTTTTTGAGGGGTGGGGTGTTTACTTCTCTGTTTTTATTCATCGTTTTTTATATATCAGGCTTGTTTGATTTTTTTATTTCACTCGTTTGCTTTATTTACCAAATTTCTTGGTGTTGCAGAATGTTGGAGAGGTGGTCGGTTGTTTGACTGATGAATGGATTGGTTGGTTGGTCGGTAGGGTGGTTCCTTTGCCGTTTCTTTGTTCACTGGTTGAATGATAGGTGTGTGTGTGTGTGTTTGTGTGTGTGTGTGTCTGTGGTGTGTGTGTGTGTGTGTGTGTGCGTGCGTGCGCGCGCGCGCACGCGTGTGTGTGTGTGTGTGTATGTGTGTGTGTGTGTTTCTCTCTTTCTCTTTTTTTTTTCTTTTCTTCTTTCCTTTGAGTCCTTTTTCATTCGTTTCCTTTAAGTTCTTTGTTGTTTCTGTTTCTCTCTGCCTCTTGTTTCTCTTGATGTTTTTCACACAGAAGGATTGAATTGAGTGTATCATCATCATCGTCATCATCATCATCATCATCATCATCATCATCGTCGTCGTCGTCGTCATCATCATCATCATCATAATCATCATCATCATCATGGTCCTCGTCCTCCTCCTCCTCCTCCTCTCCTCCTCCTCCTCATCATCATCATCATCATCATCATCATCAACAACAACAACAGCAACAACAACAACAACATCACCAATGTCAATATGAACACCAACAAGTCTCTACCTGATCGTCACTTCAGCATAGCAGCAGAGCTGGACAGAGCGACATGGCCACCCCGGAATGGTAAAAGGTCAAAAGGTAAAGGTATCCCATGACCTACGTGGTCGTAGGGGAGCCAGGCATCAGCGACATCAGCTTCTCTAAGGGCCAGCATATTGAGGGCGGCGCCCATCTTCTCACCCTCGCTGCTTTACCTTCCCTGACCCTAAAGAAAGCAGGTACCCATTTACAGCTTGGTGAACTGGGGGATTGTACTGAAGCCAAGGCGCAAAAACGGTCACCCATCCACTTGGTAACCACGCTTGATGCTGCTTAACCTTAGCTTGGGAAAGTGAGCGCTCTGACCACTGAGCTATCCCGTCCCTATTCTGGGATGGCAACCGACAGTATATACCTCCAACATCATTTCCCCATCGAATACCCTGACCCTGAGAAACACTGATCTGACTCACCACCACATAGGGACATACATACACAGGAACAAACAAGACCCAAACTGACTGAGGTCGTCAGGAAATTAAGAAACCAAGACACACTGAATCTGGAACATGTTTATTGACTGCAGTTGATGATCGATGATGATGGAATTTTTCATTGCACATGATGCTGCGAAGGTCCAACATAATTGTGTTGTCATGGTGGTTGGCTGGCTTAGGGGTAACGCACCTGTCTAGAAAGCAAAAGGTTTGGGTTTGATCCCTGTTTCTGCTGAAAACATTTCCTCTTCCAACAGTTTTAATACCATGAGTTAGTAGTTTAGCTGCTAGTTTGATTTGTTCTTTTTTTTTTTAGATGGTACTATTAACCTAAGTCCCTAGTACAAACTGCATTCAGTACACGTAAAGGAACCCACGGCAACAAGAGAGTCATCACTGGCAAAATTTCTTTAGAAAGAAAGCCATTTTGATGGGGAAACAAATACACGTGCAGACATGAACATTTCTTTTAAAAATGATAATAATGGGTGGCACTGCTATTATGGCGACGCGCTCTTCCCGGGAAAGCAGCTCTAATTTCACACAACGAAATCTGCCGTCACTTAAAAGTGGTATACAAATACAAATTACCTCAAGACTCAGTGAAGTGCTCTGTATCCAATGCTTTTTTCATAAAACATATCAGTGTTAAAGAAGAAGCAAAACAAAGCACACTTGAGATAAAAACATATAATCATGCGATAATAAATCAACCATTTTAAATGGCGTTTTTATGATTTGTTGTTGTTGGTGATGTTTCTGACAGTTCAAACCATTATCAGAAATGATTATAGCTCTCTGATCTTTACAAATAACGTTTCAACTAAACAAAGATTACAGAACACATATCTTGGTGACGTCAGGACGAATGATTTGACAATGACGTAAAATGGGAAATAAATGTGTTTCCTTATGATCAAACGGTGCAAATTTCGGGAAAGGTGGAAAGTGAGGTTATAAACAACAAGACTATTGACAGAAGATGCCCAACGTGTATCATGACACACAAATGACAACCAATATTTTTTATGACACGGGTAAGATTGCAGCAGAAGTGTTTTTTTTTTTTTTACAACCGGTGAAGGAATAATGACAAAAGTTCGTCATGATATCAAACTAAAGTAAAAAGATTAACAACAATAACAACATAAAATGACAACAAAAAATACCATGAATAGCTACAGCAACAGTATTAACAACAACAAAATCAACAACGAAAGCAACATTCAAAAACTCAATTATTGATAACGTCGCTCATTTCGTTTTAACGAAAAATCTTGCTCAATTATATGCCACAGAATGAGACTTAGTTAAAAAAAAAACAAAAAAAAACAACAACAACAACTAACAAAGATAAATGTAAAGGTGTCTCATAACCTAAGTGGTCGAAGGGGAGCGAGACACCAGAGACCTCAGCTTCTCTAGGGGCCAGCATGTTGAGGGCAGCACCCATCTCCTCTCCCTCGCTGCTTTACCTTCCCTGACCCTCAAGAGGGCAAGTACCCATTTACAGCTGGGTGAACTGGGGGACTATACTGAAACCAAGACCCGCAAACGGTCAGCCTTCCACTTGGTAAAACGCTCGATGCTGCTTAACCTTAGCTTGGGGAAAGCGAGTGCTCTGACCACTGAGTTATCCCGTTCCCAAATTAGCAAACAAGACACAAAATAAATTATGAGGTCAGCAATACGTAATAAAGAGATGACATCATTAAAGGATGCTACTAATACTTTCCATGATTAGCGTTAGATATGACGTAGTCTCGCATCAGCAAGGGATAAAAGCACATTAACTATCTACCATAGTCCTTTGCGGCAGCCATGTCCACCCCTCTCCATGTTCTATGTGTAGGTCGTTGGTCTGGTCTAGAGGCAACACGCCTGCCTAAAAAGCGAAAACTCTGGGTCGGAAGTGTGCGATGGTTCGAACCCTGTTTGGGCCCAAAACTTCTCCCCCCCCCTCCCCCATCCATTAGACCATGACTGGTGGTCTGGGTGCTAGTCTTTCGGATGAGACGATAAACTGAATCCTTGTGTTAAAGTTACACAAAATTATTTAACACACATAAACGAACCCAGGGCAACAAGAGATAGACCCAACTGAAGCTGAGGCGCACAAACGGTCACCCATCCAGTTGGTAAGCATGCTCGATGCTGCTTAACCTTGACTGGGGGAAAGCGAGTGCTCTGACCACTGAGCTCTCCCGTCCCATTCTTGACGGCAAAAACAAGAAATAACGAAAAAAAAACCCCACCAAATATCCTTCGGCTTTGTGTGACAAACAAAATTAAAACAACGTAACAAACACACGACAATACACCAACATATGATGACAATGATATTTTACAAGATAAAATTATGTATAGACATATACTTTGAATGGGGATTTCAATAATATTGGTTCCCTTTCATACCCTGGAAAAATCGTTCACATTTTAGATGATGTTATGAAGGCGTTACTAAAAAGATGGATGGATGGATGGATGGATGGATGGATGAACCTGTTTAATATCCCTTCACACAAAGTGGTAATTGAAAAAAATGTTTTTAAAAAGACATGTTCAGAGAAAAATGTTACACTTAAGAGAGAGAGAAATAGACAAACAGACAGAGACAGACAGACAGACAGACAGACAGACAGACAGACAGACACAGAGCAGATGGGACAGAAAAGGGGGAAGAGGTAAAGAAAAAACTAGGGAGGGGTGGGGTAGAATGCGAGGAAGTAAGAGAAATAGGCGTTTGAGACTGTTATCAAAAATGCACAGATGATTGTTATAAAGGGAAAAGAGAAAATATTCAGAAGGATGATCACCCTTGAGATAAAGGTAAAAAAAGTAAAGGTGTCCCATAACTTATGTGCTTGTAGGGGAGCGAGGCATCAGAGACCTCAGCTTCTCTAGGGACCAGCACATTGAGGACGGCGCCCATCTCCTCTCCCTCACTGCTTTACCTTCCCTGACCCTAAAGAGGGCAGGTACCCATTCGCAGCTGGGTGAACTGGGGGATTGTACTGAAACCTAGGCGCACAAACGGTCACCCATCCACTTGACAACCACGTTCGATGCTGCTTAATATTTATTTGGGGAAAGCGAGTGCTCTGACCACTGAGCTATCCCGTACCCCCACCTTTAGATAACATTAGGAAAAAGAAGAGACAAACCCACACACCCCCTCCACCCTACACTTGATATCGAAACTACTCTTATCGGTCAGGGAAAGGGACAGTCACATCGCAGACAATGGTCCATAGGTCATATCCCCGTCCACGTTGCCTGTTCAAAGGCTTCACCAGCGGTGCGAGTAAAGCCTCGACAGGTCATAAAAAGAAAAACAATGAAAGAAAGCAGTGAACCAAAAGTAAAATCAAAATGTTCATAACAAGTCATAGCAACCTAAAAATAGGAATAATGATAATAATGGTGATAATCATAAGTATGATGATGTAGATAATACCAACAAAAGCTAAAAAATGTACATAAATAAAAGAAAAGAAAAAAGAAAAGAAGAAGAAGAAGAAGAAGAAGAAGAAGAAGAAGAAGAAGAAGAAGAAGAAGAAGAAGAAGAAGAAGAAGAAGAAAAAGAAGAAGAAGAAGAAGAAGAAAACTAATAATCAAGATATTAGTATAAATGATAATGATAATAGTAATAATGATGATCAGAAGAAGAAGAAGAAGGAAGAGGAGAATGACAACAGCAACAGTCTAGGAGGCATCCAGGAGGTGGTCTGCAGGGGGGAAGTCTGGGTTCTGCATGCCCCTCTTCATCTGCAGGGAGATGTAGGTGTACACCCTCCTCCAGGCCTCCGCTGTCTCCGCGTCATACCGCTCCCCCAACACCTGCCCGAACCCGTAGTGCAGAGAGGGCCACAGTCTCTGCAACCACACGGTGGGCACACATACAGGTGTAGGGATTTGTGCGTATATACAGGTGTGTGAATCTATGCGTACATGTATATGAATCTGTACAGACATGTATGTGAATATGTATATACATGTGTATGAATCTATACAGACATAGTTACATGTCTATGAATCTGTACATACGTGGATATGAAAATGTACGTGCATACATGTGTATAAATCTGTATATACATGTATATGAAAATGTACGTGCATACATACATGTACTATATGAAAATGTAGTGTATACTTACATGTATATGAAAATGTACGTGCATACATGTATATGAATCTGTACATACATGTATATGAAAATGTACGTGCATCATGAATCTGTACATACATGTATATGAAAATGTACGTGCATTATGAATCTGTACATACATGTATATGAAAATGTACGTGCATACATGTGTATAAATCTGTACATACATGTATATGAAAATGTACGTGCATACATGTGTATAAATCTGTACATACATGTATATGAAAATGTACGTGCATACATGTGTATAAATCTGTACATACATGTATATGAAAAATGTACGTGCATTATGAATCTGTACATACATGTATATGACAATGTACGTGCATACATGTATAGGAATCTGTACATACATGTATATGAAAATGTACGTGCATTATGAATCTGTACATACATGTCTATGAAGATTTACGTGCATACATGTGTACAAATCTGTACATACATGTATATGAAAATGTACGTGCATACAGGTATATGAATCTGTACATACATGTATATGAAAATGTACGTACATACCTGTATATGAATCTGTACATACATGTATATAAAAATTTATGTGCATACCTGTATATGAATCTGTACATACATGTATATGAAAATGTACGTGCATACCTATATATGAATATGTCCATACATGTATATGAAAATGTACGTACATACCTGTATATGAATCTGTACATACATGTATATGAAAATGTACGTGCATACATGTATATGAATCTGTACATACATGTATATGAAAATGCACGTGCATACCTGTATATGAACCTGTATGTACGTGGATATGAAAATATATGTGCATACATGTATATGAATCTGTACATACATGTATATGAAAATGTACGTGCATTATGAATCTGTACACACATGTATATGACAATTTACGTGCATACATGTGTATAAATCTGTACATTCATGTATATGAAAATGTACATGCATTATGAATCTGTACACACATGTATATGACAATTTACGTGCATACATGGGTATAAATCTGTACATACATGTATATGAAAATGTACGTACATACAGGTATATGAATCTATGCGTACATACAGGTATATGATGAATCTGTGCGTACATACGTGTATATGAATCTGTACATACGTATACATACGTTTGTATATGAATCTGACATGTATACAGACAGACAGAGACAGACAGACAGAGACAGACAGACAGAGACAGGCAGACAGAGAGACACAGACACAGACTGACAGACAGGCAGACACACAGAGAGACAGAGAAAGAGAATAAGAGAAACGCAAGTAGGCGGGAGAGGCACACATATTGCGAAAGAATAACGACCAACAAAATGTGACGCTCCACCACATAAGGAGTCGCATTGCACCAGCGGTCAATATTTAGTTAATGACATGCTATTAATCTGCAATTACAGGGCTATGCAATACAAAAAAATAGATTGAAAATCGGACAATTCTATCAAAAGTTATTACAAATTGAAACAACAAACTGCAGGATGTGACAAAATGAGAAACAGGCAAGTTTATTTTCTAACAGATTTTCAGAATGAGGGCTTGGGTATTTTCAAAACTCATTTAAAAGCAAAAGGAATAAAAATTATGCCTTGATATTTCATTACAAGGTAGAATAACTGATAAAGTTTAATAATTAATCAAAATCTTAAAATTGACAACTTGCCCCCCCCCCCCCCCCCCCCCCCCCCCCCCCCCCCCCCCCCCCCCCCCACCTGTCTTTAATGGCTCCTAGGCAAAATTGGGTAATGTGCTAAGCGACAATTTTCGTGGTGGAGCGTCACAAATGTTAGAAACAAACTTATGAAAGTAAAGATCTATTATGACAGGAAGAAAAAATCCCCTGACGCCTCTAGCCTTCTTTATACGAGAAGAACGAGATATAAATTGAACACCCTTTTTGTCATTTATTGCGCTGTGTCTCAAGGAACATTAAAACAACAAAAAACAACAACAAAACCTGTAAGAATAATAAAAAAAATTCTTACTGGGTTTTTTTTGCTATTTTTTGCATCCGTAGCAAAAGTTCATGAAATATATTATTTGACAGGGGAAAAAAAGTTAGCCTATTTCTTGTAAGGGTGGTGTTGCAAGATGTAAATCAGTTACAACAAAGGTAATTTTGCTGAAATGATGAAGTCATGATCCCCAAACGACAAAAGTTTCGAAAGATGTCTTTTTTAGTTTTCTTCCTGGTTAAAGCTAACCTGTCTTAATGCCTGAACTAGTTTCATCGAGAGGAAAAGAATATCTGTGAATATTCTGTACAGATTTGGCCAATGAAAAGAAGGAGAAAATGTATGAAATATATAACATGCCATAAAATTCTTTTCGTTCCTTGGCTAGATATCCAAGGGTCACCCACCAATTGCGAAATCTTATGCATGCAACCTTCTTTGTGCCTGTCAGTAAGGTAGCCACATTCTCACTTTGGGGATGAGGTTTAAACACGACACCAGTGTGCATGCTGGTTTTTTTTTCTTTAACGTTTTCTCATGTACCCCTACTCGCACGCAATGGTGTACTCTTGCAAAAGGCAGAACAGGTTTTAACGTGTGCGCAAGATATTCTGTATGCGTTTGTACTGTTGGCCCTCCGTTTCTTTTTATTTATCTTATTTATTTATTTATTCGTTTATTTATTTATTCTTTTCTATCGAAGATAATGGAATAAGCACTCGTGTGGTTTTTTTACATCTAGCCCCTGTGTGTATGAAGTTTGTAAATCTTGTCATTTGTTCCCACCGGCACACAATGGCCTACTCTTACGAAAAGTAGAACCAGATTTAACGTGTGCACAAGGTGTTTTGCATGTGTTCGCACACGGGGCCTCGGTTTATAGTCTCATCCGAAGGATTTTTGGAGGGAGTGGGGTCAGCACTTATGTTAAAAGCAATAAGACTGCAATCACAAATTTCTTTGTACAAATGCCTAACGATCACTTAACGTGGGTAAGGAAAGGTAAAAGGCAACAAAAATATGTTCCTATAACCTATGTGGTCGTAGGGGAGCGAGGCATCAAAGACCTCAGCTTCTTTAGGGGCCAGCATATTGAGGGTGGCACCCATCTCCTCTCCCTCGCTGCTTTACCTTCCCTGACCCTTAAGAGGGCAGGTACCCATATACCGCTGGATGAACTGGGGGACTGTACTGAAACCAAGGAACGCGTGTAAACGGTCACCGTACCCATCCAATTGGTTACCATGCTCGATGCTGCTTAACCTTGTCTGGGGAAAGACCACTGAGCTATTCTTTCGGATGAGACGATAAACTGAGGTCCCGTGTGTTACGCATCATTATTTAGCGCACGTAAACAAACCCAAGGCAACAAGAGGATTGTCCCCGACAAATTTCTGTAGAAAAAAAACCCACTCTGATAGGACAACAAATACAATTACAATTGCAGACAGGAAAAAGAAAAAAAATGGGTAGGCGCTGCACTTTGGCGATTCGCTCTACCCGAAGAGAGCAGCCAGAATTTCACGCAGAGAAATCTGCTGTGACATAAAGTGGTATAAACAAATAGATAAATAAATAAACAAATAAATAAATAAATGAACAAAAGTTTCCCCTTCCCAGAACAGGGCTTCAGTCATTCAATTCTTGCTGTGAAGCAAAAAAGCAAAAAGCTATAAGGCTGTATGCACTTGATTTCCTCACTCCCAAAGTTACAGCCAATCTTTGTGATGCTATTAAGGACAATAGAACCGTTACAAACAAATAGAGTTAAAACAATGAAACAAACAAATGTGCCAACCAGCTAAAAAAAAAACAACCAACCAAACAAACAAACCAAACAAAACAATAAAAAAGGCGGCGTAGAATAAGTGGCAGTGTTAACAACAACAAAAA
>CM060324.1:7821914-7846914 GCA_030674155.1 Stramonita haemastoma
ACACACACACACACACACACACACACACACATTTCGCTTTTCATTCCCAACTAAAAAAAACAAAAGCCAAAACAAAACCAAAACACAAAAAATAAAAACACACATTTCTCGACGACCAAACTTCCTGCTGCACTGCGCGTGCCCAACGAATCACATGTTACTTCCTGAAGCAATGTGAGGGTCGTATACTATCTACTGAATAAGAAAACATACACACACACGTATACACATATACACGTATATACACGTAAACACGTATACGCGCGTATACAAAAACACACACAAACACACACACACAGACACACAGACACACACACACACAAACACACACACACAAACACAAACACATTACCACCACCACCACCACCATCACACAAACACATACACACATACACACACACATACACACATACACACACAAACACACACACACAAACACACACACAAACACACACGCACACACACACACACACACACAAACACACGCACACACACACACACACACACACACACACACACACACACACACACACACACACACACACACACACACATAGATGGGGAGAGAAAGAGAAGAGTGAGACAGACAGAGACAGACAGAGATAGAGACAGAGAGAGAGAGACATGCGACAGAGAGAGAAACAGACAGACAGACAGACAGACAGAGACAGAGACAGAGCATAGAAAAGTTGAGAAAAGAAAAGAAAAAAAACAGATGGGCGGATGTTTTCCTAACCCGCTTTGTCTATCCAGCACAAACAAGATGATAAATCTCTGGCGGTGCTCTGATCTATAATGTGCTTTTACCAGTAGAGAGACGAGGCTCACGTACGAGATTTCAAAGAAGTCTTGGATGACATCATTTTTTTGTGTGTGTGGTAAATCCAGGAAAGGTAGAGTTATGTTTATTTGTGTGGCTTGAGAATCATTTGTCAGAAGTTAAGAGAAAAAAAATGTTTTAGGAATTCTTTATGAATTTAAAAGTCAAAAAGTTTTCTGAACAGGAAAATTCAAAGTTTTGTTTTTGTTTTTTTCTCTCTTCCTCTTTTTTTGTGTGTTTCTTTCTTTCTCTTGTTTCTTTTTTTTCTTTTCTTTTTTCCCTCTGTCTTTCTGTCTTTCTTTTCTTTTTTCCTTTCTTTCTTTCTTTCTTTCTTTCTTTCTTTCTTTCTTTCTTTTCTTTTTGCCTCTTCTCTTTCTTCTATTTATGTCTTGCTTCCTTTATTGTTTCATTTATTCTTTAATTTATCTATATATACATTTTCTTCATTGTTTCTCTCTGTCTTGTAGTCTTTATTTTAGTTATTTTTGCATTTACCATTTATTTTCTGTATATTCATTTAGTTGCTGTTGTCATTCTCAATGTACAGATATTCTTTCTTCTTTTCCTTTTGTACATCTGTTTTCCTATCAGTTTTTTCTTTCTTTTTTCTTTTTTTATTTACCATTTTTGTATTATTTTGGGAGTGTTTTATTTACTATTTTCTGTATCAATTCTATCTTAGTTGTCTGTTTTCAGGCAATCATTACTGGGTCAATACTTTTTTTCGCCCATTTTCACTATAAAAAAACCCACAAAAAACAACAAAAACAACTGGAAAGTTTTCTTGACCTGTGGTCATTTTTACGTATTAATGTATATTTTCTCACATACATACATACATACATACATACATACATACATACATACATACATACATACATACATACATACATACATACATACATACATACATACATACATACATACATACATACATACATACACACACAGTCATACATGTATACCTACATACATACAAACACAGGTATATACTCACACCTGCATACATACATCTCATCATACCAATACACGAAAAACAAAAGGGGGGACGATGAATTGAGAGAGAGAGAAACGAACAGATTTTGGCCCAAAATGGAATTGAACAAACCGACTGATCAAAGCATTGCTGTTACAAGATGTCTCACACGCTATCTTCTTCTGCTTTGTTTGTTGCTGTTTTTTGTTGTTTTGTTTTGTTCGTTCTTTATGTTCCTAATCAACCTTCCAATGACCCTTTCTTCCCGTGTGTCTCTGACAGCCAGAGAATGTAGGACAAGAACACTCACTGTTGTGGACATTCCATACAGGAGATACAACAGGACATGGCGACACAAGGTCAGTCAGTGTGTGTGTGTGTGGTGTGTGTGTGTGTGTGTGTGTGTGTGTGTGTGTGTGTGTCTGTGTGTCTGTGTGTCTGTGTGTCTGTCTGTCTGTCTGTCTGTCTGTCTGTCTGTCTCTGTGTGTGCGTATGTGTGTGTGTATGTGTGCGTAAGTGTGCGCGCGCGCGTGTGTTTATTTACTTCTTTATTTATTTATTCTCTGATATCGATGATAATGGAATAATCACTCATGTGCTTTTTTTGTCATCCAGCCCCCGTGTGTATGCAGTTTTGCAAAATAAATATCGTCATCTTCGTGTGTGTGTGTGTGTGTGTGTGTGTGTGTGTGTGTGTGTGTGTGTGTGTGTGTGTGTGTGTGTGTGTGTGTGTGTGTGTGTGTGCGTGCGTGTGTGTGTGTGTGTATGTGTGTGTACGCGCGCGCACGCGTGTATGTGTATGTATGTGTGTGTGTGTGTGTGTGTGTGTGTGTGTGTGTGTGTGTGTGTGTGTGTGTGTGTGCACGTGAGTGTGTGCGCTGGGTAAGAGAACAGACCTGAAAGAAGCCGCTGAAAAGCGGATGCTATTGTAACCCACTTCACCAGTTCTGCACTAAACACGATAATGGCTTCTTGCACCAGAGCTCTGACCTCTCACTGACCCTGTGCCTCGGCTACAAATAGAATCAGGAGGATGTGCACACTAAGAGTCAATGTAGCTTCTGGAATTTTCGAAAATGAGTGAGATGAAAAAATGATTTCTTGTTTCCTGGTTAAAGTGAAGTCGTAGCGAGTAGCTGTAATCTTCAGAGCTTGGTTAATAATATAACGCAGGATTCAGTGGTCAGGTTCTGAGCAACGGTAGAAACAAAGATGGATTCACACACATAGTCTGCAAAGGGATGTTCAATCCATGCCATTTTTTTAGGGGCGAGGGCTGGATGTAAAAAAAAAAGCACATGAATACTTATTCCATTATCCTCAAAATAAAAGAATGCGTAATAAATAAATCGGTGATCTGAATGATGTTAAGCTGGGGAACGCCCAGTAGGGCAATAACAATACAAGATAAGACCATAACCCCACCCCCCACCTCTCTCGGAAAAAAACTCTATGTTAAGTGGTTGATGTTTTTGTAACCCGTTGGGCTGACACTGTGCAAACAAGATAAGGAAGCTTCTCTGGTAGGCAGTGTTCTGATCTGATGTGTGTGTGTGTGTGTGTGTGTTTTGTGTGTGTGTGTGTGTGTGTGTGTGTGTGTGTGTGTGAACGAACACGCACTGTACTTCGTTTAGGCTTTTGATGGATAGCCTGCCGAGGGGTAAAGAAGTCGGTGCATTTTTTTTCTCGGGTGGGAGGGGGAGGGGGGGGGGGGTCTTGAGGTTCGTGAGCACCTATTTTTTTGTTTGTTTGTTGTCTCATAGATAGTCTGGGGAAAAGATGAATGTGTTACTCTTTGTGTGACACAAGGAATATGGTAGCCTTTTAACAAAAAATTTGAAGTTGTACAATTTGCGGATTCGATTTTGATAAGGAATGTTAGTGTGATGAGTGATAAGTGTTATGAAAATATTTACTTATTGACTTGCTTGCATTCTTACTTGTTTACTTACTTGTGTGCTTACTTTTTGCCTTTCTTTCTTACTCACTCCTTTACTTCTTTTCTGACTGACTGACTGACTGACTGACTGACTTTCTGACTTCCATCCTTCCTTCCTTCTTTCTTTCCTAAAAAGCTTATTCGCTTACTCATTTACTTACTTACCTACCTACCTATTTACCTACTTACCTACTCACTTCCTCACTCACTTACTCACTCACTCACTCACTTTGCCTATTTGTTTTCCATTACAGTGACACAAGGCAGTGATGCACTCTTTCTCCTTATTCTTGGAACTCATCAGTGAAGTTGTGAGCAATCCCATTTTGTAAGTTGGCTGTTCTGGTCCATTCCATTACACCCCCTCTCTTCATAGTGACTGGTGGATAGATAGTGTGTCATCTCTTATGTTACATACAGGCTGCTTTCGCCTATGCTGAGATCGTGTTCTATTAGTCCAGGTTATTTCAGAGACGGGCATGTCCATATACAGGCATGCATGCATGCATGCATGCATACATGCATACATACATACATACATACATACATACATACATACATACATACATACATACGTACGTACGTACGTACGTACGTACGTACGTACGTACGTACGTACGTACGTACGTACGTACGTACATACATACATACGTACATACATACATACATACATACATACATACATACATACATACATACATACATACATACACACACACATACTTACATACATACATACATACATACATACATACATACATACAGACATACAGACAGACAGACAGACAGACAGACAGACAAACAGACAGACTGACATACATACATACATACATACATACATACATACATACATACAACTATGCAGACATACATATAGATATGCATACATATAGGCAGAAGCATATACATAAGTACATTCATGCATCTAAAGAAACCAAGAATAGTTGCTAAAAGAAAAGGGAAAGGCGCAAGAACTGGCTGAATTGCACAAGGACAGGATAGAGAGGGGAGGGGCGGGGTGGTTATGGGATAGTCTAGTGGTTAGAGTGTTGAGCTCGTGATATGATGTGACGGCCCAGGTTTAAACCCCCACCGAGCTCACGCAGAACATCTTACACACGCGTTAAAACTTGTCTACCTTTCGAAAGAGTAGGCCATTGTATGCTCTTGGAAATAGATGACAAAATGAACATAACTGAAAAATACATGCACACTGGTGTCGTGTTTTGTCATCATCTCTGAAGTCGGAACGCAGCTACCTTAATGGTGGACAAAAACGGTCGCATACGCACAAATCTCACTATTGGTGGATAGGCGGTCTGGAGGTAACGCGCCTGCTTGGAAAGCAACAAGTCCGGGTCGGAGTGTGCGGTGGTTTGAATCCCGTTTAGGCCCAAAACCTTTCCCTAGCCATTAGATTATGAGTGGTGGTCTAGGTGCTAGTATTTCGGATGAGACGATAAATCAAGTTCCCGTGTGTTATACATATACATGATTATTTAGCATACGTCAAAGAACCCACGGCAACAAGAGCGTTGTCCCTGGCAAAGTTCCGTAGAAAAAAACAACAACACTCTTATAGGGAAACAAATACAGTTGCAGACAGGATAAAATCTTTTAAATGATAATGGGTGGCACTGCACTTGTGGCGACGCGCTCTCCCCGAGGAGAGCAGCCCGAATTTCGCACAGAGAAATCTACTGTGACATAAAGTGGTATAAAATAAATTTTTAAAAGTCAATAAATTGCTGAAATTCCGAGCTCTAGCCGAGGAATGCATAAACACAACACACACACACACACACACACACACACACAACACACACACACACACACACACACACACACACACACACACACACACACACACACCACACACACACACACACACACACACACACACACAACCACACACACACACACACACACACACACACACACAAACAAACAAACAAACAAACAAACACAAACACACAAACAAATACACACAAAAGCCCAAACAAACAATTAAGGACAAACGTTGACTGATTAGGGCATTGCTCTTTGTTGCATAGGACACGCCCTTTCTCCTCAATATTTTTGTGTGTGGAGGTGTCTTTTTTCTGATCAATCGTGAAATTGCCCTGTTTTGCGTCTGTCCGGTGGCCAGAGAACCCAGAGAGGCGAGGAAGACGAGGCAGCACTGGACAATCAATGCAAGTGGCAGAGACAGGAATTGGTGGGACAGGGTCAGTTATTTCGCTGACTTTGAGACAGACTAACAGACAAGGATACTGAGCAACAGATTGCAAAAATTATGTATAAAAAAACAAAGCCGAAAACATACACAGGCATACAGGCTGAAATATATCTATATGTGTTTAGTCTTGGATATCATTGTTGTAAATAATGACAAATCACTGTCTTATTGTTAGAGCTGTGAAAATGTGAGCGTATTTAATTGTGGGTATGTTTTGCATATATTTTGACAGGGATGCTTTTTCCTGGCATCTAAATGTTTTTCTAAGAAAAAAAATAGAATCCTTTGTGTATTTGTGTGTACGCACGGGCATGTGCATGTGCGTGCGTGTGTGTGTGCGTTGTGTGTGTGTGTGCGCGCGCGCGTGTGTGTATGTGTGTGCGCGCGCATGTGTGTGTGCATGTGTGTGTGCATGTGTGTGTGACCCAAATTAGCAAAACTGATGGACATCTATACAGAGGTAGAGAAGAATATCACAAGAAATTACGTGACAAAAAATTAATGAAGGCAGTCAGCTTGGGCTAAAGAGGTAAAGGTGTTCCATAACCAATGTGGTGCTAGGGGAGCAAGGCGTCAGAGACCTCAGCTTCTCTAGGGGCCAGCATGTTGAGGGCGGCGCCCATCTCCTCTCCCTCGCTGCTTTACCTTCCCTGACCCTAAAGAGGGCAGGTACCCATTTACAGCTGGGTGAATTGGGGGGACTGTACTGAAGCAAAGGTTGCCAAACGGACGCCCATCCACTTGGTAACCACGCTCGATGCTGCTTGGGGAAAGCGAGTGCTCTGACAACTGAGCTATCCCCCTCCCGTCCCCATCTTTTGCTGCCATCGAATATTTCTGGTTGACCCGACATGGATTGAAGTTGTCAGCTAGGATTTTCTTCTTCATATGATACTAGAGGGGGTGTGTGTGTGTGTGTGTGTGTGTGTGTGTGTGTGTGTGTGTGTGTGTGTGTGTGTGTGTCTTTCTGTCTGTCTGTCTGTCTGTCTGTCTGTCTGTCTGTCTGTCTGTCTGTGTCTGTGTGTTCGTGAGAGAGACAGACAGCTGGAGAGACAGAGACAGAGAGAGAAATGTAAGAGGTAGAAAAAGATAGCTGACTGGTATTCTGGCATTCTCCTTCCTCAAACCCTCAGACATCAACTACTGTTTTTTGTCACATGAGCGAAAATGCATCACACTGCCGTTAGGCGCCTAACAAGTCAGGCCCAGCGCATTTGACTTCAGCATGGGTGAGAATTGTTATCTTTTAAATCTTTCTGAGAAAAAATAGGCAGGAGAATGGACCAAGAAGGCAGAAAATATAAAATAAGGAGATGACAAAACAATAAGGATGAAGGAAGAAACAAAGAGAGGGATAGAAAAGAGGGAATTCCCAGTACAAAATTTCCAAAAGATGGGGATGCTACTTTTTATACTGACAGGCCCCTGACATCCACATCGGGGAAGGGGGGGGGGGGGGGGGGGATTATAGCTTTATTTGAACTGTGAACCTCCCCTTATGTTTATTTTATGGTTTATGACAAAAGGTGATTTTTTTGCTTTCCATCGATTGATTTTCTTCTTTTTTTCTTAAACAATATAAGATTTCCTCATTTGATTTTTTTTAACTATGTAAGATAGTATCATTCTAAAATGCCATTTGGTATTGTTTGCTTCGAACGTAGCAACGCAATAATGCTGTGAAGTTAGGTAATAGTGATGTTTCATATACTCTAGTAGGCTGCATAGACATATAGATAGAAATGCACAACAACAAACAATGTGACAATAATGTCATAATGCAGATTTGTTGAACAATGCTGTCAGATGTACATTAAACCCTGACTCTGACTTGTAATGTTTTCTCATGTGTGTGTGAGTGTGTGTGTGTGTGTGTGTGTGTGTGTGTGTGTGTGTGTGTGTGTGTGCGTGCGTGCGTGTGTGCGTGCGTGTGTGCAAGCGTGCGTGTGTGTGTGCTTGCGTGCATGCGTGTGTGCGTGTGTATATGTGTGTGCTTGCGCGCGTGAGTGCGTGCGAGAGTGCGTGCGTGCGTGTGTGTGTATGTCTCTGTGCGTGTGTGTGTGTGTTTGTGCGTGCGTGCGTACATGTGCGTGTGCGTGTGCGTGTGTATGTATGCATGTCTGCGTGCGTACGTGTTTGTGTGTGTGAGGGGGGAGAGGAAAGGGGAACTGACACACACGTGGTTATAGTACTTGCAAAATATGATGCTGGGGTGAAATTATAGCAAGAACAACTTTGATGGAAAATGAAGTGAAGAAGCCGCCAGCAGCTACCATGGTATTTCTGTGTGGTGAACGACAGATGGAAGCTGTCAGCTCCATTTCTGTTCATACAATGCTGGACATACTTCAACACAGATGGAAGTTTTGTCTCCCATTTCGTTTTGAACCATCCACTAAGACAGGAAGAACTCTACAGCTCGTAATCTGATTTGTATCCTATGTTTGGTTTCAGATCTTGTTTCATGTTGGTTTGAGAAAGTTATTTAGGAAGATGTTCTTGAATTAAGTGAAACAGGCAACAGTACTGTTTTTTTAATGGTTTTGACCAATGCAATGGTGGTGATATTGGAGACAAATTTCCGCGTGTTTTTTATTTGTCCAGTCTTCAATTAAAAACGATTAAAACCTCGTAAAAACTACCAGAATATTGCGCAAAAGATCCAAAGACTTTGAAACATGAAAAAGTTTTCTTTGAGTAACAGAAATACTTCTGCTTGATGTTCTTCATCTGATTAATACTATTAGCAATAACATGTGGAAAACCTTTGAGGAAATAAGTAAATGAAAGACGAATTATCTTTTCTGTCCATAATTTTGTGTCACAATAAAGTGTTTCAATAGTGCATGTCTACTAAAGTTGTTCTGTTATGATTTTGTTACTTTATGTTTTGCATTAAAGTCTCCATATCCTAGAAGGGAGCGGGGTAGCTCAGTGGTCAGAGCGCTCGCTTTTCCCCCAGTCAAGTTAAGCGGCATCGAAAGTGGTTACCAGTTGGATGGGTGACCGTTTGTGCGCCTTGGCTTCAGTACAGCCCCCACCCCCACCCCCCACCCCAGTTCACCCAGCTGTAAATGGGTATCTGCCCTCGTTAGGGTCAGGGAAGGTAAAGCAGCGAGAGAGAGGAGATGGGCGCCATCCTCAATATACTGGCCCCTAGAGAAGCTGAGGTCTCTGACGCCTCGCTTCCCTACCACCGCTTAGGTTATGGCACACCTTTACCTTTACCTTACCTATCCTAAAAAGGGATGCCAGGAAATAAAGAATCTGAATTTGTCTGAGTTTTCCGTTTGGCTCATAAAATAAACAGAAAAGCGTCATTTCTCAGAATTCCGCGGGTTTTTTTTTTTTCTTGTCATGATCTTAGTTTGAGATCTTATCTTGTATAAGCTGAAGTATTCCGGATGTATTCTTTAATGAAATGAAAAGAAAACACTAGCTATGAATGTATGTCTCAAATATCCATAGAGTTTTGCAGCAGAAAAGGTCAGAGCACGTTTTGTATAAATCGATAGCGAAATGTACAGGACACTTTGGGAAACATCTCCCAGAATAAACCAGAACCTAAAAATAAGAGTGAAATAATTTTTTTTAAAAAGATCTTATGATGTCAGTTGTATAGTGTGTTAATTAAAGGTTTGTCTAAAGTTCAAAGAAGCTATACATATATTTTGAGGAGGGGTAGGGGGGTAGGGTTGAAGTTGGGAAAATGGAAAAGTTGCTGAATTCAAAGCAGAAGAACATCAAAAGAAATTAACTAGTTCTAGTCATCTCTATTGTTTTGTTTCTTACAAGGAAATGTCTGATAAAATGGTGGCTATTATTTCTTGATGCGCGTTCTCCAGCATAATACCACATGGGTGACACAGAATGTTTATCTTATTTACTCTTTTATTTCAAGGATGATAGAATAAGCACTTATGTGTTTTTTTATATCCATTTCCCCTGAAAAGACGAGTTTTAAAAGCAAAGTTTGGGAGAAGAGAGAGAGAAACAGTAACAGAAACTCCTAAACCAAAAACAACGGTACATGCACAAGATTGGTAAAAAGCAGGTAGAGGGGCAATAGAAGGGCAAACCAACATGAGAAAGACAGCTTCCTCTCTTCTCTGGTTCATTCCACATTGCCACCTGAGGCCTGGGTGTTTTTTCCTTTTCTCTCGGTGTGTCATTTAGGGATAGCCTAGTGGTCAGAACATTGCACTCGAAATTTGAAGACCCGGGTTCGATTACCGGTCGAGGGGATTTTCCCTCTCCTGGAGTTAACATCAGTGCTGACTCCACTCTCCTCCAAAGCCCTTCGGATGAGACTATAAACCGATGCCCGGTGTGCGAACGCACGCAGAACATCTTGCGCACACGTTAAATCCTGTTCCGTTTTTCGTAAGAGTAGGCTATCGTGTGCCGGTGGGAACAGATGACATTTAAAAAACTGTACACACACGGGGACTGGATGTAAAAAAGCACACGAATGCTTATTCCATTATCCTTGATATAAAAGAATAAATACAAATATATATTTAGGGCGCGGGACAGCTCAGTGGTCAGAGCTCTCGCTTTCCCCAAGTCAAGTTAAGCAGCATCGAGCGTGGTTACCAGTTGGATGGGTGACCGTTTGCGCGCCTTGGCTTCAGTACAGTCCTCCCAGTTCGCCCAGCTGTAAATGGGTACCCGCCCTCTTTAGGGTCAGGGAAGGTAAAGCAACGAGGGAGAGGAGATGGGCGCCGCCCTCAATATGCTGGCCCCTGGAGAAGCTGAGGTCTCTGATGCCTCGATCCGCTACAACTACAAAGGTTATGGGACACCTTTACCTTTACCTTTTGTTTTACCTTAGTCTGTCATTCGCTCGTAGCTTGGTCTTTCAAACAAGGCAACAACAAAAGAGTTGCATGTGTGTCTAGTGTGTGTGCCTGTGCCTATGTGAGCTTGTATGTGTGTGTGTGTGTGTGTGTGTGTGTGTGTGTGTGTGTGTGTGTGTGTGTGCGTGCGTGTGTGTGTGTGTGTGTGTGTGTGTGTGTGTGTGTGTGTGTGTGTGTGTGTGTGTGTGTGTGTGTGTGTGTGTGTGTGCATGTATGCAAGAGTGTTTGTGTGTATACGTGCGTACGTGTATACATGCGTGCGCACGCGTGTGTGTGTGTGTGTGTGTGTGTCAATCAATCAATCAATCAATCAATCAAATTTTTATTTCCAGATGGTACATTGAGTAAGCAGCGATCTGCTTTTTTCCATCAAGCCATCTATCTAAAGAAAAGAAAAGAAAAAAATCAAAACAATAGCAAAAATCAAATCCTAAACAAAACAAAAAACCAACAAAAGACAAAGTAGAAAATCCCTAGCAAACAAAAAAAAAAAAAAAACCAACGAAAGAAAGAAAAGGGGAAAAAGCAAACAAACAATTAAAACAACAACAACAAACATTTCACCAACATTAACTTGCTAACATGATTTCAACAACTTTAAAATAAACTATGCCTATAAATAATACAAGCAACTACTATAACAACAACCAAAAGAGAAAATAAAATAAATAAATAAAATAAATAAATAAAAATAAAAAAAATATTTTAAAAATCTACTCGAAAGCCATATACACATATGCACATACACCCACTCACCCATACACACACACACACACACACACACACACACACACACACACACACACACACACACACACACACACACACACACACACCCGTGCATCTACACACACACACACACACACACACACACACACACACACACACACACACACACACACACACACACACACACACACACACACACACACACACACACACGGTTTGCGCTCTTCCACTCAGCTCGTATACTCGTAGGTACATGCACACATTTAAAGTCTTTTTTAAAAAATCATATAGTGTCAAAAAAAACCCAACAAACACACACACACACACACACACACACACACACACACACACACACACACACACACACACACACACACACACAACACACACACACACACACACACACACACACACACACACAACAGCTTATATCAATTACAATGTAACCAAAAAACATTAAGACTTAATAATAATAATAATAATAATAATAATAATAATAATAATAATAATAATAATAATAAAACAAATTTTTAAAAAAATGAATAAATACAACAACAACAACAATAAATTTTCAAAATAAATAAGTAAAATAATAAAAAATCTATAAGCAATTTATGTCAAATTACAATATCTCTTTACTTCAATTCATACTTTATATTTTTAAAAGAAGATAAGGAAAAAACAACAAACACAACGATACCTTATGATAATACCCATCATCACTGAGAGGAAATAACATATACGCTAACAAACATACAATCAAACAAAAGAAAAACAAAAACAAACAAACAAACAAAAAACACATAAAAACACACCAAAAAACAAACAATCAAACCAAAACATCAAAAAACCAATCCACACGGATTATATATTAGAAGGAAGAAAAGAAAAAACAACTAAAGCAGCAATACCATATGATAATACCCATCACCACTGAGTGGAATAACATAACAAACATATGGGCATGCACACATTTAAAAAAAAAAAATTTTTTTTTTTAATCATATGGTGTCAAACAGCTTATATCAATACAATGTCACCAACCATTATTTAAGACTTAAAAAAAAAAAAAAAAAAAAAAAAAAAAAAAAAAAAAAAACAATCAGACCAAAACATCAAAAAACCAATCCACACGGATTATATATTAGAAGGAAAGAAAAGAAAAAACAACTAAAATAACAATACCATATGATAATACCCATCACCACTGAGTGGAATAACATAACAAACATATGGGCATGCACACATTAAAAAAATTTTTTTTTTTCAAAATCATATGGTGTCAACAGCTTATATCAATACAATGTCACCAACCATTATTTAAGACTTAAAAAAAAATAAATAAAAAAAATAAAAATAATAATAATAAAAAAATCCATGAAATGTCAATAAGCAACTTATGTCAGATTACATTATCTCCACACTTCAATTCATACTTATGTTATGAGGAAGAAAAGAAAAAACAAAACAAAGCAAAACAAACAAACAAACAAACAAAAATAAAACCCCGAAAAACAAACGCAACAATACATATGATAATACCAATCTCCACTGAGAGGAAATAACATATACACTAACAAACATTCAAACTAACCAAAAAACTAATAAACAAACCAAAGCAACAGAGAACCAAACTAACATAATGAACGAAAAAAAACACCAAGCAAAACAAAACTAAAGCAAAAAACAAACAAAAAACAAGCAAACAAACAAACACAACCCCCCCAAAAAAAATACACACAAAAAAACCCCACACACTCAAAAAAGAAAAAAATTTGGAGGGGGGGTGGGAACGGGTGGGGAGGGGGTATCAAGAGGAAGGGGGAAAACACAAACAACAACCAGAAGAATTATAATAATGATTTATGATTATATTTCATAAATAAAAAACCCTACACATATGAACAAAAACAAACAAACAAACATTCAAACAAACAAACAAAAAACAAACAAAACACAACAAAAAACATACACAACAACAACCAGAACAAAAAAGTAAGGCCTTTCCACTTATCAAAATAATATAAATATAATAGTGCTAATAGTCTCATTAGTATAATTAATAAAATAAAATTAAAATTAAATATTTATCCTGAAACTATTAAACTGGGTAAGTGAAAAAAAAAAAAAAAAAAAAAAAAAATCCAATCTAGTGGTCAAATCAGTGGTTTGGTTTTCTCCTTGTGAATTTGCAGAATATACACGTGTTTACATACATCACTTATTCCCTATCCTGTTCAAAATTAAATTATATATTTAAAAAAATACAAAAAAACAACAACCCTTTCTCCACCTTTTCCCCCTTCCACATACATATATAGCAAGCAAAGTGTAGCTTTTTCAGTCACAGTGAGCCACACGTGAAAGATTTTTCGGGGTTAGCAGAGAGTATCAATATCTTTAGTCTGTTCTAAGTATGGTTGATTGGATTGATGTGTAGTTCTTAAACATTTTTGCATAAGCGCATTAAGTGATTTTTCAGCTGATTTTTGAACTGATTTTTATTTTTGATACATTTTAAATGTTTTGGGAGCTTGTTCCATAAATCACTACCTGAATATAGGAAGCTTGTTTTGTAAAGATTGTTTCTGGGTCTGGGAAATGTTAGTAGATGGTTATGCCTGTGCTCATTAATTTTGAATCTATTGGTGATCTTGGGAGGGGCATTTCCATTGACAACTTTTTGTACAAATAGAGCTTTATTGAGATAAAGCCTGTTTTGAAATGTAAGAATATTTGTTAGCTTATAATCATTGATGGTTAGGGAGCTTGATTTTAATAGGACAAGTTTTAGCGCTCTTTTATATAATCGATGGATGAATTTCAAATTAGTTTCACTGCAGTTGTCCCAAAGAGATGAGGCATAGTCAACTATAGGCAAGATGTGTCCACAAAAAAAGAGTTTGCGTGAATGACTATCTAGAAAGTGTTTTATTTTTGATAGCTGACGTACCTTGTTTGTAAGACGTTTTCCTTGTGCCATCACATGGTCAGTCCAAGTAAGATTATTGTCGATAATTACACCCAGAATTTTGTGTGAGTCAACTTCTTCAATGATTTTTTGATCTATCAACAGAGGTTGAAATTTACTTTTCATTTTTTGCCTCTTTTGTCGTGCTAGTACGTACATACTTTTAGTTTTTTGAGCATTTAAGGACATATGGTTTAATTGAGTCCAAGTAATCAATTTGTTGATATTGTTTTGAAGTTTGAGTGTTAGTCTGTGGGGTCAGTATCACTACAATAGAGGGATGTGTCATCAGCAAACATTTCACAGCTACAATCTAGAAATAAGGGTAAGTCATTTACATATATTGAGAACAAAAGAGGACCCAATATTGATCCTTGTGGTACTCCATATCTAATAGATACTAATTCTGATGTTTGATTATTTGCAGTTACCAACTGCTGTCTATCTAACAAAAAACTTTTTAAAAGATTGATTATTTCAGGTGTTTAGTTTGTATAGGTGAAGTTTACGCACTAGCAGGGAGTGATTAATTACATCAAATGCTTTTTCAAAGTCAACAAAAATTAGGCCTGTATAGTTATTTTCATTTATGTTGTGTAAGAGACTGTCTGTTAGTTGAGTTAGAGCTGTGTGACAAGAATAGTTTTTGCGAAAGCCTGACTGATCTTCATTTATTAGGTTGTTGTTAACAAAGTAGGAATATAAAGATTTTTGGATATGTTTTTCAATGGGTTTGGATAAGACCGATAGGATTGAAATTGGTCTGTAATTTGAAGGACAAGAAGAATCTCCAGATTTGTGGACTGGTATGACTTTTGCCTTTTTAAATATGAGAGGAATGTTGCTTTTATCTATACACAAGTTATATAGATATGTCAGTGTTTGTGTGTGTGTGTGTGTGTGTGTGTGTGTGTGTGTGTGTGTGTGTGTGTGTGTGTGTGTGTGTGTGTGTGTGTCCACGTTCGTACGTGCACAAACTGAATAATCCTTAAAAAGAAGTTCTAAAACACGGTGACAAAAAACCTGAGAAAAGAAAAGACAAAGTCACACAAAAGAAGCTTCTGAAAACAAAGACCGAAGGAGCAAAGCAAAACGAAGCAGACAAGTTGGTAGAATGAAACAGAGCCAGCAGACTACCACTGCCAAGGCAAATAAAGCAGACAGCTTTTCTCCCCTGTTTTATCCCCCCCCCCCCAACCACTACCACCTACCCCCACCCCCACCCCCACCACTGCCACCTGAGGCCTGTCTCTTTCTCTCTTTCCCTTGGCTGTGTCAGTGACATTGTAGGCTACAGCTTGACAGTAAACCAGTGACTTGTAAAATTTACACATTTAAACGAAAGTTGGTCCGATTTGTGTCTTTTGTATGGAGAAGGCCGTTAGATGTTAGAGACTAGATGTAAAAAAAATAGCTCATGAATGCTCATTCCATTATCCCCCCATAGAAAAGAATAAATAAATTTAGAAAATAGAAAAAAGGCAGTGTAACTGAACGTTCATGTACCACAACAAATCTCTCTGCCTCATTCATTATCTGAATAATGACGTTAGATTCTAATCTCCCACACACCCACACCCCAAACACCCCTAGAAAAAAAATGTGTTTCCCGAATATTTTAGAAAGGTAATTTTAAGAAAAAGAAAGTAAGAACACAGGGTGACAGCAACTACGAAAACTTGGAACAAAGAAAAGAAGTTAACTGTGAATAGAGGCAGAAGAAAACGATGTGGACACCATTGATACATAGGGGTGTTGGTTGACTGCACTGCCAGAGAAAGTGAAACAGACAGGTTCTCTCCATTGGCTAATCCCACACTGCCACCTGAGGCCTATCTCTCCTTCTGTCCTTGGTGTTTCAACTCTACATAAGTCAGAGTTTGAACTAGAAAAAACCCCAGTCACTTGTAAAGTTTAAACATAACGAGAAAGAAGGGGACAAGAGAGTCCAGCGGTTAGAGCGTAGTGCTTGTGATCTGACGGCCCGGGTTTGAGCCTCTATCGAGATGCATGTTCTAGGGGACTTTTCCCATGTGAGTGCCGACTCCACTCCCCACCCCCACACCCCACTTCCCCCCAAAAGAAAACGTTCTTCGGATGACAGTATAAAACATAGTCCCCTGAGCAAACGTACGCAGAACATCTTGCACACACACGATAAAACCTATTCCGTCACTGAAAAACGTAGGCAGCTGAGTGCCGGTAGGAATGGATGGCATGTACAAAACTGCATGCACATGGGGACTGGATGTTAAAAAGAGCATACATTCTCAAGTTTCCAATTGCTAGGTTTAATCTTCACAGGCTTTTTTCAGAGGATGGTAGAAAAGAGGAGTAGTGGCAAGCACTAGAGAACACATTAAAATCTAGAAAATGGACTGTTTATTCCGGTACATAAAGTACATCTGTACAGTGTGTGTGTGTATGTGTGCGCGGCGCGCGCGCGTGCGTCCATGTGCGCTCGTGCATGTGTGTGTATGTATGTGTGTGTATGTGCTGTGTGTGTGTGTGTGTGTGTGTGTGTGTGTGTGTGTGTGTGTGTGTGTGTGTGTGTGTGTGTGTGAATTCTGTGCATATTCATCAACATCCTCAGTGTGTTGACCAGAATGAAAAAAATTGAAAAAAGCAAGTGTCTTCAAAACTAAGGATTAAGATATGACTAAATTTCCAACTCTTTCTAACCGTTTCGAATTGCTACGGGAGCTGTTTGAAAATATCGTTTGCAAAGTTGTAAAGTTTCATTACTCAGTGAAACAAGGAAAGGACTATATTTTGAATTCCTTTGCGGAAATTGTTTTTACGTTTCTGGCCTAGAGCCTTTGGGATTTACCGAAGGTGATAAAAAAAAAAATTGAGTATGCAACCAATTACCTACAATGACTGTAGCTTCATTCTGGCTTCAGGGATGATGTCTAAACACAACACCTGTATGCATACATTTCTTACAACAACAACAAAATTCATCAGCTCCTACAAACACGAAAGTGCCTACTCTGCCGAAAGGCGGAACGGATTTCAATGTGTGCACAACATAGTAGTAGGCACCCATCAGACTCGGAAGACTATGGAGTAGCGCTCTAGTCTTTAGAGCACAAAGCCTGGGTAAGTAAGTATGGAGGGCAAGCTGCACAACATGATCTACTTGCATTTATACAGGGACCACGGTTTATTGTCTCATGCGAAAGAATTTCGCAGGGATGGAGTCGGTACTGGTGCTGACTCCACTCTCCCCAAAAGTCCTTCGGATGAGACTATAAACCGAGGTCAAGTGTGCGAACAGACTCAGAACATCTTTCGCATTCAATACTGCATACAGACGGGGACTGGCTGTAAAAAAGCACATGAGTGCTTATTCCATTACCCTCGATATAAAAGAATAAAGAGGAATAAAGAACAAAGAACTCCAAGGGGCAAAAATCTCATGGAACGGATGCCTGAGTGGTGGCTTAAACTCGTACCAATATTCATTTATTTATTTATCTGTTTATTTATCTATTTATTCTTTTAATATCGAGGATAATGGAATAAGCACTCGTGTACCTTTATACATCCAGTCCCCGTGTGTATGCGGTTTTGTAAATCTTGTCATCTGTTCCCACCGGCACACAATGGCCTATTCCTACGAAAAGCGGAACAGGATTTAACGTAAGCGGAAGATGTCCTGCGTGCGTTCGCTCACGGGGCCTCGGTTTATAGTCTCATCCGAAGGACTTTTGGGAGAGTGGAGTCAGCACTGATGTTAACACCAGGGGAAAAATTCCCTCGAACGGGAATCGAACCCGGGTCAAATTGCGAGCGCAATGTTTGAACTCCAAGCTAATCCCGTCCCCATCAAACTGCGAGCTCAACGCTCTAACCACTACACTATTCCCCCCCCCCCCCCCCCCCCCCCCCCCCCCCCCCCCCCATGGAAAATGCTTTCATTTGAATTCAATATTCACTGCAACAAGTCACAGATTGCATGTTGAAATCCTGTGCAGAAAACAGTTTCATTTGATTCGAAGGGAAAGGGGAGGGGTATAATTCGATTTTCACACTGCGAGTAAACTAAGATTGATGTTGATTGCTTCTTTCCTTTCACATTAGAATTTTCTTTGCAAATGATGGTTATGTTTCTTAATAGGGGCGATTTGAATTTATTACAGGAATATAGCTAGTTAGAGAAAGAGAGAGAGACAGACAGACAGACACAAAGAGAGACAGACAGACAGACAGAGACAGAGAGATATAGAGAGAGAGAGAAAGAGAGAGAGAGAGACAGACAGACACAAAGAGAGACAGACAGACAGACAGACAGACAGAGACAGAGAGAGAGAGAGAGAGAGAGAGAGAGAGAGAGAGAGAGAGAGAGAGAGAGAGAGAGAGAGAGAGAGAATCAATCAATCAATCAATCAATCAATCAATCAATCAATGATCTTTATTTTTCAAAGATTACAGAGTAAGTATTCTCTATTTTTTTATCCGGCCCTTTCCTGAACTAGGGAATATCAAAACAACAACAACAAAAACCAACAACAAAAAACCAACGACAATAACAAATAAAAACGAAAACAAACGAAAAACAATCGAACGAAATAAAATGAACCCAAAACCAATACAAACCAAAATTTTAAGAAGTAATAACAACCCCTTCCCTTATAAAGCCGCCATCACGATCACCAACGATAACAGCTCAACCAATGATTTTAAAGATGGAGATAGGTATTCATTCAAAAAACGCACAATCCCCCACTGGATATTTTTTTTTTTTTTTTTTTTTTTTTTAATATTCCAAATATACATTACATTTCAAATGATAGCAACATTTGCAATAAACCAAATATATACTACATTCCAAACTATTAAAACTTTCCAATTGAATTAATCGTATACTACTAAGTGATTCAAACATTCAAATGTACATTGCATTCTAAATGATTTGAACATTGCAAATGAGCCAAGTTATAATGTTCTCCAAAAGAAACAAAACAAACAAACAACAACAAAACAAAAAACAAAACCAAAACCAAAACAAAAAACAAAACAAAAAACAAAAAACAAAACAAAAACAAAAAACACAAAGATTTTTACTATTTGTTTGCATGACATAGAGTAACAATTTGCAATGTATTCAGAGTATGGATATAACAAAATAGATAGAACCAAACAAACAGTCGGAAAAAAAAGGAAAAAAAAAAGAGAGTACACAGATTACATTCGAGAATACCCCAAGTGAATTTTCAGTTGTTTTACAAAATAAGCAATGTAGCGATGCTAAGTATTACATCAAAAAACAATGCAAAAACAAAAAAACCAAAACAGTTTCTTCAAAATGTATCTACCCATCATCAACTAGTTGTTTGTAATGTTGCCATTTAGCTGCAAATACACTATAAGTCATGTTTGTTTTGGCAATATATTCTTTAATTTGATATTGTTTTGTCATATATTTTCTAAAAACCGAAAACATAGGTGCCGCTTTTTGTACTCTACATTTGTATATAAAAAATTTTGCAGTGATTAGTATTTCGTCTAGTACTTCATCTCCTTTTGATCGAGAATCAAATCCAAATAAAATCTGTTCTTTTGACAGCACTAGACCATGTGTATTGGCACAATTTTTATGAAGAAAGTTTTGCAATTCTGTCCAAAAATAAGAAGTTTTGCTGCAAGCATAGAATAGATGGTCAACAGTTTCTTTCTCAGAAGTACAGAATGTGCATTTATCATTTTCAACAATTTTCATTTTTTCAAGAATATTATTTGTAGCTAGAATTTTGTGGATCAGTCGTATCTGGAACCATTTCATTTTAATTTCTTTTATCTTATGTACCTTATCAAAAACCTTTATCCAATTAAGATCCCTTGGTATTGTTTTGGTCCACTTGTCACAACACTTTGGCAGAATGTTGTCTGCAACCAGAATATCATAATAAGGGCGTGTTCCTTTTTTGACAGTCAAAATCAAGTTCAAAGCCTTTTGGAGGTTGTTTGATGTATTATTATCCATATTAATACCCGTTGTACGAATATACCTTTTAATTGCTTGAACACAGCCTAGATATGTAATAACATTTGTCCTGATATTATATTTCTCCTTAAAAAGGTCGTACGTCAAAAAAATTCCATTTTCGTCAACTAAATCTGCAATTCGATATATATCTTTTTCTATCCATTCCTTTACATGAAAAAAGTTTCCACCAACTTTAATATTTTCATTATAAAATATGTTTTCAGCCAAAAAATCTTCAGAATTAACAATTTTGACTTTCCTGCCAAACATTTTGTATGCATGGAATGTGTCAATCCAGAATGTGTTTGAATATTTTCTCCTAATGGGTATAAAGTAGCTATATTTGTCCAGATCTTTGACAAAAGGGCAAATCACTTCAATTATGGAACTCCATTTAGGATTACTTAGTTTAAGTTTTCTTATCCACATAAGTTTTAACCCCATAGTATATTGTTTTAGAGATGGTATTCCCAATCCTCCATGTTTTATGTGTTTGACTGTGGTTTTTCTCGAGATTCTGTCTTGTTTGTTTTTCCACACAAACTTAAAACACAATTTCTGAAGTATATTTATATAATCATTTGGTGGATTCGGTAACAGGATCCAGAGATATATCAGTTTAGATAGAATTAAAGATTTTAGCACTGCCACTCTACCAATAGGTGTAATGTCCCTTTTTATCCAGATGTTGAATAAAGTTCTTACTTCTGTAATTTTGTTATCATAATTCAGTTTTTCACATTCTGACAAATCCGGTGTAAACCATATTCCAAGTATCTTGAACTGTTTGGGGTTCCAGTCTAACTTTAAATGGGTCATATACCTTACATCAGAAAAGGTTTTGCTCCCAAGCCATATTACTTTTGTTTTCTCTGCATTCATAAAAAGTCCAGTTACATTTCCAAATAAGTTTAAAGTTTTCATGGTCTGTTCAAATGATATGCTGTCACCTTTATTTATCAGCTGTGTATCATCAGCAAACTGTGACAACTTGTATTCTGTATTATTAACATAAATACCTTTGATGTTTTGGTTTTCTCTTATCATGATTGCCAGAATTTCTGCCGACAGAATAAATAGGTACGGAGATATTGGGTCACCCTGTCTACATCCTCTGTGAATATTAAACCAGGAGGAACACTGTCCATTGACTATTACTGTAGACTTAATATTTCTATAGAAAGTTGAAATCCAACGAAGTATATCTTTTCCAAATCCAAACGATTTAAATACTTTTGAAATAAACTGCCAGCCTAAAGAGTCGAAAGCCTTTTCAAAATCAATGGAAATTAACATACCTGGAAGGTTTTTCATTTTTAGGTAGCTCATTAAATCATACAACAATCTTATATTATTTCCTATATACCTGTTAGACATAAATCCTGTCTGATCTTCATTAATGAGTCTAGGAAGAACTGTTTTTATTCGATTAGCTATACAGGATGAACCTATTTTATAAACAACATTAAGTAAGGATATTGGCCTCCAGTTTTTGATGAATTCTTTTGGTTTGTCATGTTTAGGGATGCATGTAATTATTCCTTCTTTTTGTGTATTTGTTAATTCCCCATCTTTAAAGGATCTATTTAAAGCTCTAACTACAAAAGAACCAAGTCGTTTCCAAAAAACCTTGAAGAATTCTGAAGTAAACCCATCAGAGCCTGGGCTTTTCCCATGTTTCATATTTCTGAGAGCACGTCCAGCCTCTTCCAATGTTATCTCACCTTCGAGCGATTTTTTTTCTTCACTTGATAACTTAGGGATTTCTGAGACTAGATCTTTAAGCTCATATTCTTTCACTTTCCGTTCTTTATATAAGTCTTCATAAAATTCCTTAACTTCCAAAAGAATATCATCAGACCTATATAACTCTTTCTCATTTGAAACCAACTTTGACATATATTTGCTGATATAATTCCTCTTTTCTAAATTACAAAAATACTTTGTGATTTTTTCTCCTTCTTCTACCCATCTTGCTTTCGATCTGAGTAGAACACCCTTCATTTTAACTTCTCTAATTGCTGTTAGTTCTCTACTGAAATCGTGTAATTGTTGAATGTCATGCTCTGTTTTGTTTTTTTTTGCTCTACTTCCTTGATTTGATTTTCTAGCTTTTGTTCTTCTTGTTCTCTTTCCTTCTTTTTCTTTGTTGCATATGCTATTGTCTTTGCTCTAATTTTCATCATAAGAAAATCTAGAAACACGTTTTCAGGAATTGTTAACTTTATGTTGGTTTCAGAAATTTCTTCCAGATGTTCTTTCTCATAGTGATCAACAGCATACTCTCCGATAACACTGTTAATAGTTTCATTAATTTCTTTTGTATATATATTATCTTTGAGGAGAGAGTTATTGAATTTCCAGTATGTCATGCATTTTTTTTGTTTACCAAATTTCAATCTCAGACTAATCATAGAATGATCTGATCGATAACCATAGTGAATATCAGGCATTTCAACAGCAAATATAAGGTACTCAGAGAGAAGGAAAAAATCTAATCTGCTTTGTTTTAAAGGATTTGTCTTTCTCCAAGTGAATCTTTTACAGTCGAGATTGTATTCCCTCCATATGTCTGACAACTGTAATTCTTCAATCATATTCAGCACACTTTCTCGAGCTTTAGGGTTGTTAGTATGTTTATAATTATTGTAATCAAGGGATGGATCTAAGACAAGATTCCAATCACCAACACAGATAACATTGCGTGTTTTAAAACTTTTAATTACATCTTTTAAGTGTAAATAGAATTCAGGAGTGTCTCTGTTAGGCCCATAAACATTAACAAGAAGCAGATCCTGTTCCATATATCTAAATAAAACTATTACAAAGTTCCCATCCTGGTCTCTGTGCACCCCTTTTATCTTAAATTCAAAAGTATTATTGAACAGTATAGCCACTCCTCTGGAGTTTGAGCTATTGGAAGAAAATATACACTTGTAGCCCCACTCCGCTGTCACAAACGGTTCTATTTTCTTAGTAAAGTGTGTATCCTGTAGACAAAAAACTGAGTGCGACTTTTGCTTCAGATACTGAAATACATCACGTCTCTTTTTAGCATCACCTAATCCTTGGCAGTTTAGTGATACAAGGGAAATACTATCCATGTATTTTTTATTACAGATGAAAATAGCTGCATATCAGATAGCAATGGCTCTTCCAATATGGCCTGAAGAAAAATACCTTGATTGTCTCCATAAGCATTAAACATGCAAACTGTGTACAAGAAAAAAGCAAAACAAAAACGCGGTAACAAAACAAGTAATAGATTCAAAACTTTAAAAGTGCACATAGCACAGGAAAACCACACTTGAACGCCGATCATGGTCAATGGTCTGTGTCGCGTTGGTTCATATTCCATTGAATATAGTACTTCACTTTCCTTTATGTGCAGCATTCTACTAGTACTAGCACCAGTACCAGCACCAGTGCCAGCACTAGCACTACCACTACTACCACTACTACCACTACTACCACTACTACCACTACTACCACTACTACTACTACTACTACTACTACTACTACTACTACTACTACTACTACTACTACTACTACCACTACCACCACTATTACTACTACTACCATTAATACTACCACCATCACCACCATCACCACCATCACCACACCCCCACTACTACTTCTACTACTGCCGCTGCCACCACCGCTGCCACTACTGCTACTACCTCTACTGCTACTACTACTACTACCACTACTACTACTACTACTACCACTACTACTACCACCACCACTACCACTACCACCACTACTACCACTACTACTACTACTACTACTACCACTACTACTACTACTACTACTACCACTACTACTACTACTACTACTACTACCACTACTACCACCACCAATCACTATTACTACTACTACTACCACTACTACTACTACTACTACTACCACTACTACTACTACTACTACTACCACTACTACCACCACCAATCACTATTACTACTACTACTACTACTACTACTACTACTACTACTACTACTACTACTACTACTACTACTACTACTACTACCCACTGGATATATTGGTAATTATTTAAACACAAGAGATAGATATGTCTTCAACAAACACATAATCCCCAAATTACCTAACATTAATGTCGAGTCAGATACACTGATTATGATTGAAGTAAATCAAATAGATTTAAATAAAAAAGAGAGGAGAGAAGAGAACAACCCAAACAAGAGAGACAGACAGACAGAGACAGACACACATACACACAGACAGACAGAGAGAAACAGACACACAGACGGACAGACAGTCAGAGACAAAAGGAGACAGACACATAGACAACTAAGGATACAGAGAGAAAAAGTGCAGCTGACATATTTTTTTTGAAAAAAATAGATATGTAGCCAGATTTTACAACTTTACACAGCCAAACTTTTTCAAGTGGACATAAAATCCAGCTTCGAGTAGCTTTCAGATGTCTCTTGGCTTCATAGATTGCTCTGATCCGT
>CM060324.1:7851914-7861914 GCA_030674155.1 Stramonita haemastoma
TTGTTAATAAAGTAAGAACTTAGTGATGTTTGTATGTGTTTTTCTATGGGTTTAGATATTATTGAGAGAATTGAAATTGGCCTATAATTCGAAGGAGAAGAGTATTCCCCTGATTTATGTACTGGAATGATTTTTGCTTGTTTAAACTTGAGAGGAAAACACCTTTTTTCAATACACAAGTTGTATAGATATGTTAGTGTTTCAGCAATGACTGGACTAGATAGTTTTATTATCCGTCCATCCAAATTGTCTAAATCACGTGTCCTTGAATTTGTTTGTAATTTTAGACTATTTAATACATCAAAGATTGTCATTGGCTGGAGATTGAATGGAATTTTAATGTGTTTAGAATTAACATGTTGTTCTAAGTAAACAAGATCATTTTCGCTTGACTTGTCGCATGTTATAACTTTATCAGCTACATTTGAAAAATGGTTGTTTAATTCATCAGCTGATATTTCTTTAATGGATTGTTGGCTCTTTGAAATATGTTTATTACATAATGTATTAATGGCTTTCCAAATTTGGCGAGAGTCAGTTGTGGTAGTTAACAACTGTTGGAAGTAGTTTCGCTTCGATCTGCGTTTTAGAGAATTCACTTTATTTCTTTGTTCTCTAAATTGGTCATTTGTACCATGGGTTTTCAGATAGTTTCGTAGGTTTATCTCGGAATCTATGTCCTTTGTTATCCAAGGAGGTTTCGTTTTTTCTTTAACTCTTTTTCTTATAAAGGGAGCATGTTTGTCATACACTGAGATAAATGTATTTACCCAAAAATCAGCAGCTTCATTGGGATCTCTTATTTGATAAATATTATGTAAAGGTGAATTCATCAAGTCTGAAAGAAAATGTTTCTCACTAAAGTTTTTGAATCTTCTGTAATATATGGTTTTATGCCCAACTTTAGGAATTTTTATACGGTGTTTAAACCAAGTAAAGCAGACAGGATTATGATCACTGCATCCACACGATGGAGTACATACTTCAGTTATGTGTTGTTTTGCATTAGTATATATATGATCAATTAATGTCTCTGAGTTTTCTGTTATACGTGTGGGTTTATCTACTAGTTGGTCTAGGCCAAACATAGTATAGTTGTGATTCCATTTAGGCTTAGGTTTGAGTAAATCTATGTTAAAATCACCAAGGATAACTGTTTCATAGTTTAAAAGTGTAACTTCATCCATTAAAGAATTGAATCGATCGATCCAGTCAGTGGGTTCTGACGGATTTCTGTATATAAATCCTATCAATAGCGGACTACTGTGTTTTAGTTTGATTTCTACCCATATTGATTCAATATCATAGACATCAAAGTTATGTAGCCTTTTACAGCATAATGAAGATGCAAAATATGTTAACAAGCCTGTAGTTTTTGGTTTGTAGGGATCTTGACGAAATATTTGGTATCCTGGAATGTGCATATCTGCATCAGTTATATTTGAGGAAAGACGAGATTCAGCAAAGCCAAACAGATGAAACTCATTCCCCTCATTAAATAGTATGCTAGCAATATCATCTGTTTTATTCATTGCATTGTTTATGTTGAGGTAGCCTACTCGGAGACCCTGTTTTAATGGCCACTTGTCTGAGGTAAGAGGCATGATATCTAATGATGAGTGCAGATAGTAATGCTGTGTTAGATCTTTGGGTGTTTATGAGTTTTCACACAAGTAGAAGAAAAACCAAAAAAGCAAAACAAAATCAAATAACCAAAACAATTACAAAAGGGAAAAACAAAATGAACAGATAATGACTAAAATCTCAAATAACAAACACGTAAGCCTAATAGAAGTGTAATCACAAAAAAGAAGTATAATCACAACTCAAACTAGGATATACGAATATTATATACAAAGTTCAGTAACAAAAAAGTAATAAGCAAAGCAAAAATACACAATCACACACGAATTTCAGCTGTTATCACCCAAAATTCTCTATAGATCAATCAATGATGATCAAGTTTCTGCTAGATGAACAGATATAGAGTAAAGCAACTTCACTGTGTAAACTTAGCAGAGTACACTGCAGCATGACACCATTAACATTTCTGAGAGAGAGAGAGAGAGAGAGAGAGAGAGAGAGAGAAGAGAGAGAGAGAGAGAGAGAGAGAGAGAGAGAGAGAGAGAGAGAGAGAGAGAGAGAGAAAGCCTGCTATAGGAGAAGATAAGACTAGTTTATGCAATAGTGCAGACAGAGATAGACTTGTCTTAGGCTAAAAAAGGGTAGGCTATCTGTTGGTCAAGTCATGTGTGAAATAGCACAACATTTGGGGGTGGGGGGTGGGGAGTGAAAAGGTAAAGTTTGGGGGGGGGGGGGAAACAAACCGGGCTGAGGAGTGAAAAGGTAAAGTTTGGGGGGGGGGGGAAACAAACCGGGCTGAGGAGTGAAAAGGTGAAGTTTGGGGGGGAGGGGTGGAGGAAACAAACCGGGCTGAGGAGTGAAAAGGTGAAGTTTGGGGGGGGGGGGGGGGGAACAAACCGGGCTGAGGAGTGAAAAGGTGAAGTTTGAGGGGGGGGGGGGGGGAATCCCACCAACCCACAAAGGTTCATGAATTCATTTGACTGCATAAAACTATTAGGTAAAAAGAAAAATCATCACATACTAGGTCTATGTGAGTAAATACATGCATCAACACATTTATCACTTGCATCAACACATTTGTGATTATGCCCTCACACAGGTGTGTACATATACGCATCAACACATTTGTGTTTATGACCTCACACATACACACACACACATAACGCACCCGCGCACACACTCACTCACACACACTCACTCACACACTCACTCACACACATACTCACTCACACACACTCACTCACACACACATACACACATACACACACTCACTCACACACTCACTCACACACACTCAATCCACACACTCACTCACACACACTCACTCACACACATACACACACATACACACTCACACACACATACACACATATACATACACACACATGTCACTCACACACACATACACATACACACACACATGCACACACTCACACGCACACATACACACATACACACACACGCACACACACACATTCACTCACACACACATTCACGCACACACACACACACACACACACACACACACACACACACACACACACATACACACATAAACACACACTCCTGTAATTATAGATTAGGGCTGGAGCAATTCCATTAACAGACCTAGGATCTTGTCTGTTTTGGTGTTTGGTACAGTCGGTCTACCCTGCATGACTGAGTCATGGGGGATAAGTCTCCTGGGTTGTCTGGGTGGAAAGTGAAAGTCATAGTCAGTCACAGGTGGGCATTTAGGCGAGGTGGACAGGACAGGAGACAGGTTTGAGTCATTAGTGTTTGTTGTAGGTAGAGTCTCCACACTTCTGTACCCCTTTACTGCGTCCACATAACTAGCAGAAGGGGAGTGTGAGTATGTTGGTGGGACGAGTGGACGGTTACCATGGGAACAGAGGTTGTGTGTAAGGACTTCACAACCTCTGAAGCTGGGATGGAGTCTGTCACGGTACATGTCTTTCTTGGGTGCGCCTGACTTGGCGAGGAAGTAGGGGGTATTGTCAATGAAGGAAACTCCTTCCTGAATGCAGGTGTTTCTCAGGTTCATTGTGGACCATGAAGCTGCTGCACCGAGTGGGTGTCGTCCAAGGGGGGGGAGAAGAGAAGAGGCGTGTAGCGTGGCACGGGGGAACACCCTTCTCAGAAGACGTATCAGCTTGACCCAGTCTGCTGAGGAGACGGGCCCTGTGTAGCAGCTGTTGATTCCGACATGGAATACAACACGCTTGATGAGGGGTGAAGGGGGGCGTGATGAGAGCCACTGACACAGGTGGTCGACAGTCAGGCCAGGCACCGCCAGGTTGCAGACAGGGTGGCAGTGTGTTGGCATTCTTTGGCTGTCCACACCTACCAATACTGAGTCACCCAACAGCAGTGTGTTCACTTGCCGTGGGATTAATTTCTGCTTCAGAGCAGTTAAGGGAGATAGGCGGGGTGGGGGTTGGTTGGTGGCTGGGGACTTGGACTGCTTACGTGTCTGCGTATTATGATGTGTGGTTGTGGAGTGTGAATGAACAGTGTGGGGGGGTGTGCCAGAATGGGTTGCTTGCTTCTTTGATTGTAAGGGAAGTGGGAGTGAGAAGTCTTAGCATTGTCTGTAGAAATTGGCTGTTTGTTGGTCTGTGTGTGCATGGATGAAGTGTTGATTTGCTTACATTGTTGCAGGGGTTTTTCTGTAGTGGTTGTTTGGGAATCTGCTGCATTGTCTGAAAGAACTTCAAATCTGTTTGAAATATCTACGCTATATTTCTCTGTTTGTGTGCACAGTTCAGGACATTCTTTGCTTGCATTGTCTGTCTGAGTCACTGAATGTTGTGTCGGTTTGGCTGCACAGAGAGTCTGTAGTTGTGTCTTGGTGCTGTTGTTGACATTGCTTTGACTGTCTTTGAATGACTGGAGCTTGCTTGCTGTTTCTTTCAGTTGGCCTTGCTGGGTTTTGTGGCTGTCCTGCAATTCATTGATTTCATGTGACACTGCTTGTTTCATTATTTTCAAGGAGTTTTTTATTCTGATCTCTGAATCAGAGATGTTTTGGGCATTGTGATCTATTTGTTGTTGTGCCTGTAAAAGTTGCGATTCCAGTGTTTGTATTTTGTTCTGCATGTTGGAGATGGTGTGGTTTGCAGCAATGAGTTGCTTGTAGAGCATTGTAACTGTGACAGTGTCAGTTGACTGTGTGAGAGTGGAGTGTGCATTGTCCTGTTGTGTAGAGGTGTTTTCAGGTGTAGATGAGAGGCAAGCATCCGTGTGGTGGCAAGGAGAAGATGAAGGGGAGGGATCAGGACTGGGGGAGGGGGTAGGAGCCTGGTCGTTTGGAGGTTGGTAGGGAGGAGAGGAAGGAGAGGCAGGGGGGGTAGTGGGAGGGTCTGGAGAGCTTGATGGTGAAGGGAGGGGTTGATGATCAGGTGAGGGGTCATTGAGAAGGGCGGAGGTGATGGTCACATCTGTAGGTGGAGGAGGAGGGGGTGAGGTTTCTTCATCAGGGGATGAGGGATGAGGCAATGTAGTGAGTTGGGGGTGAGGCAAGGTGAGGAGTTTGGGGGGATAGGGTTGGGTGAACTGGAGGGGGGAGATGATGACTGGTCAGGTGAGGGGGATTTGTCATCAGCAGCTGCAGTCTGGGGGCACTGGGATGACATCACAGGAGGTGTGCTGTCCCTGATGGCTGGTAGAGTTTCGTGGCTTGGTGACGCAATGGAGGACAGCACATCTGGGGCGTCTTCTGTGGAAGGGTTTAGTTCAGCCAATTGATTCACAATGGCTTTCAGAGTTTCAAACTCCTTCTCCACCCACGACTGGCACACATTTCCCTGTATTAAAAGTTTTCCAGTTGAATGGTAAATATGAACATTAGGAGTTTGGTGGTGCCCTGATAAACCTGGATGAACGAGTGCCACAGTTCAACTGGAAGAGTTGGGGTGTACTCAGTAGGAATTGATAATTGGACTTTGTCATTTTTGTTCCTTTCAGAAAAGGTGGAGGAAATGCCTGATGGTTGGTATTTTCCACAGTATCTCTCATAAAATACGAATCTCCATAGGGGTAGTCTAGACTTGGGGAATCAAAAGTTACTTGGCATGAGTCTAGTGTGGGTTGTATAGTTTCACTAGAGAAGCACTTTGCACTCATGGAGCGTGTAGTAGGCCTCATTTTTAGAGGGACCTGGTAGTATATTGTACAGTGTGGTTAGAAACATACTAAAAAAAAAAAAAAAAAAAAAAAAAAAAAAAGGAATAGTAAAGAGAGAGAGAGAGAGAGAGAGAGAGAGAGGGGGGGGGGACGTTAATAGGTGCCTTCTGCCTTGTTGACCATTTCAATAGTGCTTAGGCTTACGGGTTGGCACAGAGAACGGCATTGTTCATGAGGCAGTTTATCACTAGGCCTATAATAAAAACAACATGTCAAACTAGGCTACACTGATCAGCTAATGTGTGTGTGTGTGTGCGCGCGCGCGCACGCGTGCGTGTGTGTATGTGCGTGTGTGTGTGTGTGTGTGTGCGCGCGCGCGCGCGTGCGCGTCTGTCTGTTATCTGTCGTTCTGTTTGTCTGTTTCTCTGTGTGAGTGTGTGTATATTCGTGTGTATCTTAACGGTCCATCAGCCATACAATCTTCAAATACTGTTTTCAAGTCATATTTTTAATCAGTCCTCCAAAATAAAATTGAGGGCAGAAGGGTAAGAGGCAGACCACCAACGTACGTACAGCCTACACTGTCAACATCACAGAGATCAGAGGTCTGGGAGGGCTACAGGAGATCGTAGAACTCAGCAGAGACAGAAGAGAAAGATGGCGAACCCTGGTGGCATTGTGTGGAGCTTGTGTGCGTTCCGATATTCGGCAACATATTTCAAACCTAAGATTTTCTCCTTCATTTTCCATTTTTTATCCGCCCCTGCCTTCAACATCTACCTGTCAAATTGTATAACATTTATAAATGTGTGTGTGTGCGCGCGCGCTCGTGTGTGTGTGTGTATGTGCGTGCGTGTGTGTGCGCGTGCGTGTGTGTGTGTTGTGTGTGTGTGTGTGTGTGTGTGTGTGTGTGTGTGTGTGTGTGTGTGTGTGTGTGTGTGTATTCGAATTTTCTAAAACTATAAATTGTTGTTGATTGCTTGTGTGTTGTATGGGTCGAATCCTTGCGCTTTGATTTGTTTTTACAAGATATAGCGCTATATAAATTCCATGTATTATTACTATTTCTCATTACTGTGTTTTGGATGTTTTTTTCTGTGGTATTGATATGTTTACATGTTTACTGCTTTAATGTATGGCTTGTACTCGCTTGAATTTCTCTATGTGATGATAAAGTGCTTTGAATTTGATTTTTAATTTAGCTCCTACCGACGATAGTAATTAAAGGTGGGGACAGTTGAGTTGAGCGATAGTGTCAGATTGGACTTTTTAAATTTCAGAAATGTAAAAATGTATCCCGAAAGAATTCTCCAAACAGAATTTTAACGGGATCTCTAGTGGTATTCTTTGACCTTGGTTGTCGTCCTTTACGTGTCAAATTATTAACTAATTGAAATTTGATGATTGTCAGTGTTTCACAGGTCACCCACCAAGGGATTCCTTCACAATCCAGTCCTGTCAAGTCAAGTCAAAAAGAAACTAATCATCCCATAAAAGGCGATAATATTATTATTATTACAGAGTACAACACTGACATGCCCACGGTATGGTAAAAGGCATTAAGTATGACTCTTCTGAACAAGATTTTGGTTAACGATTGTCTTAACAATCGATAATAGTTTTGAATTGAAATTCAAAATTCACGCACGCACATGAACGCACACACATACGCGCGGGCGTGCGCGTGCGCGTATGCACGCGCAGAACATCTTGCGCACACATTAAAATCCTGTTCCGCTTTTCGTAAGAGTAAGCCATCGTGTGCCGGTGGGAACAGATGACAAGATTTACAATACTGTATACACACGGGGACTGGATGTAAAAAAGCACATGAGTGCTTATTCCATTATCCTCGATATAAAAGAATTAAATAAATAGATAAAATAAAAATACGCACGCACACACACACACGCACGCACGCACGCACGCGCGCGCGCGCGCGCGCGCACGCACACACACACACACACACACACACACACACACACACACACACACACACATCGTAAATACTTATATCAAGAGTAATTCACATTCAAATGAATATGTATGAGGTACGATTAAACACTCTCAAGCCTGGGAAAGGACAACGCCGTTTTTACTGTTACACATAGAGCCTAGGAGAAATTCTTATAGGCTTGGGAAGGCATGGGATATATATATATATATATATATATATATATATATATATATATATATATATATATATATATATATATATATATATATAGTGTTTATGTAGGTGTACTTTTCTTGCTGCTAGCGATCGATTCAGAGGCTCTTTCTTTCTTTCTTGTTTTGTTTGTTCCTTAGCTAGAGCTCTGAAATTCCCCATTAGTGAGATTTTTAATTCTTTTAGTTCGAGGATAATGGAATAAGCAGTTATGTGCTTTTTTTACATCCAGTCCTTGTGTGTATGCAGTTTTGTCAATTTGTCATCCGTTCACACCGACACACAATGGCCTATTCTTCCGAAAAGCGGAACGGGTTTAACGTGTGCGCAAGATGTTCTGCGTGCGTTCGCACACTGGACCTCGGTTTATAGTCTCATCCGAAGGACTTTTGGGGGGTGTAGAGTCAACACTTATGTTAACTTCAGAGAAAAAATCCTCTTGAATGAGATTCAACCCGATTATCGGTTATGTAAGTGACCGGTTTTACCAACCGTTAAGGACACTGCATTCCGACTTGGAGGTTCGATAATAATTATGAAGGCAGGTCCTTTAATTTTCTTCCTTTTCTGACTGTCGTAGTATTGTGTCTGATTTCACAGAAGTATGTTCAAATCCTAATGATGTCAAGTAGCGGTGACCTCCCCCGTAAATCCCCACGCTTTACAGGAAAATAAAAATCCACATTCTCTTGTTCAACTCCAAAATCTTACCTACATAAACTCTTACGTTTTTGTCTGAGCAGCGTCAGCTTTTTCCCTGAAAGATAGAATAATAAAATAAAAAAGAATGTAGGCATGGCAAGTGACGTCAGCAGTTTCTTACGTCAAAAAGATTACAGTCTCACCCATTCTTTTTCAGACAAATGGTCATAGATCCTTTGAAGTCCGTACATCACGACCATTTCCCTATGGACAGGAACAGACTATAGCTTTCAGATCATCCTGCCCTCAACCAACTTACACAATAAACCAAAAGATTCCTCAGACTTTGCCAAAGCCACAAAAAGTAGAATTAAACCCCCCTACCTCAGTTTTTGGAACCGATTTGCTCCCGTATCAAGAGCTTCATAGAGACTTTTGCCTACGTGAAAGTAAGGTCTAGTTTGTGACAGCCAAAAAAGAAGAAAAAAGGTTTGGCTGGAAAGAAACAGTTGTAAAGTGCGCGGTGTAAGCTGAGAATGAGGCGTGAGAAGCAGCTGCTTTAGAGCTTAGTTCAGCTGTAAGTGTGGCGAAAGTGGGGTAAAACTTTGTCCATTGCCAGAACAAAGAGGGTCTGTAAGAATGAAGAGTTCCTATGGGAAATAACAGAAGACGCGTCTTGTTTCTAGCACACACCTAAAAAAACAGGCAGGTAGGCAAGTAAGCAAGCAGGCAGGCTTTGCGTGCGTGAATGTACACACGCACACACGCGGAAACGTATGATACACGTACACACAAACATACACACATGTATGCATGCATGACACACGTACACACAAAACATACATACACATGCATACACACATACACGCTCACACACGTACACACACATACGGTACATGCATGCATGTGCGCATGATGCAAACACATGTACACATGTAACATGTACACACACATACATGTGACATGTACACACACATACATAATACACACACATAAACACACGCGCGCACACACACACACACACACACACACACACACACACACACACACACACACACACACACACACACACACACACACACACACACACATTTCCCGTAAGTTTGAACAGAGCGTCTAATTTGTTTTTGACCAATATATCTACCTCCTTACCACCTTTCCTGTTAATCTTTTTTTTATGTATATTCCGGACACCCTCACCCTCTCCCTCCACTCTCTTCACAAAGCAGAGAAGGAAAAATCGATAAACAAAACTGTGTCTATACCTCTAAGCTAAAACTCGTTATACTTCTGTTATTGTTGCTGTTGTTGTTGCTGTTGTTGTTGTTGTTGTTGCTGTTGTTGCTGTTGCTGTCGTTGCTGTTATTGGTGTTAGTGTTGTTGTTGTTATTGTTGTTGCTACTGTTGCTGCTGTTGTTGCTGCTGTTGCTGCTGTTGCTGCTGCTATTGTTCTGCTGATGCTCTTAATGAAGATAAGAT
>CM060324.1:7866914-7869414 GCA_030674155.1 Stramonita haemastoma
CTCCGAGATGTTTTTTTCAAAGTGCTATTTTCTCCTGGAGTTAGCATTAGTGCCTAGTCAACTCCGCATGAAAGTCCTTTGGATGAAACTGTTGTAAACTGAGGTCCCGTGAGCGAACGCATGCAGAATATCTTGCCCACATGGTAAAACCTGTTCCGCTTTTCGGAAGAGGCCACTGTGTATCAGTGAGAACGGATGACAGTTTTTTCTTAAATACACAATGATGGGTTTGGACATCATCCACGAAGTTGTGATGCAGCTACCTTAATGATGGGCAAAAAAGAAATTGTTTACGTCAAATCGTACCATTGTGAACCTAGAAGCTCCAGCTAGCCGAGGAACAGCGGAAAAGTTGAACTTTTCTCTATTTCTTTTTGTCTGTCCTGACATTTTTCCCAGTGTTATGGTGGATACAAAAACAACACAGATTGTTAGATTTAACAAGCAGTTTTCTCTGTTCTTATGGCTGTGCGCTATCAGACATCTTCTTTATTAACAAAACTAAGAGAAAATGTGTGTTGAGCTCTTCGTCGTCGTTGCTGAACGCTAAGACAGCAATTCCAGAAGCACTGACAAATTTCTTAGTACGCTGAAGGCCCTCTAGGGGTCTAAAGAACTTTGTCCCTCGTCGGCAGATCAGTAAAACAGATATCGGTCCCCAGGTTTTGGTGTGATGGACAGGTATGGAGGAAATGTTCCACTGTCATGGGAGAAGTGCAGCAAAAACATATCACAGAATTACCAGTGTGGAACATGGCGGACCTGCGATGTCTGAGTCTGCAGTGTCCAGTCTTCAGTACCACAATCTAATGAAAGCCGGGCAACGTGTATCCTAAAGGTAAAGGTGTCCCATAACCTAGATGGCCGTAGGGGAGCGAGGCACCAGAGACTTCAGGTTCTCAAGGGGCCAGCATGTTGAGGGCGGCACCCATCTCCTCTCCTTATCTGCTTTACCTTCCCTGACTCTAAGAGGGCAAGTACCCATTTACAGCTGGGTGAACTGGGGGACTGTAGTAAAGTCAAGGCGCGCAAACGGTCACCCATCCAACTGGTAACCACGCTCGACGCTGCTTAACTTGACTGGAGGAAAGCGGACGCTCTGACAACTTAAAATGAACAAAGCTTTTTTTTTTTTAGCAAATATTTCGTTTCCATATTTACAGCAGAGAGACAGCTAAATTCTGCACAAAAACAGATACTTAGGGGTCAGGAAAAAAGATGACCCCAAGAGAAGGAAGGTATATCTTCTATACAGACATCAAAAGAAGATGATCTAAATATGGCTAACTGTTAAGGTCAGAAACACCTTGAAAATTACCATTCCGATTATCTACAACTTTTTACTGACGTATCAGTTTCAGAATAAAATAAAAGTTGGGCAGTATTTATCCTACCTGATTTATAAGTGAACAAAGCTTTTTCTACTGGCAAATATTTTTCCATATTAACAGCAGAGCTAAATGCAATCTTAATGGCCTTGAAGTGCATTTCTTACTCTTTTGTTGTTGTTTTTTCTCGGTCAAATTCTTTCTGATGCTGATTTAAAATAAGTTCTGTTTGCCATTTCAAACTGGCAAGGTAAGTTGCAGAACGACTTATAATTTGAAATAAAATTCCGAGCATACTGTAGAAAGGTAAAGATGTCCCATAACCTATGTGGTCGTAGGGGGGCGAGGCGTCAGAGACCTCAGCTTCTCTAGGGGCCAGCATATCGAGGGCGGCGCCCATCTCCTCTCCCTCGCTGCTTTACCTTCCCTGACCCTCAATAAGGCAGACACCCATTTATAGCTGGATGAATTGGGGGACTGCACTAAAGCCGAGGCGCGCAAACGGTCACTCATCCAATTGGTAACCACTCTTAATGCTGCTTAACCTTAGGGAAAGCGAGTGCTCTGACCACTGAGCTATCCCGTCCCCACTGTATCAAGCTAAAAGGCATGGGATTGGATTTTTGCTGGGTCCCATTATATTACTGAGTAGATTGCGCTGGAATGACACAATAGATTCTCTTGCTAAACAAGAAATTTCAGAAAGATTTTATGTCAATAAATTGCATAGAACTGGTTTAAGATTATCACCAAATGAAATCAAATAGATTTCGTAAAAAAGCCCTCTGTAATCTAAATACTAAAAATATTGCATTTTTGGACAGTCTTTCTTCCTCACGTAAAATAGTGATGATATTGTTCACACATTAAGTTTAAATGCTTGGAATACAAAATATCCCAAACGGTGACATGCTTATGTTCTCATTGTCTTACACTCCAGCATGTACCTTTTGATCTTTCCCTTCACCTTCACCTACCCTAACCCGTAATCCCGTGGGCCGTGGGGGGCATTACTGAAGATTTTGCAACCAGCTTCCTCCACTCCCCACGGTCCTCTGCTTTCCATTCTCCTTGTTCTTTAAGAATTGCATGCATAGATGGGAATTGTGTTTAGTTTGAAATATGGGACATTTAGAGTGCATTATAATCATATATAGAAGGGAATAGTTTTT
>CM060324.1:7871914-7874414 GCA_030674155.1 Stramonita haemastoma
CATCTGAGCTGCAGTGTACAAATAGTGTGTATGAATCTATCTGATTGGCAGGAGAGAAGGAGAAGGGATTTGGGTTGAGATAGTGAATGACCGATAGTTTTTCTGTCTCCTGTCTTTCTGTATCTCTGTGGAGGGAGAAATAGCTTGTGCAGTTTCACGTCCTTCCACGAAATAGTGACATCAGATGGAAAAGCGTGTGTGTGTGTGTGTGTGTGTGTGTGTGTGTTGTGGCAGGAGGGGGAGGGGATGGATAATAGATGGGTGGGTGTGCACATAACCAGTCAAGGGGATGGAGAGGGGGTCGAAATAGTCAAGTGCCTAGTACGTTGGATTCAGGATCTGACTTCAAACTGGAGACGCAGGTTCGAATCCTCGCTTAGAATGACCGTTTGAGCGCCTTGGCCTTCAGTACAGTCCCTCATTTCACCCAGCTGTAAATGGGTACCTGCCCTCTTTAGAGTTAGGGAAGTTAATTAAAGCAGTGAGGGAGAGGAGATGGGCGCCGCCCTCAATATGCTGGCCTCTTAGAGAAGCTGAGGTCTCTGACACTTCGCTCTCCTACGACCACATAGATTATGGGACACCTTTACCGTTTACGCCAGAGATGATATGTGGTATGGCTGCTGCAAACACCACACACACACACACCACACACACACACACACACACACACACACACACCTCTTGGCAGGTGCTTTCAAGAACTTGAAAAAAAAGTCCCTGAAACGTATGCTTGTGGTAGGGTTTAAATCCATGACTGTGAATGGAGAGTTGCATTGGGCTAAACACTGATTTGGTGAGTGGGTGTGTCTTTATATGGGAGGGGGAGGGGGGGTCTGTTTGTTTGTTTGCTTGTTTGTTGTGTTACGATGAGGGGTGGTTAAGTTTGTTTACTGGGGAAGGTGCGTTTGCTTGTATTGGTGTTGCTTGGGTTGGATTTTTGTTTTGTTTTATTATATTTTTTGTTGTTGGCTTGGTGTTTTATTTTGTTTTTATTTTTGTTGGATTTTCTTTGTTTTGTTTTTGTTTTTTGTTTGGGGGGGGGGGGGGGGAGGCTGCAAGCAAGGAGGGGGTAGCTCTTTCTTGTCTGTCTTATTCTTCCCTTTGTGTCTTTCTGATACTATGAAACTTTTTACATAATTTTCCATTCCTTTTTGTTTACATTAAAGAGTAAATTTTTCCCTACTTATTCATCCTACTTTTTATGGTCCGCCTTCAGTTTTATACCAGACTTGTGCAGATTTTGTGTTTGTTTTTTAAACTTCAAATGAAATTAATTTCTGCTTACTTATCTATTCAATTCTTTAATGGTCCAACTTTTTTCACTGCTAGTTTATTTAGTTTCAATTATCCTAAAGATGTGCGTGTAATTCTCTCTCGGTTTGTTTTCCTCTATATCATAAACTGTAATGATATAATTATAACAATGTGTGATGAACTCGAATAAAGTGTTTGATATTTTTAGTTGTTTTCATCCCCTGGTTTACTTGAATGTTTCGTGTGCATCTATGTCTTAGGCATGCGTGTGTGCGTTTGCATGAAATTTGATATATGTGTGTGTGCGGTGTGTGTGTGTGTGCGTGTGTGTTGTGTGTGTGTGTGTGTGTGTGTGTGTGTGCGCGCGCGCCATCTGAAAACAATCCTGTATGAATATGTATTAATTTCCTTATCAGAACAACGTTTTAACTATTATAAAAAAAAATTCAAGGACGACTCTCTTGTTGTCGCAGGTTCTTTTACCTGCACTGAATGAATGTTACATACAAGACCTCGATTTATTGTCTCATCTGATCTGAAAGACTAGCACCCAGAGCATCCACTCAACGTCTAGTGAAAGGGGGTAGACTTCCAGCCCAAATGGATTCAAACCCAGACTTCTTGCTTTCAAGGCAGATGTATTATCTGCAGACCACCGGTCCACTACCATCAGTACTTGAATTAAAATGATTTGATTTTCAACAAGCTAGTACATGACATTTTCTACTTAGAATGAAATATGCTTACACAACAGATCCTCACATGATATTTGAACTTTTTCAATGCCAAAAATAAAGTAGGTACAATTTTTGTTTTGCTTATATGTTTATTTGGTTGAGATTTTTTTTTTTTTTGGGGGGGGCTGTCTCTTTGTTTATTTTTGTGTTGGTTTGATTGCAATAAAAGTGCGAGTTTGTCTTTGTTTTTGTCGTATGTGTCTGTTTGATTGCGTAATCTTTGAATTATGTACATGACTCTTTCAATTTGAAAGTTCGGGGGTTTAAGCCTTTCTTTTTCCCTTTTGTTATTGTTGTTGATCTCTCTCTATCTCTCTGTCTGTCTCTCTGTCTCTGTCTCTGTCTCTGTCTCTGTCTCTCTCTGTCTGTCTGTCTGTCTGTCTCTCTCTCTTCTCTCTCTCTCTCTCTCTCTCTCTCTCTCTCTCTCTCTCTCTCTCTCTCTCTCTCTCTCTCTCTCTCTCTCCGCTCTCGCTCTCTCACACATACATTTTAAATCATATTTCTAC
>CM060324.1:7876914-7886914 GCA_030674155.1 Stramonita haemastoma
TGTGTGTGTGTGTGTGTAAGTGTGTAAGTGTGTAAGCGTTCAATTTCTTTTAACGTCTTTTCACAAATTGTGATATTAGACGGAAATGTGGGAGAGAGAGATAAAGACAAAGAAAGACAGAGGGGGAAGGGTGCGTGAATGTCAGGGGAAGAGGGTGTAGTTGGTAATGTATGGAAGATGGAATTTCAGAGGATCAATAGGGCCTACACGTGGATTGATAAAAAATAATAATAACAAAAACCTTAACATTACTTACCTAATAAACTACAATGAACAAAAAGGAAAATGCAGTTGTAACAATTCTTAACAAAAACAGTAATTCCAAAGAAAAAATGTGAGGTAATTTCACCTGAGAAAAAAGTCGTAATTAGCTTCCCCCCCCCCCCTCCCCCCCAAAAAAAAGAAACACCACCAACAATAACAACAAATAATTATTTAAAAAAAAAAATAATAAAAGCTAACCCTCTCAACAACACAAGAAAAGAAGAAAAAAAAAAAATCAAACATAAACAAAAGAGCAACCAACCCCCAAAACAAGAACGAGAATTCCCAACAATAGCAACGAGAAGCCAGTTATGAACATTATCACCCCCCCCTCTCCCTTCCCCAAGAAACAACCAAAATAAACAATAGGTATAACAAAAATTCCTGTGAACAGGAGACCTATTGAAACCCCCAAAAGTACAAGCAGGAAAGAAAAAAAAAATGGTTTTAGAGTGTCTTTAAAGTCCAAAGCAATCACAATAACAAACCAACTGGACTATGCATCAGCGATTTAAAAAAAGACATACATAAGTGGCAGACTGTTAAATATAGCTGATGGAGAAGATGCCATCAAAACGGGAATGTGCCCTTTTAAACTGCAGCATGTTAATATATGATCTACCGTTATATTATTACCGCATATGCAAAATGCATTTCCAGCATATTTTGTCTTGAAGCTATTCAATTTCCATCTACAAGCTAAGGAAACAATCTGCTTTGAACAATATATATCACGTTCTCGAGTTTTAACAAATGACTCAAATTTCCGTAGTTCTTTGTGTGCATCTAGACAGCCCAGCCTTCTTTCCTCACAATGAAATAAATTTCGTTGTGATTTTATTATGATATGATAACACTCTTGTAGTGAAAATGGGAGTACTAATTGTGTCACCTCTGATGAACCCTTTGCTCCTTTTTTTGCTAGGATGTCAACTTTTTCATTGTAGTAAAAACCACTGTGAGATGGAATCCAACAGAAAGTTAATTCTGAGCCCTTTAAAGACAAAAGATGAATCAAATGGCAAATTTCAATGACAACTTCAGATCTAACTTTTGTTTGCAAAGAACTAATGGCATTAATTACTGATTTAGAGTCTACACAAAATAGAATTTGAAAAATGGTTTTAGGAAAACTGACGAAAAAATGTAGAGCCATCAATATTGCAACTAGTTCCGCTGTAAATATTGATATACCTTCACCAAGATGAAATTGGTTTTCGGATTTTAGATCTGGTATAACATAAGCAGCACCAGCGTTATTGTTTAGTACTGAGCCATCTGTAAACACTTTTAAATGATTAGGATAGTTGTCTTCCAAATGAATCTTGGCATGAGAAGATACTAAATTTATATTGTCCTTTTTCGCTATATCAATGTAATTGATATCAAACATTGCTCTATTTAATTCCCAGAAGGGAATAGGGACAGTGCAATCCCGTTGTGCTACATTTCCTGTTAGATCTAACCCACAATTTGTAAAAACGTTAGATGTGTATGTTCTCAAGGTGGTATGTGATGATATACATCTTGCTCTCTTAGGAAAATCGTTATCAGATTTAAGATTAATCACGGATTTCAGATCATTTTGAACAGACAAACTTCGCAACAAAAATTTACTACAAGCAACACTCCTATAATCTTCCAAAGGTAAAACCCCTGACATACTGTATGTTTTTAAACAAGAGGCATGGATAGGTAGGCCTAGAGCAAGTTTATATGCCCTGCAGTCTATGCTTTGGAGTTTTTTCAAAAGATATTTTGGGGCACTAAAAAAAACTTCCTGGGCAAAAGTTAATTTCGAACGAATTAAAGATGTTGAAAGATGCAACAAGGTAAAAATATCTTGCCCCCATGGCTGTTTACTGACAATTTTCAAAATGTTCAAGCTTTTTCTTGCTTTAGTTAAAATATATTCAATATGTTTATGCCATGTTAATTTTGATGTTAGAAAAACTCCAAGGAATTTAACTACTTCTTTATAGTGTAAAATACCACCATTTATTTTAAAACTTGGCATTTCCCTTGGATTTGCTCCATTATTAAAGAGCATCATGTGAGTCTTATCATTTGAAAGCTGTAATCCATTTTCGGTCATATACTTAGCTATAGCATTTAAATCGTTTTGATACAATTTTTTAGTGTAATTCAGAGACCTAGCAGGTGTGTTCTTTTTCATCGCAACTTTCATCCATACACATATATCATCGGCATATTGAGATAATTCTACATTTTTTGAAAGATTGTCTGGCAGGTCATGCATTAAGATATTAAATAACATGGGAGCAATAACGGAACCTTGTGGAATACCCATTTGTAGTGATCTTGTAGATGAATATGTAGTTCCTACTTTAGCCTGAATTTTTCTGTTTTCTAGAAAACTTTTAATGAAACCATACATCTGCCCTGACAAACCAATATTCTGGAGTTTATATAGTAAACGTGAATGCCATAACCTGGTCATAAGCCTTAGTTATGTCAAAAAATGTTGCTAACAAACATTTCCGCCTTGCAAACTGATATTTGACCTGAGTTGTCAGCTTTACTAAATGATCAATAGAAGATCTACCTTTTCTGAATCCTGCTTGATTTACGGGAATAATTTTCTTCTTTTCACAGTAATATACAAGTCTGTTTAAAACAATTTTTTCTAACAGTTTACAGACACAAGACGTAAGTGCTATGGGCCTATAACTATTCACATTTGTTTTTGGTTTACCGTCTTTATGCACAGGGACAATAACTGACTGTTTCCAAACTTGAGGTAATACACCACTCTCCCAACATTTTTGAAAAATATTGTAGAGAATGTGTATCCACTTGTCTGACAAGTGTTTAATCATTTCATTTGAAATGGCATTGTGTAAGCGTGTAAGTGTGTAAGTGTGTGTTTGTGTGTGTGAATCAATACGTGCGTGTGTGCGTGTGTGCATTTGTGTATAATAATTATATGTGCGTGTATGTGTGCATATTTATGTGAGTGCGTACGTGTTTATGCGTGTATGTGTCCGTGTGTTTGTGCGTGCGTGCACGTGCACACGCATGTGGACACACTGTCTTTTATTGATTATCTGGAAAGTCAGAACAACAGACAGGCAAGGTCTCCAGTGATGGGGTGTCAGCAGACGGCTGTTGGGAATGACACTGAAGGGGTGGGGGGACCCCAAAAGACAGAGAACATTGCTGCCACAGCTTTTTGTTGTTGTTGTTCTTGTTCTTGCTCTTGTTCTTCTTGTTCTTGTTCTTCTTCTCTTTCTTCTTCTTCTTCGTATTCTTTTTCGCATTCTTCTTCTTCGCATTCTTCGCATTCTTATTCGTATTCTTCGTCGGACTCTTCTTCTTCTTAGCTTTTTTGTTCTTGTTCTTGTTCTTGTTCTTCTTGTTCCTCTTGTTCTTCTTCGCATTCTTCGCATTCTTCGCATTCTTATTCGTATTCTTCTTCGCATTCATTTTCTTCGTATTCTTCTTCGCATTCTTCTTCGCATTCTTTTTTGCATTCTTCTCATACTTCTTCGTATTCTTTGCATTCTTCGCATTCCTCTTCTTCTTCGTATTCTTTTCCTTCTTCGCATTCTTCTTTGCATTTTGTTTTATTCTTTGCAGTCTTCTTTGCATTATTCTTCTTCTCAATTTTTCTTCTTCGCATTTTTGTTAGCATTCTTCTTCACAGTTCTTTGCATTCTTCTTTGAAATTTTCCTTTTTTGTCTTTTCTTCGTCTTCTTTTTAACATTTTCACAATTCTTCACAATATTTTTCCTTCTTCTTCTTTGCAATGTTCTTCTTCCTCACATTTTTTTCTTCTTTTTTTGCATTTTTTGCAACTCTTCTTCTTCCCATTTTTTTTTGCAATTTCTTGCAAGTTTTTGCAAGTTTCTTCTTCTTGTTCTTCTTCTTCTTCTTCTTCTTCTTCTTCTTCTTCTTCTTCTTCTTCTTCTTCTTCTTCTTCTTCTTCTTCTTCGTATTCTTTTTTGCATTCTTTGCATTCTTTGCTTTCTTTGCATTCTTCGCATTCTTCTTCTTCTTCTTCGCATTCTTCGCACTCTCCTCTTTGCATTCTTCTTCTTCTTCTTTGTATTCTTCTTCGCATTCTTCTTTGCATTCTTCTTCACATTCTTCTTCGCATTCATCCTCGCATTCTTCTTTGCATTCTTCTTTGCATTCTTCTTCGCATTCTTCTTTGCAATTCTTCTTCTTTGCAATTCTTCTTCTTCTTCTTTGCATATTTTTTTTTCTTTTTCTTTTCCTCTCCTTCCATACATACTCTCCCTTTTTTCTTCAATCTCCCTCGCTTTCTTCACAGCCATGGCACAAACTTTCAACCGTCTGAACATCATGCCACAAAAAAGAAAACGAAATTAATATCCTGATAAATCTCTCTTTGAAAAAAAGCCGATGGTAAACCTATACCTTCCAGCCCAAGATCAAAGAAGAAAAATGGATCCTTACTAGAAAAAGAACGAGACAAAATGGTCTTTGAACGATCAGGGTACCTTCTAGTTTTTTCTTCTTTTCTTTTTTTTTGGGGGGGAGGGGGGGGGATGGGAGGGGTGGGATTTGTTCCAAGAAGCTTGTCACGCTACCTGAAAACTTGGTAATAGATGACAAGCAAATCTATTAAAAAAAATATTTAAAAAGTGTGTGTTCGTGAAGTTTCTTTCGGCTAATAAATATCTTCAAAGAATACTGCTGAGCTGAGAGTGTCTTTGTCCAGGGAAGAAAAGCATTGTTCATATGATTATTATCAGTGTGTTTTATTTATTATTTAATCATTTATTTATTTAATCTTTTATCTATTCTTTTATCTATTTATTCTTTTATTTATTTATTCTTTTTTATTATTTATTCTTTTACTTCGAGGATAATGGAATCAGCACTTACGTAATTTTTTTTTAATACCCATTCCCCGTATGTATATGTAGTTTTATAAAATTTTGTCATCTGTTCCCACCGGCACACAATGGTCTTCCCTTACGAAAAGCGTTTTGTGTAGATAGACTAAATGCTGCAGTAAGTAATACCCCCCCCCCCCCCTTTCGGGTCTTGTCATTGAGGTCAACGCCTCGGGTCTATTATGAGATCAAGAGCGAACAGTGATGGCTAGGCAAATTCTGAGTGCCACACAAACGAATTGAAACAAAACAGACTCTGTCTGTCTGTCTGTCTGTCTGTCTGTCTGTCTGCCTCTCTCTCTCTCTCTCTCTCTCTCTCTCTCTCTCTCTCTCTCTCTCTCTCTCTCTCTCTCTCTCTCTCTCTCTCTCTCTCTCTCTCTCTCTCTCTCTCTCTCTCTCTCTCTCTCGGGACGGATAGCCTAGTGGTCAGAACATTGCGCTGGCAATTTGACGACCCGGTTCGAGTCCGGTCGAGATTTTTTCTCCTGGAGTTAACATCAGTGCTGACTCCACTCTCCCCAAAAGTCCTTCGGACGAGACTTTAACCGAGGCCCCGTGTGCGAACGCATGCAGAACATCTTGCGCACACGTTAAATCCTGTTCCACTTTTCGGAAGAGTAGGCCATCGTGTGCCGGTGGGAACAGATGACAATATTTACAAAACTGCAGACACACGGGACCGGATGAAAAAAAGCACATGATTGCTTATTCTGTTATCCTCGATATAAAAGAATAAACTAAACTAAACTAAACTAAACTAAACTAAACTAATCTCTCTCTCTCTCTCTCTCTCTCACTCTCTCTCTCTCTCTCTCTCTCTCTCTCTCTCTCTCTCTCTCTCTCTCTCTCTCTCTCTCTCTCTCTCTCCTCTCTCTCTCTCTCTCTCTCTCTCTCTCTCTCTCTGTATATATATATATATATATATACATATATATAAATCTATATCTATATCTATATATCTATAATCTATCTATCTATATATATATATATAATCACAAACACACACACACACAAACACACACATACAAACATACAAACATATACACACACATACACACACTTAAACACACACACACACACACACCACACACACACACACACAACACACACACACACACACACACACACACACACACACACACACACCACACACACACACACACACACATATATATATATTATATATATATATATATATAAAATTTATATATATATATATATATATATGAAAAAATATATATATCTCACCTAACCCCCTCCCTCCCCCACACGCGCAACACACACACACACACACACACACAACACACACACACACACACATCCACCCCCACTCCCACCCACAACACACACATCCACCCCCCCCCCCACACACACACACACACACATCCACCACCCCACCCACCACCACCCCACACCACCCCCTGCACACACACACACACACACACACACACACACACACACACACACACACACACACACACACACACACACACACACACACACACACACACACACACACCACTACAAATCACACCTACCTGAGGAAGACGGTGACCCCCAGTGTGGGCAGGTCCTGCTTCATGATGTCCCAGGTACCCTGCACCACCTGCACCTGCTGGGCTGTCAGGTATTTGTTCAGGTACTGGCTCTTGGCGCCCCCTGCCGGCTCCAGGCACCCCACAGTCTGCGCGTTGCCCATGGTCCTGAGTTCAGATCTCTTCACTCTTCGCGCAGACACACACCTCACAGCCTCCTTGGTTGCTCTTTTATTTTTTGTTGTTTTTTGTTTTTCTTTTACTTTTACACCACTTTTAGTCACTGTAGATGTTTCTTTCTCTCACCATGGAAGGTAGAGTGCCAAAAACAACTTTTCTGTCTAGGTTTTGTTTGTTTGGGTGGCTTTTTGTTGTTGTTTTTAAGGGGGATGCTCTTGCTGTTTTTGTTATTGTTTGTTTTTTGGGTTTTGGTTTATTTGCTACTGTTTATTTCACAATAGTTTAAGTCATGTTGGTTTCTGCTTTAACATCCCCAAAGATGACATCCGAGCTTTTATCATGTCGCTAAATTGTTGATGTGTTAATGAATCAGAAAATGTCATTGAACTTTGAATAAAATGTCATTGACCTTTGAATAAAATTCAGATTTTCAGAATGATACAAACTAGCAGAGAGTTTTTACTACATCATAATGAAAAGTTGAAAACCTGATACTTATTTAAAATTTAAAAAAATAAATCTTTAAGATTGCAGATACAGAAAAGTTTTTCTTCGTAGCATCTACGATAGTGCTGTTTTTCTGTAGTCCATACACATTACTTCACAATGTACACAAACATGTCAAAATCCCGCGATTTTCCAGTGAATGACAGGTAGCCAGGAATCAACAAAGCAACAGATTCTTTGGCCTTTAAGAGTAAAAAAAAAAAAAAAAATCAAAGATTTTTTTTACAGACGCAAATTTTGCACCAGTTGGAACGCTTGGACACAAAGTTTTTATGGGTGTAACAGTTCATACAAGGTTCACTTCTCAGGGGAAAAAATGTAAAGGTGTCCCATAACCTATGGGGTCGTAGAGGAGCGAGGCATCAGAGACCTCAGCTTCTCTAGGGGCCAGCATATTGAGGGTGGCGCCCATCTCCTCTCCCTCAATGCTTTACCTTCCCTAACCCTAAAGAGGGCATGTACCCATTTTTAGCTGGATGAACTGGGGGGTTGCACTGAAGTCAAGGTTCGCAAACGGTCACCAATCCAACGGGTAACCACGCTCGATGCGGCTTAACCTTAGCTTGGGGAAAGCGAGTGCTCTGACCACTGAGCTATCCCGTCTCCATAATTTCAGGAATATGTTTCACAAAAAAGGAACTTGTCCTTTTGTTAATGGTGGTGATAGTATTGTTGCTGCGGCTGTTGCTATTGATTTTATTTCTGCTTCTACTGCTATTCAAAGCTGAAAGGTGTTGCTGCTACAGTAGCTTTTGCTGTTAATGCTATTATTCCTACTGATGCTGCTGCGCTGCTGCTGCTGCTGCTGCTGCTGCTGCTGCTGCTGCTGCTGCTGCTGTTGCTGCTGCTGCTGCTGCTGCTATTCAAAGCTGAAAGGTATTGCTGCTACAGTAGCTTTTGCTGTTAATGCTATTATTCCTACTGATGCTGCTGCTGGTACTACTACCACCACTACTACTTCTGTTCCTGTTTTACCAGGATTGTGGTTTATTATCCGTATGCTGCTGTTTCTACTGCTGTACCACTGGTCTTTTTGTATCCTTAACCTGTGAAATTATGTCTCTTCTTTAGTATCCTTAACCTGTGAAATTATGTCTCTTCTTTAGTATCCTTAACCTGTGAAATTATGTCTCTTCTTTTTATTACATTATCTAAGTTGTTGATAGCGGCAGGGGATGCTTTATGTCGATACGTCGCGCTATAAAAAAAATGCTATAACTACTTAGTCAACAAACTTATCGTGGGGTTCACAAGGTAAACGTAACATGTCAAACTTTAATCATCTTCTAGTAAATGACAAAGAAAAAGTGGAAGTGAAAGGTGGGAAAAGGTAGAAGTGAAAAGTGGGAAAAGGTAGGAGTGAAAAGTGGGAAAAGGTAGGAGTGAAAAGTGGGAAAGTTGAGGGTGAAAAGTGGGAAAAGGTAGGGGTGAAAAGTGGGAAAAGGTAAGCATGAGATATGGGAGGAAAAGTTAAAAGTGAAAAGTGGGAAAAGTTGGGAGTAAAAAGTGGGAAAAGGTGGCAGAGAGTGTATTGGATTGTATTGTATTTTAGTGTAATGTGGTGTACTGTTATGTATTGCATTGTATTGTATGTATTTCATTTTATAGCACTTTAAGTTAAAGCTAAAGTCTGCCCGAGCCTAAGGCTCATTAGGCCGGTGCTTATCCCGGTTTCTGTGGCGTTAAGCGACCGAGAGTCATAGACTCCCCCCTGGATAGGACGCCAGTCTATCGCAGGCTTAACCCCCAACACAAGGTTGGTACCCCTTTTACACCTGGTTGGGGTGAGAAAATAGCCGTAAAGTGTCTTTTCCAAGGGCACAACGCCATAGCCAAAAGCTGGGATCGAACCCGCAACCTTTAGATTACGAGTCCAACGCCCTAACTACAAGACTACAGCGGCGACTATACCACTTTAAGCCACAGCATATTTCTCTGCGTGAAATTCAGGCTGCTCTCCACAGGGAGAGCGCGTCGCCACAAGACCAGCGCCACCCCTCCTTTTTTTCTGTCTGTTCCTGTCTGCAACTTTATTTGCTTCCCTTGTATGTGTCAGTTCAGATTAATCTCTCCCTTCGGTGTCACTTCAACTGACGCCTCACTGAAAAAAAAAGTGACGTCTAGAAATTCTTTGCTAAAAATTCCTTCTTTTCAATCCCTCTCTTTGGTTTTGCTTTGTTACATTTTCTACCTGTAACCCCATTTTTTGCATATTTTTCTCTTTTCTTGATTCATTCACCTGCCTTTTTTCCACAAAGACGTAAAAGATAACAAATTTTCCTGCACAGAAGTGGGATGCGCTGGGCCTGACTTGCTAGGCGCTTGACGGCAGCGCGACACATTTTTGCTCATTTGGCATGTAACAATATTTACATTGATGTATGAGCGTTAGACGAAGAAGGAGAACCAAATATGCAAGATTAGCGAGACAGAATTTATAAGCAGAGTGACCTAAGCAAAGAGATAAAAACCATAATGCTCACCTTCACTTAAAATAATATGATAAGGCAATGTCCTTTTTCTTGAATTATGTGTCTATACCTTTAAATATCTATCTACCTTTTACACCTTCCTTTTTGTTTCTGAACCCGATTTTTTGCTGTTAATTTCTTTTACATCATAAACCA
>CM060324.1:7889414-7894414 GCA_030674155.1 Stramonita haemastoma
AGAGAGAAGAGAGAGAGAGAGAGAGAGAGAAGAGAGAGAGAGAGAGAGAGAGAGACAGACGACAGACAGAGACAGCAGACAGAGACAGACAGACAGACAGACAGCAACAGACAGACAGAGCAGACAGACAGACAGACAGACAGACAGACAGACAGACAGACAGACAGACAGATTGTGTTAATTGGTTTTTGTGGGGTTTCTTTCTGGTTGTTATTTTTTCTAATTATAGATATAGATTACTTTTTTTTTCCCCCTTTCTAATTATCATTTTATGGGATGTATGAGTGTGTGTGTGTTTGTGTGTGTGTGTGGTGTTGTGTGTGTTTTGTGTGTGTGTGTGTGTGCGTGCATGCGCGCGCGCCTGCGTGCGTGCGTGCGTGCTTGTGTGCGTGTGGCGGGGGGGGGGGGGGGGGGGTTGCTGACTAGCTGGCTGGCTGGCTGGCTGGCTGACGTAAGAGATTACGTAATAACGGTGACAGCTCTCACTGTTCCCTGTTGTGGAAGACTTCTCTCTGCATAAAAATGGCTTCAAATGCCGGGTTTTTAGGTTTTTAAGCAACATGCCAAACGGTGGAATGGGGAACGGAATAGCATGGTGGTCAGAGTGATGCGCTCGTGATCTACTGACCCGGGTTCGAATCACGTTTAAGATAATTTTCCTCTGGAGGTAACATGAATACCGACTCTACTCCTCTCAAAAGTTCTTCGGATGAGACTATAAACCGTGGTCCCTTGTGCGAACGCACGCAGAACATTCTTCGCACACTTAAAAACCCATTCTGCTTTTCGGAAGAGTACCGGTGGGAACGGATGACAAAATTTACAAAACTGCATACACACGGGGAGTGGATGTAAAAAAAAAAAGCACATGAATGCTTATTCTATTAATATTTTTTTAATAAAAGAATTAAGTTGAATAAAATAAAAAATACGAACATACTTTCTGAAAGCATGATCTAGCTAAAATTATTGTTTTGTCCATTCGGAATGCCGTGGGCTTAATAGTATAAATAGCCCCCTCCCATTCTGAAAGTTCTGTGCTAGTAATTCCTCTTTTCTATCCCTCTCTTTGCTTCTGCCTTGATCATTTCCTCTCTGTCATCTGTTTCTTGTATTATTTCTGCCTTCTTGGTCCATTCTGTTGGCTTTCTGTCCAGGAAAGACTTAAAAGATAGTAATTCTCTTCCAGACGAAAGTCGGATGTGCTGGGCCTGACTTGTCAGGTGCTTAACGGCAGAGCAACGCAATTTCGCTCACATGAAAAACAACAATAATTGCTGTTTAAGCGTTCGACAACGAAGATGCATTCTAGGAAATATTTTCAACAATTGAAGGCTTTAATAAAGAAACCAGATATATCAGTTCTGTTGCCCATTGTTTTGCTTTCAATCGGTTGCTGATTTTATCAAAAGTTCGTTTGAAAATTTCCCATAGTTATTGTCGACGACATTGAAATGCAGGAAACTTTGTTTCGTTTAGATTACAGACATCTTGGGGGAGGGGGGGTTGGGGGGGGGGGGGGGGGGGACAAAAGACTTGAAATGCGGCCTCGTCAATATAATCTACATGTTTCTCCATTCTAAATCGCACTGTAATTTTTTTGTTAACCATAATTTTATCTTAATGCTTTGAAACAACCAGTTAGGCATAAACGTTTTTGCGCTGACGAAGTTGAAATGTGCTTTTTTAATTAAAAAAAAATCTTTTCTCAGTTGATGTCAATTGAAACCAATTCGATACGGAAAAAGCAATCTTTTGCGGTAATGCTAATAATTTGTTGTTCAAATGTTTTTCTAATTTTGTCTAAGAGAATGAAGGACAATTACTTTTTTTTTTTTTACAAACAATGACTGATTTTGTTTCTGTTACTATGGAAGTGAGTTAAAGTCTTTCGTTGAATTGAATTATTCATCTGGAGATTTGTTTGTTTTCCTACTTCGTTCAAACTGAAAAAGAGATGGGAGAGGGATAGAGAAAAGACGGAGTGTGTGTGTGTCAATCAATCAATCAATCAATCAATCAATCAAATTTTTATTTCCAGATGGTACATTGAGTAAGCAGCGATCTGCTTTTTTCCATCAAGCCATCTATCTAAAGAAAAGAAAAGAAAAAAATCAAAACAATAGCAAAAATCAAATCCAAAACAAAACAAAAAACCAACAAAAAACAAAGCAGAAAATCCCTAGCAAACAATAAAGCCAACAAAAGAAAGAAAAGGGGAAAAAAGCAAACAAACAATTTAAAACAACAACAACAAACATTTCACCAACATTAATTTGCTAACATGATTTCAACAACTTTAAAATGAACTATGCCTATAAATAATACAAGCAACTACTATAACAACAACCAAAAGAGAAAAAATAAAAATAAAAAAAATAAATAAATAAATTAAAAAAAAAAAAAATCTTCTCAAAAGCCATACACACATATGCACATACACCCACACACCCACACACACCACACACACACACACCTGTCCACCTACACACACCACACACACACACACACACACACACACATACACACACACACACACACACACACACACACACACACACACACACACACACACACACACACACACACACACACACACACACACACACACACACACACACACGGTTTGCGCTCATCCACTCAGCTCGTATACTCGTAGGTACATGCACACATTTAAAGCCTTTTTAAAAATCATATAGTGTCAAAAAAACAAAACAAAACACACACACACACCACACACACACACACACACACACACACACACACACACACACACACACACACACACACACACAACAGCTTATATCAATTACAATGTAACCAAAAAACATTATTTAAGACTAAATAATAATAAGAAGAAGAATTTTTAAAAAAAAATAATAATACACACACACAAAAATAAATTTAAAAAAAGAAAAAGAAAAAAAAGAGTAAAATAAAAAAAATTCTATAAACAATTTATGTCTGATTACAATATCTCTATACTTCAATTCATACTTTATATTTTTAAAAGAAGATAAGGAAAAAACAACAAACACAACAATACCTTATAATAATACCCATCGTCACTGAGAGGAAATACACATACGCTAACAAACATACAATCAAACAAAAGAAAAACAAAAACAAACAAACAAACAAACAAAAAAAAACACATAGAAACACACCAAAAAACAAATAATCAAACCAAAACATCAAAAAAACCAATCCACACGGATTATATATTAGAAGGAAGAAAAGAAAAAAACAACTAAAGCAACAATACCATATGATAATACCCATCACCGCTGGTGGAGTAACATAACAAACATATGGGCATGCACACATTTAAAATTATTGTTGTTGTTGTTTTTTAAAGTCATATGGTGTCAAACAACTTATATCAGTTATAATGTCACCAACCATTATTTAAGACTTAAAAAAAAAAAAAAATCCATGAAATGTCAATAAGCAACTTATGTCAGATTACATTATCTCCACACTTCAATTGATACATATATGTTATGAGGAAGAAAAGAAAAGAAAAAACAAAACAAAACAAAACAAACAAAAAAAACAAAACGAAAAACAAACGCAACAATACATATGATAATACCAATCTCCACTGAGAGGAAATAACATATACACTAACATACATTCAAACTAACAAAAAAAAACTAACAAACAAACAAAAGCAACAGAGAACCAAACAAACATAATAAACGGAAAAAAAAAACCCAAACAAAACAAAACTAAAGCAAAAAACAAACAAAAAACAAGCAAACAAACAATCACAACCCCCCCCAAAAAACACCCAAAAAAACCCACACACTCAAAAAAGAAAAAATTTGGAGGGGGGGTGGGAACGGGTGGGGAGGGGGGTATCAAAGAGGAAGGGGGAAAACACAAACAGCAAACAGAAGAATTATAATAATGATTTATGATTATATTCATAAATAAAAAACCCTACACATATGAACAAAAAACAAACAAACAAACAGACATTCAAACAAACAAACAAAAAACAAACAAAACAAAAAAACATACACAACAACAACCAGAACCAAAAAATAAGGCCTTTCCACTTATCAAAATAATATAAATATAATAGTGCTAATAGTCCCATTAATATAATTGATAAAATAATATTTTTTAAAAATATTTATCCTGAAACCTATTAAACTGGGTAAGTGGAAAAAAAAAAAAAATCCAATCTAGTCGTCAGATCAGTGGTTTGGTTTTCTCCTTGTGAATTTGCAGAATATACACGTGTTTACATACATCACTTATTCCCTATCCTGTTCAAAATTGAATTATAAAAAAAATATTAAAAAAATTAAATAAAAAAATATTTAAAAAACTACAACAACAAAAAAAACAAACCCTTTCTCCACCTTTTCCCCCTTCCACATACATATATAGCAAGCAAAGTGTAGATTTTTCAGTCACAGTGAGCCACACGTGAAAGATTTTTCGGGGTTAGCAGAGAGTATCAATATCTTTAGCCTGTTCTAAGTATGGTTGATTGGATTGATGTGTAGTTCTTAAACATTTTTGCATAAGCCCATTAAGTGATTTTTCAACTGATTTTTGAACTGATTTTTATTTTTGATACATTTTAAATGTTTTGGGAGCTTGTTCCATAAATCACTACCTGAATATAGGAAGCTTGTTTTGTAAAGATTGTTTCTGGGTCTGGGAAATGTTAGTAGATGGTTATGCCTGTGCTCATTAATTTTGAATCTATTGGTGATCTTGGGAGGGGCATTTCCATTGACAACTTTTTGTACAAATAGAGCTTTATTGAAATAAAGCCTGTTTTGAAATGTAAGAATATTTGTTAGCTTATAATCATTGATGGTTAGGGAGCTTGATTTTAAAAGGACAAGTTTTAGTGCTCTTTTATATAATCGATGGATGAATTTCAAATTAGTTTCACTGCAGTTGTCCCAAAGAGATGAGGCATAGTCAACTATAGGCAAGATGTGTCCACAAAAAAAGAGTTTGCGTGAATGACTATC
>CM060324.1:7906914-7926914 GCA_030674155.1 Stramonita haemastoma
GTTATGGGGACAACAAGAGGTGTGGAGGCCAGTTTTTGACTTCTTGTTGAGTCAAGTGGATGGTTGGTTAAGTTGAGTTGGTAAGTGGGAAGATTTATTCTTTATTTATTTATTTATTCATTTATTTTTTTATATCGAGGATATTGGGATAAGCACTCTTGTGCTTTTTTACATCCAACCCCCGTGTGGATGCAGTTTTGTAAATGTCATCTGTTCCCACCGGCACACGATGGCCTACTCTTACGAAAAACGGAACAGGATTTCACGTGTGCGTAAGATGTTCTGCGTGCGTTCACACACGGGGCCTCGATTTATAGTCTCACCCGAAGGACTTTTTGGGAGAGTGGAGTCAGCACTGATGTTTACTCCAGGAGAATAATCTCCTCGAACGGGAATCGAACCCGGGTCGTCAAATTGCGAGCGTAATGTTCTGACCACTAGGCTATCCCGGCTTCGCGTCTTCGTTGCTTATGTGGTCTCTGTAGGAGATGCCAAGGAATCTCCGGAAGCATCTCATCTCTACTTCTCGCACTCTTCTCTCCAAATCAGCAGCACTCAAAAGACTAACTAAAATAAATAAACAAACAAATCAATCAATCAACAAATAAACATACAAACACAAGACTGACCGCAATCTTCTCGAAAGACCTGGCCATCATGGCGATGAGGAGATTGACCAGCACAATGATGATGGTCATGTGGTACAGAGCCGCCAGGATCTTGCCCACCTCCATCGTCACCGCCCCGTTCTGCTTGTACGGCTCAGGAACGTCCAACACATGCTCCCAGGCCCCGCGTCCGTAGATCCACCAGAAGACTGTGCGGAATCCGGTGATGAAGCTGTTTTTTGAGCGAGAGGGGGGGGGGGGGGTAGTAGAAGAAGAAGAATTTTGAAGAACGTGGATGTGATTATTGTTGTTTGTTGGTTTGTTTGTTTGTTTGTTTTCTGTGTGGGACTCTGTGTGTGTGTGTGTGTGTGTGTGTGTGTGTGTGTGTGTGTGTGTGTGTGTGTGTGTGTGTGTGTGTGTGTTGTGTTTGTGTGTGTGTGTGTTGTGTGTGTATCGTAATGTGGTGTGTGTGTGTGTGTCTTTGCTCTCTCTCTCTCTCTCTCTCTCTCTCTCTCTCTTCTCTCTCTCTCTCTCTCTCTCTCTCTCTCTCTCTCTCTCTCTCTCTCTCTCTCTCTCTCTCTCTCTCTCTGTCCTCTCTCTCTCTGTCTCTCTGTCTCTGTCTCTGTCTCTCTCTGTCTCTCTCTCTCTCTCTGTCTCTCTCTCTCTCTCTCTCTCTCTCTCTCTCTCTCTCTCTCTCTTCTCTCTCTTCTCTCTCTCTCTCTGCATGCACCACCTGCGCGCGCGCAATGCAGTACATCACTACATCAACATATCTCTACAAGACAACGTCTACAATACAGGACAATTTGATAGCAGCAGCATGAAGGAGTCAAACGGAGAGAAGAGGAGAGAGAGAGCACTGACTGACTTTTTGAAGCTGGTGGCTGCATCCTCATCAGTGATGGCGGAGGCAGGGACGTTTGTCAGTGTCGCAGTACCACCAGTACAGGTTTCGTAGACTGACGATAAAGGCTATGACTGCAATGGCCGTGAAGACGAAGAACTTCACAAAGTCCTGCAACAGTATGGATAAGTAGAGTATTTTGTGCCTGTGTGTATCGCGAGTACATGTACATACGCACACATTCAAACTCGTACACACAACACACACACACACACACACACACACACACACACACACACTAACACACCACATCACCACATCACAACTCACTCATTCACTCACTCACTCACTCACTCACAGATCAGTGCTTGTTCCATTATCCTAGAAATAAAAGAATAAAATATAAAATAAATAGAAACAAAATGAATATTAAAAAAATAACACACGCGCCACACACACATACTCCTAGTGTTCGGGTGATGGAATAGCCTTGTCGGTTAGAGCTTTGCCCATTGGACTCGTGATCTGCTAACCCGAGTTCAAATCCTGTTCAAGGGGGTAGTTTCCCCTGGAGTTATCACCAGTGCCTACTCCACTCCTGTTCCGCTTTGCGTAAGAGTAGGCCATCGTGTGCTGGTGGGAACAGATGACATTTAGAAAAAAAAAACTGATACACACAGGGAATGGATGTAAAAAAAAAAAAAAAAAAAAAAAAGCACTGGAGTGCTTATTCCATTATCCTCGATATAAAAGAATAAATAGATTTTTAAAAAAAACTACATAATAATAATAATAATAAAAAGCTCTAAAAACATCTCAAGCAGGCTATCTTGTTTACAAACAGCCATACAAACCACCACCCTCCTATCGACCCAAACAACACACCCTGTACAGACAGATAGAGACAGACAGACAGGCAATTTTATTTATTTATTTATTATTTATTTATTCTTTTATATCGAGGATTGGAATAAGCACTCGTGTGCTTTTTTTCATCCAGTCCCCGTGTGTACGCACTTTTGTAAATATTGTCATCTTTCCCACCGGCACACAATGGCCTAAACTTACGAAAAGCGAACAGGATTTAACGCGTGCGCCAAGATGTTCTACGTGCGTTCGTACACGGGGCCTCAGTTTACAGTCTCATCCAAAGGACTTAAGGGAGAGATGGAGTCAGCACTGATGTTAACTCCAAGGAAAAAAAATCCCTCTCGAACGGGAATCGAACTCGGGTCGTCAGACAGTTAGTTAAAGTCTGTCCCGAGCCTAAGCTCATCAGGCCGGTGCTTATCCCGGTTTCTGTGGCGTTAAGCGACTGAGAGTCATAGAACTCCCCCCTGGATAGGGACGCCTAGTCTATCGCAGGGTTAACCCCAACACAAGGTTGGTACCCCTTTTACACCTGGGTGGGGTGGGAAAATAGCCGTAAAGTGTCTTTTCCAAGGGCACAACGCCATAGCCGAAAGCTGGGATCGAACCCGCAACCTTTAGATTACGAGTCCAACGCCCTAACCACTAGACTACAGCGGCGGCAGAGAAAGACAGACAGAGACAGGGGTAGCGGGTACGCACCCCGACCATCCTGCCCAGGGAGATCTGCATGGGGCCCAGAGCCTCGTTGGCGGGCAGGATGTTGATGATGCGGGAGAAGCTGATGATGTTGGCCAGGGCGAACAGACCCTCCGCCACATTGCTGGGGTCCAGCTTGGTCCACCGCATGCGGTCTGGGGAAATAACAACGATATGTGTCTGTGGATGGGAGGGGGGGGGGAGGGGGTAGTGTGGTGTGGTGTGATGTGATGTGGGGTGGTGTGGTGTGGTGTAGTGTGGTGTGGTATGATGTGGGGATGGTGTAGTGTAGTGTGTTTGCACATTGGGGGTTCGCTTTATAGTCTCATTCGAACGATGTATACAACACAATGCGATACCACAAAACGAACAAACGGATACAACACAGTACAAGAAAACGATTGCAATACAACACACGGATCCTATACGATACAGTAACAAGCCATAATTACTATACAGTAAAGTACAATGATCGCTGTACACTACAATACACTACAATGATCACTGCTCAATAGTAGTAATAGTAGGCACTCATCAGTCTCGGAGGACTATGGAGTTGCGCTCTAGTCTTTAGAGCGCAAAGCCTGGGTAAGTAAGTATGGAGGGCAAGCTGTTACCCATGCAACAGACCCCCCTCTCCACGCCACTGGAATGATCCATTGGAAAGGCAATGACCGATACGAATGGTTCCAGTACCGTCGCAGAAGCCACCAGAACGTTGCCATATACTGCTCAATACAAATACAACATAATACAATACCTGATCACAATAAAATGATGGCTGTAGGTGGTGACCTGTATTCAGCCAGTACAGATGGCGGTTGGTCTGTTGGATGTTGTTCAGCATCAGGGTGGAGTTCTGTCCCTGTAGCTCCAGCAGCGCCAGTTTCGACTGCAACACCACAACAGTCTTCAGTGTCAGGTTTTGCCTGTATATGCTTAATGCACGAACCTGCACTGTATTGTATTGTATTGTTTTGTATTGTATTGTATTGTATTGTATTGTATTGAATTGTATTGTATTGTGTTGTGTTGTGTTGTGTTGTGTTGTGTTGTATTGTATTGTGTTGTGTTGTGTTGTATTGCATTGTATTGTATTGTATTGTGTTGTGTTGTATTGTATTGTATTGTGTTGTGTTGTGTTGTGTTGTATTGTATTGCATTGTATTGTGTTGTGTTGTGTTGTATTGTATTGTGTTGTATTGCATTGCATTGACATGAATTATATTGTGTTGCATTTTGTATTTTTATTGAATTGTATTATATTGTATTGACATATATTATATTGTATTGTTTGGTATTGTAATCAAATGTATTGACATGTATTGTATTGTATTGTATTTGTATGGTATTGTATTCTACTGCATTGACATCCATTACACTGTATTGTATTGATATACATTGTATTATATTCACATGTGTTGTCTTGTATTGTATCTCTTGTACTGCCTTGTATTTGGGGGAGGATTCTTTTCTTTCTTTTGGTTTAGTATTGAAAGCCATTGTGTTTATGTTGCATTGGCATATATTGTATTGATACATATAAGGTTGTATTGAACTGTATTGGACTGTAATGTCTAGTATTGCGTTCTATCATATTGCATATCAGATTTTATTATGTTGTATCCTATTTTTCTATTCTGCTCTATTCTACTCTCTCCTATTTTCTATTCCATTCTATTTTGTTCTATTTCATTCGATTCTGTTTTATTCTGTTCTGTTCTATTCTGTTTTTCTATTCTGGTGTTGTGGTCTAGTCTAGTCCAGTCCAATCTAGTCACACTTAACTCTCTCTCTCTCTGTCTCTTCTCTCTCTCTCTGTCTCTCTCTCTCTCTGTCTCTCTCTCTCTCTTCCACACACACACACACACACACACACACACACACACACACACACACACACACACACACACACACACATATATATATATATATATATATATATATATATATATATATATATATATATATATATATATATATATATATATATTATATATATATATATATATATATATATATATATATATATATATATATATATATATATATATATATATAACCGTCTGATATCATTTTCACGCGGCAGGACTTAAAACTAAAGCACTACTACCAGACACCAGAAAGCTCAAAACGGCAGACAGACAGACAGACAGACACACACTCACCTTATGCATGACCCAGTAGAAGAGGGTGAAGGCCCCGATGTAATGCACCAGCAGGGCAAAGTCCACCACGTTGAAGAGGTCCTTGAAGTGTGCCCGGGCGCCGCTCTTCACGATCTGATCCAGCTCCTGAACCAACATCCCTGCCCACAGGGGGAAGATCGATTGATTGGTTGATTGATTGATTGATTCGATTGATTGATTGATTGATTGATTTGATTGATTTGATTGATTTGATTGATTTGATTGATTGATTGATTGATTTGATTTGATTGATTGATTTGGTTGATTGATTGATTGATTTGATTGATTGATTCTTTTATATCGAGGATAATGAAATAAGCACTCTTGTGCTATTTTACATCCAGTCCCCGTGTGTATGCAGTTTTGTAAATGTCATCTGTTCCCACCGGCACACGATGGCCTACTCTTACGAAAAACGGAACAGGATTTAACGTGTGCGCAAGATGTTCTGCGTGCGTTTGCACACGGGGCCTCGGTTTAAAGTCTCATCCGAAAGAATTTTAGGGAGAGTGGAGACAGCACTGATGTTAACTCCAGGAGAAAAATCTCCTCGACCGGATTCGAACCCGGGTCGTCAAATTGCCAGCGCAATGTTCTGACCACTAGGCTATCCGTCCCCGGATGGGGTAGCGTAGTGGTCACAACATTGCGCTGGCAATTTTGACCACCCGTTACATCGTGAAATTTGGCAAAATATAGAAAAGATGGAAGGAATGCTGTAAAGTCATTATTTTCTTACCAGGCTAACGGGATAGTCTAGTGGTCAGAACATTGCGCTGGCAATTTGACGATCCGGGTTCGATTCCCGGTCGAGGGGATTTTTCTCCTGGAGTTAACATCAGTGGTGACTCCACTCTCCTCAAAAAAGTCTTTCGGATGAGACTATAAACCGAGGCCCTGTGTGCGAACACACGCAGAACATCTTGCGCACGCTATAAATCCTGTTCCGCTTTTTGTAAGAGTAGGCCATCGTGTGCCGGTGGGAACAGATGACAATATTTACAAAACTACTTACACGCGGGGACTGGAAGTAAAAAAGCACATGAGTGCTTATTCCAATATCCTTGATATACTTTTTAAACTGCATACACACGGGGACTGGGTGTAACAAAGCAAATGAGTGCTTATTCCATTATCCTCGATATAAAAGAATAGATAAATAGATAAATTAATAAATAAATACTGACCTAAAAGAGTAGATAAATGGATAAATAAATAAATACTGACCTAAAAGAGTAGATAAATAGATAAATAAAGAAATACTGACCTAAAAGGATAGATAAATAGGTAAATAAAGAAATACTGACCTAACACCCACAGACTGATCAGATACTCGGTGACGGTGGGGTCGTGAGGTCTCAATGGAAAATCCTCTCCGTACGGCACAGCAGCGGGGCCCAGGGTGCATCTGTTGATACCACAGAACAACAAGACATAATACTTATCATCGTCATCAGTATTATTTATTTATTTATTTATTTATTTATTTATTTTTATATATCTATTTATTCAACTATTTGTTTATTTATTATTTATTTATACCACTTTATGTCACAGCAGATTTTTCTGCGTGAAATTCAGGCTGCTCTCCACAGGGATAGTGCGTCGCCACAAATGCAGCGCCTACCCAATTTTTTGTTGTTATTTTTCCTGTCTGCAGTTGTATGTTTCGCTATCAGATTGGCTTTTTTTCTACAGAATTTTGCCAGTGACAACCCTCTTGCTGCCATGTTTTTTTTTACATGCGCTAAATAATGATGTGTAACACACGGGACCTCGGTTTATCGTCTCATCCGAAAGACTAGCACCCAGACCATCACTTATGATCTAATGGATGGTGGACAAGTTTTGGGGCCAAACGGGATTTGAACCACCGCACACTCCGACCCGGACTTTACGCTTTCTAGACAGGCGTGTTACCTCTTGACCAGTATGTCTGTACTGGTCGGTATTCATGCAGAAGAAGAAAAGTCCAAGACGAGAGATAGATAAAGAAAGCAGATAGAAAGATGGAAGACGGGTGAGAGAAAGAGAAAAGAGCATACAGTTGAGGAAAACAGTTGTGAAAGACAGAAACACAAGAACACCTAGAAAGACCGACCCTCCGCAGGTATAAAATAAATCAGTGCAACGCAATATGATACAAAGCAAGGAAAATAAACCAAGCCAATGCTAGCTCATGATTTATTTCCCGTGTCTTATACTCGATGGCTATATTATGGTACTGGGCCTTGAGAATTATGGTGTTAACGAACATAGGCAGATGGCTACATACTCACCTGTATGTGGTATACTGGGTGGCTATTTTCGGGTACTGGATCTTGGGAGTGATGGTGTAAACGGACACACGCAGATGGCTACGTACTCACCTGTATGTCTTATACTGGGTGGCTATATTCGGGTACACGAGAGTGATGGTGTTAACGGACACACGCAGATGGCTACATACTTACTCACCTGTATGTGGTATACTGGGTGGCTATCTTCGGGTACTGGGTCTTGAGAGTGATGGTGTTGGATACCCGGTTCACAGACTCTGTGCTGGAGATGAGGAGCAGCAGCAGGAAGAGCAGGTAGTAGGCGATGTGCCCCAGAAACTTCACCATGGGCTGTTTGGCCAGTTTGTCCACTGCCAAGAGAGAATAAAATACAAACCAAATAAAGGTACAGGTGTCCCATACTGTGGGTCGTAGGGACGAGGCATAGAGACTTCGCTTCTCTAGGGGGCCAGCTATTTGAGGGCGGCGCCCATCTCCTCTCCCTCGCTGCTTTACATTCCCTGACCCTAAAGAGGGCAGGTATCCTATTTACAGCTGGGTGAACTGGTGGGACTGTACTGTAGTCAAGGTGGCAAACTAGGTCACCCATCGAACTGGTAACCACGCTCGACGCTGGTTAACATTGGCTGGGGGAAGTGAGCGCTTGACTACTGAGATATCCCGTCCCAAAATAAAATAAGCAAACATATTATAAACAAGCAAAAGTATCAATGAATGTATTTCATCCTCTGCCTATTTACACAGTAAAAACCTTTCTGAAGCCAAAAAGCTATTTAAAACTTATCTCGTTTTGCTCTGGATTTTGTGGGTCTGGGAAGGTGGATAGGTTGAGGTTGGTTGGTTGGTTGGTTGGTTGGTTGGTTGGTTGGTTGGTTGGTTGGTTGGTTGGTTGGTGTTGGCTGGTTAGTTGGTTGGCTGGTTGAGCTGGTTGGTTGGTTGGCTGGTTGGCTGGTTAGTTGGTTGTCGGTTGTCGTTCGTTGGTTCGTTTGTTAGTTCGTTGGTTTGTTGGATGGTTGGTTGGTTGTTGGTTGGTTGTTTAAAGGGTAGATCATGGGTTGGTTGATTTGGTTGACAGGATGACTGACTGGTTGGTTGATTGGTTTTTGATGGGGAGATGTATGTTCAGTTTGGGTTGGGGTTTTCGTTTTTATTTAGGAAAGCAAGATTTCCATACACATTTTTCTACACCAGTTTCAAACATAAACTAAAAAGAAGATAGAGTTTAGGGTACGCTTTCATGACATCAAATGACTGTAGCAAATACTTGACATGCGCATAACCATACATTATAGCCCGCCAAGCCTCCCCTTGGTTTAATGTAACAAGTTTATCATGAAGAAAAGAGTACATCACGATTATCACACAAGGCAATATACGGTTAGAAAAACACATGTAGAGCTTTTATCGTTTTCGTTCAACATCACACACAAAACTTGTTCCTACACTGACGTATGACAGGAAGCTTGTCCGTACCCTATATGGGTGTTTAGGTGCATAATCGTTTACATATCTGTGCTTACCAGATGTTGTTGTTGTTTTGTGTCTTCAATTTAGTCTGTCCACTGGTGAATTAGACGAGAAGTGGAAGTAAGAAGTTGAAGAGAGTGGAAGGTGGGAATAGACTGAAGAATTAGCGTGTGGGTGGATGTTTTACTTACCAGATGGTGTGTGCTATGTGTGATTTCTGCGTATGTGTGTGTGTGGTGTATACGTTTGTTTTGTGTGTGTGTGTGTGTGTGTGTGTGTGTGTGTGTGTGTGTGTGGTTGTGTGTGTGTATGTGTATGTGTGTCAGTGTATGTGTGTGTGAGTGAGTGTGTGTATGTGTGTGTGAGAGTGTGTGTGTGTATTTGTGTGTGTGTGTGTTGTGTGTGTGTGTGTGTGTGTGTGTGTGTGTGTTGTTGTGTGTGTTGTGTGTGTGTGTGTGTGTGTGTGTGTGTGTGGTGTGTGTGTGTGTGGTGTGTGTGTGTGTGTGTGTGTGTAACGCCAATACCACCACCAACGCCACCACCAATACCACCACCACCAGCACCAGCACCCCCACTACCACCAATACTGCATTAACACCACAACCACCACCAATACCACCACCACCTCACCGCCACAATCACCACTACCACCACCACCACCACCACCACCACTGCATTAACACCACAACCACCACCACTACATTAAACCACAACACCACCATCACCCAACACACCACCAAACCACCACTACACCACCACTACATTAACACCACCAACACCAACACCCCACCTTGCTTTCGGGCCTGTGTGTATGAGTGTGTGTGTATGTATGTATGTGTGAATGCCAATACCACCACCACCACAACAACAACAACCACCACCAATACACCACCACCACCACCACACCACTCACCACCACACACCACCACCACCACCAACATCCCACATTGCTGTCGGGCCTGTGTTTATGAGTGTGTGTGTGTAATGTGTGTGTGAACGCCAATACCACCACCACCAATACTACCACAATCACCACAACCACCACTACCACAACCACTGCATTAATTAACACCACCACCAACACCAACTCAGCATCTCACCTTGCTGTCGGGCTGTGTTGATGGTGTGTGTGTGTGTGTGTGTGTGTGTTGTGTGTGTGTGTGTGTGTGTGTGTGTGTGTGTGTGTGTGTGTGTGTGTGTGTTGTGTGTGTGTTGTGTGGTGTGTGTGTGTGTGTGTGTGTGTATGAACATCAATACCACCACCACCAACACCAACAACACCAACACCCCCACCTTGCTGTCGGGCCTGACGAAGTAAGCCAGGGTGACGAAGGGATAGATGATGGCCAGCAGAGCCAGCATGGGCAGACGCACCAGCCACCCGTGAGCCTCCAGGCTGTTGAGGTCACTGTGCCACAGCTTCATCAGGTGCTGCTGCACGCTGGGGTGAGCCACGAACTGCAAAACGGTCAAGGTCAAGGTAGTGTCAAGTCAAGGTAAAGTTCAAGTTCAAGGTTCATGGTCAAGGTAAAAGGTAAATGTTAAAGGTATACGTAAAAGGTAAAAGGTAATGGTAAACGGTACATGTAAAACTAAAGATGTCCCATAACCTATGTGGTCGTAGGGGAGCGAAGCATCAGAGACCTCAGCTTCTCTAGGGGCCAGCATATTGAGGGCAGCGCCCATCTCGTCTTCCTCGCTGCTTTACATTCCCGGAACCTAAAGAGGGCAGGTACTGACCAAAACCGAACATAAACGCTCAATATTTTGCATATAATACTCTTTCTTTGATCTTACAACATGCTCAACATTTTCCATATTACACTCTTTCTTGATCTTACAACATGCTCAACATTTTTCATATTACACTCTTTCTTTGATCTTACAACATGCTCAACATTTTTCATATTACACCTCTTTCTTTGATCTTATAACACGCACAAGAACAACTAAATTTTTCTTAAAAGTCTTTCTTAGTCCACTGACCTTCTTTTCCTTGTTGTTGATGGCCATCTGGAAGCGGGCCAGGTTTTCATATTTTCTCCACATGGGCCAGTCCTTTCTTGTTGAGGACGAAGTTAGTTCCTGCTGTGTCCACACTCTGTCCAGCAGTTTGACTGTGTAGTCACTCAGTCGATTGGCCAGGTCCTTGTACTCTTTCTGTCAGTCAGTCAATACAGCACATGGGAAAATGACACGGACTACGTCAATGGTATTTTATTTATTTATTTATTTGTTTATTTTATTTATTCTTTACTTTATTTTTATTTTATTTACTTTTTAAAAAAAAAAATTTTATACCACTTTATGTCACAGCAGATTTCTCTGCTTGAAATTCGGGCTGCTCTCCCCGGAGAGAGCGAGTCGCCACAAGCGCAGCGCCTACCCATTATTTTATTTTTTTCATCAGGGATGGTGTCTAAACGCGACACCTGTGTGCATGCTGTTTTTTTATATAATTTTGTCATCTGCTCCTACCGGCACACGATGGCCTGCTCTTCCAAAAGGTGGAACGGGATTTTAACGTGTGCGCAAGATGTTCTGCGTGCGTTCGCACACGGGGCCTCGGTTTCTAGTCTCATCCGAATGACTTTGACATTCAGTTCGATTTTTTCGTCAAACTGGGAAGAAAGGGCGAGGCTGGGTACGAACCCAGAAACTGCACGGTTTACATATTGGCAGGCGAACGTCTTAACCATCCTGCCACCGTCCTTCCTTTCTTTTATTTATCTATTCATTTATTCTTTTATTCAATCTTTTGTTTGTTTATTCGTTATCTATTTATTTATTTCAGTGTTTTATTTCGAAGAAAATGGAATAAGCACTCATGCGCTTTTTTTCATCCCGTCCCCGTGTGTATGCAGTTTAATACACTTTGCCATCCGTTCATCTGTTCCGAAGAGAGACACAGAGAGACAGACAGAACAGAGAAAGAGACAGAGATACAAAAGAGATAGATAGGGTAGGCACACCACCATCCACACACAAACAACACACACCACACACCACACACACACACACACACACACACACACACACACACACACACACACAACACAACACACACACACACACACACACACACACACACACACACACACACACACACACACACACACACACACACACACACACATACACACACACACACACACACAACACACACACTCACCCTTCCATCACCACCCCACACACACCCCCCCACACCCCACCCCCACACACTCCTCCCCAACCACCCACCCACCCACCCACCCACCCCACACACACACAATCCACACTAAAACTCCACACTCTCTCTCTATACCTTGAAATGCTTCTCATGGTCCGAAAGCTTTCTGAGTTCTTTGGCCAGCTGGAAGCCAGTGAGGATGGGGTCATCGCTGGACAGGGAGATGTAGGCCTCGCTGGACAAGCCCCTGTAGGCGTTCAGTCTGAAGTTGGCCATTCGAGCTGGTCAAATTTCATACGGTTGCGACACTCCATGCAACTGCAGATGAACTTGTGAGGCTGGACAAGAGTTTGTGTGATAGGAGACAGTTATGATTATGTTTTTCATTGGTTAGGTTGATTGATTGGTTGATTGATTAATTGGTTGATTGATTGGTTGGTTGGTTGGTTGGTTGGTTGGTTGGTTGGTTGGTTGGTTGGTTGGTGTTGGTTGGCTGGTTGGTTGGTTGGCTGGCTGGCTGGTTGGTTGGCTGGTTGGTTGTGGTTGGTTGTTTTGTTGGTTGATTGATTGATTGGTTGTTGGTTGATTGATTGGTTGATTGATGTATCTTTTTTCCTATTCTTTTATATCCAGGAAAATAGAATAAGCACTCATGTGCTTTTTTCCATCCAGTCATGCAGTTTTGTAAATCTTGTCATCTGATCCCACCAGGATATACTGGCGTACTCTTACGAAAAGCGGAACATGATTTAACGTGTGCGCAAGGTTTTCTGCGTGCAATCGCACACGGGGCCTCGGTTTATAGTCTCATCCGAAGGACTTTTGGAGAGAGAGGAGTCAGTACTGATGTTAACTCAGGGGAAAAATCCCCTCGAACGGGAATCGAACCAGGTCACCAAATTGCGAGTGCAATGTTCTGACCACTAGGCTATGCCGTCCACGTGTGAGTAAACAAGTGCACTGGGGAGGCAGAGAAAAAATTCAGGTGAAAAATGCCAGAATTAATTATATGCCTATTTAATCGTGAATAAGTGTAATAAGATCAAGCTGTAGATTGTTTTTAAACAGTAGTAGAAGTAGCATTAGCGCTACTAGTAGTAGTAGAAGTGACCGTAAAAAAGTAAGTAGTAAGTAGTAGTAGTAGTAGTAGTAGTAGTAGTAGTAGTAGTAGTAGTAGTAGTAGTAGTAGTAGTAGTAGTAGTAGCAGTAGCAGCAGTAGCAGTAGCAGTAGCAGTAGTAGTAGTAGTGAGTGTGGTGGTGGTGGTGGTGGTGGTGGTGGTGGTGGTGGTGGTGGTGGTGGTGGTGGGATGGTGGTGATGTAGTGGTAGTAGTAGTAGCAGCAGCGGTCGCAGCAACAGTAGTAATAGGAAGAGGAGAAGTAGGCGTAGTAGTAGTCTTAGTGGTATTAATAATAGCGATACTGAAGTAGTAGCGGTGATGGTGGTGATAGTGGCAGAATCAAAACAATGACCAGCATTCAGGATCTCATGACTAATTGACCAACTCCTACCATTTGACATTCAGCGCTGTAAGCTATAAAAGATCAGAAACATTACACTTCAATATGACATTTCTTTTAGCGTATCAGTCTACGATACATTTCACAAGGAAGAATATGACAGAAACATATAAAAATGTGCAAGTAAGTCTGTACAACTTATACAAGTTGACAAAGATATTTACTAGTGGTAAGAAACTCGCGTAGATCATGGCAGCAGAGAGTCCTCAGAGGAGAAACCCCCTTCAAACAAGTGTTTCGGGCCTTTTAATCTTCGGCAAATGTTAACAAACACGGTACATTATACAATTACCGATACTAGCACATCGTTCACCAGCCAGTTATACATATCCGATTTATGAATTAAAAGAAACGTGTTTTCAGGTTGGACCAGAAGATAAACTAGTTGCACAATACCTCACAGAGTATGGGAGAAAGTTTCAGCCATAAAGGACTTGAAAAGAGAAATATCGTTGCCCATACGGTTTCAATAGTTTTATCAATGTTCAGAGGAAAAGAATTGTTGGCCCAAGCAAAGTCTTTGTCATTATCAATGCCCGCTAAGTGACCCAACGCCCTACTTTCAAATCTTGTTTTGCTTTAAAACAAATAGTTTGTTGATAGTGTCCTTTTCTGCCATGACAAGTTCTGAGCATGGCATTGGCTGGATGAAATAAAATCCTGGCTAAATACCAGCCGCCATGGCGCAGTGATTAGCACCTTAGATTTTGGAGTGGAAGGTCGCGGGTGCGAATACCATAAGTCATAGGGATTTTTCGGACTCCGACCGGCACCTACCCAGAGTGAGTGTGCTGTGGGCTCGGTGGAAGACTGGGACCACACAGTCGAGCTTCTTTCCACTTTACGGATGCGAATTTCAGAGTGTTGCTCTAATTACCTGACCAACACTGCAGGTGTCTGTATCTCTAGGCCCGGCTGACGCCGGGATATCCATATTATGATAGCAAGGGTAGAGCACAACCCTGTCAAGTAGTCTCAAAGCGGATGCACTTCCACAGCAGCAGCATTACGTCATCTTCATTTCCGTTAATCATCATGCAATATAAAAAAATGTCTCTGATTCGGTGGCCCCCGCTGCTCTGGTCTCATGATGACCTCAGATTCGGTTTCCCCATACACTTCTGTGCCTGTGGTGAGTTTGTGTCAAAGCCTTTGGGGTTGAAGGTTCGCGAGGGACGGTCGTTAGAGGGACGTTGTGGTGGTCGCCACCTCAGGTGAGCAACTCACTCAGCCTTGCTCTGTGACTGAGCTAATACTGTCGTTAGTAGGAGGCTTAGTAGGTGGTGTCCTGCGTAGGTTACTCAGAACAGGCACCACTGAACACCACCAAAGTGACCCAGCAGAAGTGCAGAGCCCCTCTGGCTGCTGGCCCCACGGGGGCCTGATATTGATGGGCTCCATGTGGACTTCCGACCCTGAGGATGTGACATTACAAATCTGGGTATGTCTGTGGCGGGGAGTTTGAAATGAGCGGCGTGGGAACAGGGGGTAGGAATGTCACAGTAGATGAGACAGCGAAAAAAATCCAGATTTATTTTCATCAAAAGAAAGAATATTGTATCTAAATCTATCCACGAATTACTTCTTTTTTTTCTTTTTTTTCTTTTTTTTTTACTAAAGAAGTATAATATATATGTACACAGATAAATATATATGTACATATATATATATTTTATATATATATATGCAATGCTATTCTTCCCCCTTTTTTTCACCTTAGGAATAACCTCCCCTCTCTGCAGCAGTAACTGAACGATGACGTAATTGTTTTTCTGCGCGCAGGTTCAGCGGGGTCATATCCGTGGAGAACTGAGACTCCACTTCCGTTTTGAAGAAACCGTCTGTGTCGCCGAGACGCTGCCGCTTTCCTGCAGATCTCCATGTAGCAGGGATGCTTCAGAATCAACTCCGCGATGGAGGTGTGGTCCTCGCTAATGGCCTGAAGGGCGGCCTGCTGGATGTTCTGGCTGTTGCAGTGCTCCAGTAGCAGCTCCACCAGCTGAAGGAATAAACGGATGAATGAATGAATGAATGAATGAATGAATGAATGAATGAAGATGAATGGAGATGAAAAGAGAAGGAAGGAGAATGAAGGAAGGAAGGAAGGAAGGAAGGAAGGAAGGAAAGGAAAGGAAGGAAGGAAGGAAGGAAGGAAGGAAGGAATCATCTTTATTTTTCGAGGGTTACAGAGTCAGTATTACATGTCTTTTTTTTCATCCGGCCCTTGCCCTGATCAGAGAGACAGAGAGAGAGCTGTGGGGAATAAGAGAAGACAGTTCAGATTTGTTGTGGGATTAAGTTATGGGTACAGGAGCCTGGTTGGAGATGTGGGGATAGGATAGAAGTCAGAAAATACTGAAGAGAGAGAGAGAGAGAGAGAGAGAGAGAGAGAGAGAGAGAGAGAGAGAGAGAGAGAGAGAGAGAGAAGAGAGAGAGAGAGAGAGAGAGAGAAGTCAGAAAGACAGAGAGAGAGAGAGTGAGAGAGAGAGAGTCAAAGACAGACAAGAGATAGAGAAGAGAAGACAGACAGACAGAGATAGAAAAAATCGACAGACAGACAGAAGAGAGAAGAAGAAGAAGAGAGAGAGATGACAGAACGAGACAGACACAGAGAAGAGACAGCAGAACAAGGAGCAAGGCAGACAGATAAGATAAGACTGGTGCTTTTGACAAGTTTCAGTACAGGAAAAAAACAGACTTAGCAGTACAAAACACACAGAAAAGGACACTATATGATAAGTATAAAAGACTAAAAGACAGAAATCAGAAGTCACAAAAAAAATTTTATAGGAAAAGAGAGAGAGATAGAGAGAGACAGAGAGAGGGGGGAGAGAGACAGACGGAAAGAAAGGGGGGAGAGAGACACAGAGAGAGAGCCGAAGAGGTAGTATATAATGACAGTTAAGGGAAAAACAGAGAGCGACAAGTAGCAAGGTTGCCTACATGGTATGAGAGTTGAAGGTCAGCGGACACGGAAAAACGTATGCTGGTGCTACAATGTTCTGAACAATACAATTTTCTTTTAGTTTTGTTTCTTTTATTCTATACCACTTTATGTCACAGCAGATTTCTCTGCGTGAAATTCGGGCTGCTCTCCCCGGGGAGAGCGAGTCGCCACAAGAGCAGCGCCTACCCATTATTTTTTTTTCCTGTCTGCAACTGTATTTGTTTCCCTATCGTGGTTGGTTTTTTCTACAGAATTTTGCTAGAGACAACCGCTTTGTTGCCGTAGATTCTTTTACGTGCGCTAAATAATGTGTGTAACACACGGGACCTCGTTTCATCGTCTCATCCGAAAGACCAACCCGATGTTTCTTGAAGATGAAGTTGGGATAATCTAAGATTATCACCAAAAACAAACTTCTTTTTTTCGTGCCTTGACTAGAGCTCCGCGGTTCATCAATGGTAAGACTTTGCGTATGCGACCGTTTTTATCTACCACCAAGGAAGCTGCATTCCGACTTCGGGGATGAATCACAAAGTTTATGAAGATTTTACCATGATTTCAGATAACAGACAAAGATATGATTGAGCAGTTGCTGTTTCAAACCATAACAACAGATAAAAGATTGATGCTGAACAAACAATGAGATGTTATGACAAACTGCTAAAATGACTGTTCACAAATAAAGGATCACTTTAAAAAAATAAATTATGACAGGCATGTTCTTCGACGTTCTAAAAAGATATGTTAAAACAACTACATTAGTATATAAAAAGTTAATCTTTTTTTTTATAATATATTTTTGCTGACTTCCAAACAAGAATCTGCACGTGTAATTGTCACAGATTTTCATGGTACTGTTATATGATTGGTTTTTTTTTTTTAACTTTCAGCAAAGTCATATCACAAAACAAATGTGGTATAGTGTGGTGTGGGGGTTGGTTGTGTGTGTGTGTGTGTGTGTGTGGTGTGTGAACAGACCCTAGATAAACATAACAGCTCTCTATGAACAATGATGGCAAACATTGCAGGATGAGAGCTATGTTTATTTGTATTCAGTCTACGCAGTTAAGGTTACACTCTAATATTAGCTTGCGGGTCGTGCAGTATCTTCTAAGAGTGCAAGTGAAAAAAATACTGAGGATTTTCAGAGATTTTTTAAAGTATGAAAAAAAACCATTTGTCTTTTTGGGTTTGGGGATTGAGGACATAGAGCAATACCAGGTAGTCACGAGAAAGCTGGAAATTATCATCAAATAAGATTTGTATGTCTTCGTACAGTGTTATTCTCGCGTATGCATATTGCGATTGGAAGCTAGCAAACGAAAAAGCACGAGGTGGTACTTAGGATTTGCTGATTTTTTTTATAATTCAAACCTACCAATTTGGCAAAATCACAAGAGTTTGAGATGCTAGTGTTCTTTCACAAAAAGTGGTTTTTATTTCTGTGGATGCCTTAGTGCGTGCATAAAGAATGCAAAGAATACTACAGAAAAACGGGAAAGAAAAGCGCGAAAAGCTAACTGCCATGTGTACCCTGTGTTGGGGGAGGGGGGAGGGGAAAGGAATCTAGTCATGTTGGTATCAGCCAGCATGTTTGAAATCACAGATAAGTGCATGGGGACATTTTCGCTCCATTTGCAAACAAGATACTGGATCCCTGCTCTGTTCTGCTGAACGGTCTGTGTCTGTGATTATATAGAGAGACACAGGGTTCAATTTGCACCTTGTCTTGTGGAAAAGGGTAGCACTGTCGTTAGCAAAGCTGTGTGTTGTGTGTGTGTGTGTGTGTGTGTGTGTGTGTGTGTGTGTGTCACTGTGTGGTGTGTGTGTGTGTGTGTGTGTGTGTGTGTGTGTGTGTGTGTGTGTGTGTGTGTGTGTGTTGTGTGTGTGTGAGTGTGGTTGTGTGTGTGAGTTGTGTGTGTGTGTGTGTGTGTGTGTGTGGTGTTGTGTGTGTGTGTGTGTGTGTGTGTGTGTGTAGTGTGTGTGTATGTGTGTGTGTGTGTGTGTGTGTGTGTGTGTCAGAAGAGTAAATTTTTTGTTGCTGCTAATGTTCCTCTTGCTGCTGATACTGTTCATTTTTCTTTCTCCTGTTTTTGCTTTGTTTGGGGTTTGGGGGGTTGTTTGCATTGTTAATTTTTGTTGGGAGTTTTGGTTTAATTTTGTTTCTAGTTATTATTGGTTTGGGGGTTTTATTTTGGGTTTGGTTTGTTTCTTGTTGTTTTGTGGTTGTTGTTGGGTTTGATTTTTTGTTTTCTTTTTAAGGGGATGATTTCGTTTTTGATTTAAAATTTGATTTGCGAAGGGTTTTTTTAAAAGAGAGTGATTCTTTTCAGCTTTTATTTGTTCTATTTTTCTTTTAACTAATGTATATCTATCTACTTCTGAGCACACTGTTCATTCTTGGGTAATTCTTCACACATATACAGTATAACCAGATCCCATCTGTCTCAGAAATAAATGTCAATGGTCATCATCATTACTGGATTTTCATAAGCAAACACTAATTAGCGTAATTGAAGAAACTCAACAAAAGAGTGGACCCTACACTTCTGCTAGGACATTTCAGTAACGTTCGTCAGTGTTTGCCGTGTTCTGCTATTCTAGAGTAGAATAGTTTACAAAAAAAATCTTAATCTGAGTGCAATGATTTCAAAGTTAAAGAGCCCTTTTTGACCGACCCCAAATCTATTCTGATGGGGTTTTACTGTAATCATCTGAGATAGTGTGTAAAAAAAAAAAGAAGAAAAAAGGTAAAGGTGTACCATAGCCTATGTGGTCGTTGAGGAGCCAGGCATCAGAGACCTCAGCTTCTCTAGGGGCCTAGCATATTGAAGGCGGCGCCCATCTCATCTCCCTCGCTGCTGTACCTTCCCTGACCCTAAAGGGGGCAGGTAAGCCATTCACAGCGGGTAAACTGGGGGAACTGTACTGACACCAAGGCGCGCAAACGGTCACCCATCCAGTTGGTAACCACGCTCGATGCTGCTTAACCTTGGCTGGGGGGAAGCGAGTGCTCTGACCACTGAGCTATCCCGTCCATGATACAGAGTGCAACATTTATTTTTTTAATACGGAAAAACAAAGAAAGAAAAAAATGAGTGAATACCTAAACAACAAAGAAAGAAAGGTAATAAACACATAACCTCATTGCAGAATTACCTCCCTGTTTTCATTTCTGACCGCCAGGCGGAGCGCCGTTCTGCCCAGAGCATCAATGACGTCAACATTGAGGTGAGGGTTATCCGCCATGACCTGTCTGGCTGTGGTGATGTCACTCATCTCCACCGCTCGCAGAAAAGCCACTTCCTCTGGCGCATGCGCGTGATTAGGCGCCGAGGATTGGTTCATGGTAAAGAACATGGCGCTAGGTTGATGCGGATTGGTTGATTTTGACAGTGAGTTAGATCTC
>CM060324.1:7941914-7944414 GCA_030674155.1 Stramonita haemastoma
TCTGGTGTGGTGTGATGTGTGGTGCGGTGCGGTGCGGTGCGGTGCGGTGCAGTGCGGTGCGGTGCGGTGCGGTGCGGTGCGGTGCGGTGTGGTGTGGTGTGGTTTTATACTTATTTTTTATTTTAATCTTTTATATCGAGGGCAATGGATTAAGCAATCATGTGCTTTATTGCATCCAGTGCCCATGTGTATGCAGTTTTTGTAAATCGTGTCATCTGTTCCCACTGACACACGATGGCCTACTCTTACGAAAAGTGGAACAGGATTTAACGTGTGCGCAACATGTTCTGCGTGCGCTCGCATACGGGGCCTCGGTTTAAAGTCTCATCCGAAGGACTTTTGGGGGGAGTGGAGTCAGCACTGATGTAAACTCCAGAGGAAAAATCCCCTCAACCGGGAATCGAACCCGGGTCGTCAAATTGCGACAAATTGTGGTGTGGTGTGGTGTGGTGTGGTGTGGTGTGGTGTGGTGTGGTGTGGTGTGGTGTGGTGTGGTGTGGTGTGGTGTGGTGTGGTGTGGTGTGGTGTGGTCTATGTAAAATGTAATCACAAAGAATACACAGCAAGTGTGTGGCATATATATAGAGAGAGACAGAGAGACAGAGACAGACACAGAGATAGAGACAGAGAGAGACAAAGACAGACATAGAGACACAGAAACAGAGTAAAAGAGATAACGAGACAGAGAGACAAAGAAAGAGAGAGAGATAGACACAGAGAGAGAGACGGACAGAAAGAGACAGAGACAGATAGAAGAAACGTCCTCATCAATGTTGCACCCAATAGCATTTCAGTCTCCATTCACAAGCAATGTGTTCATGCGCCAAAAGAGCTCAGAGCATGTATAATACATTTGTTCATAGATTGTTCCTAGATATGCTACAGGTAATCAAACTCTTATTTTTCAAGGTTATTAACTTCAGTATCTACCGTGGGGATACCTGTCAGTATGAATAGCATCCCCACTTTCTAGAAATTCTCTGCTAGGAAATTCCTCTTTTCTATCCCTTTGTTTCTACCTTGCTACTTTTCTTCCTGTCACATCCTTCTTGCTTTTTTTCTGCCTACTTTTTCCGTCCCCCTGCCTTTTTTCCAGAAAAAAAATTAAAGATAACCATTCTATCCTATACCAAAGTTTGATGTACTGGGCCTGACTTGTCAGGCGCTTAACGACAGAGCAACGCATTTTTTGCTCATGTGACAGACAACAATAGTTGCTGTCTGAGCGTTCGATCGAGAAAGAAGAAGACTAACTTTACAATAAACTTAGGAGCAAAATCTACTCTGGTGCCCCAAACGATCAACCAGACTACAGGATACCTAACAGGTAAAGTTAGTTTGGTTTTTGTTTTTATTTCTTTTCAACCAGAAAATACAGTAATAGTGTTAGAAGACACACATCATGCAGAGAAATCTGCTGTGACATAAAGTGGTATAAAACAAAAAACAAAATTTTAATCAAACAGACACAAGACAGCTCTAATGTTCGATTCTAACTTCATTTTTTCCACTTACCTGACCAATCTCCTATACATTTCTCAGTTCCAGACACAGGCAGGAGAAAAAACCCCAGCACATTTGGTCGCTGCGGGAATGTCACACAGAAGAATGTCTGCTAACTACATCACGGCACCAACAGCCCATAGCACAGATTCACACGGTACCAGGAACCCGCCAATGGCTGTTGCCCGCACAACGCGCATTATCACGTGCTTGGGTGACAGTCGTCGATAGCGCAGAAATTCGCTGGGCACAATTTGTAAAGGTGATCAACAGGAATTGATGGGAGTATGGAGGGGTGGGGGTTCGGGGGTGGGTAGGGTGGTGGTAATGGGTAGGTGAAAGATGGAATGAGAGTGGGTATGTGTGTGTGTGTGTGTGTGGGGGGGGGGTAATGGGTAGGTGAAAGGTGGATTGAGAGTGGGAGGTCGTGGGGGGAGATGAGAACGTTGTTTTGTCCATTCAGTTTCAGTGTCACTGTCACATGAAAAAAAGATACAGGCTTGATTTTTAGGAGAGTGTGGTTAATAGGTTAAACCTTGTTCTTTTCTGGCTCGTGAATATTCTTTTTTTTAAATTCTATACAAAAAGAATAACAGCTGAACCCTTACCTTCACCTTTTCACTAAACAGCTAAAGCGGTCTGGGTACTAGTCCATCCCCACCCCCAATGCACACACGTTTGTAGCCTATTGTTTCATTGAAGAACAGGCCAGCTCTGGTTAGCAGTATGGTTAACACGAATACACCTAGCATGCAATCTAGACTTTAAAGTACAGTAAAGAATGAGCTCCACCACGTTCAAGACGCCCAACAAAAAATCCAACCATTAATTTTTTCCCGAAACCTTCAGTGCATTGTCTCAACGACTCCTCGGGAAGTTGATGAATTGAGAAGTCATTTTGACAAACGGGGGACTAGGTTAGTGCATGCACATCGAGCTCGTGATCTGCTGGCCCGGGTTCGAATCCCGTTCAAGAGGATTTTCCTCTGGAGTGAAC
>CM060324.1:7951914-7954414 GCA_030674155.1 Stramonita haemastoma
TTATTCATTTTTAACATGTTGTACATTGTTGTATATCATGAAATGCAGTTTTTCACATACATATAAAAAAGCAAGCGAAATATTCACACAAAGGATAATGAATTATAATAAAGTATAAGAGAAATTAGAAAAAAAACAGAAGAAGAGGAGAGAAAAAACATACACACACATATATATCTAGGATAATAGAACAATAACTCATGTGCTTTTTACATCAAGTGCCCGTGTGTATGCACTTGTGTAAATCTTGTCATCTGTTCCCACCGGCACACAATTGCCTACTCTTATGAAAAGCGGAACAGGATTTAACGTATGCGAAAGATGTTTTGCACGCGTTCGCACACGGGGCCTCGGTTTTTAGTCTCATCCGAAGGACTTTTGGAGAGAGTGGAGTCAGCACTAATGTAAACTCCAGGGAAAAAAATCCCTCGAACGGGAATTGAACTCGGGTCGTCAAATTCCGAGCGCAATGTTCTGACCACCAGGCTATCCCGTCCCCGTGATGTAAGAGGCATGCTTCGTCAGATTTCAACCAGCTTCTAAAGGAGCTTGATACTGTTTTCTTCTTCTTCTTCTTCTTCTTCTTCTTTCTTCTTCTTCTTCTTCTTCCTTCTTCTTCTTCTCTTCTTCTTCTTCTTCTTCTTCTTCCTTCTTCTTCTTCGCAATTCTTCGCAATTCTTCGCAATTCTTCTTCTTCGCAATTCTTCTTCTTCGCAATTCTTCTTCTTCTTCGCAATTCTTCTTCTTCTGTACCCCTCTTATTGGGTGGGATGGGTAGTGCCTAGGGGACGGGATAGCTCAGTCGTCAGAGCACTCGCTTTCCCCAAACTAAGGTTAAGTAGCATCGAGCTTGGTTACCAAGTGGATGGGTGACCGTTTGCACGCCTTGGTTTCAATACAGTCCCTCAGTTCATCCAGCTGTTAATGGGTTACTGCCCTCTTTGGGGCCAGGGAAGGTAAAGCAGTGAGGGAGAGGAGATGGGCGCCGCCCTCAACATGCTGGCCCCTAGAGAAGCGGAGGTTTCTAATGCTTCGATCCCCTATGACCACGTGGGTTATGGGACACTTTTTTTGTGTGTAGTGCCTGGTCTTCTCTTATGCTTGTAATTCTGCCGACCTCAGGGCACAATACTGTTATCAACTAGGAACTGACTGTCGTCTGCTTTCGTATTTAAAGTACTTTTTTACATTCTTTTATTTGAAGGATAATGGAATAAGCATTTATGTGCTGTTTTACACCCAGTCCCCGTGTGTACGCAGTTTTGCCAATTTTGTCATCCGTTCCGACCGGCACACAATTGGCCTACTCTTCCGAAAAGCTGAACGGGTTTTAACGTTGTGCGCAAGATGTTCTGTGTGCACTCGCATACGGGATCTCACTTTGTAGCCTCGTCCGCAGGACTTTTGGGGTATTCGAACCCGGGTCAGCAAATCACGAGTGCATCTGTGCGTGTGTGTGTGCGTGCGTGCGCGAGCGCGTGCGCGTGTGTGCGTGCGCGCGTGCGTGTGTGTGTGTGTGTGTGTGTGTGTTGCGCGTGCGCGTGTGTGTGCGTGCGCGTGTGCGTGTGGCCGGCATACATGGATGCTTAATCTTGAAGTACTGTTTTTTCGATCTTTGTTCTAAACCGCTCGAATCCCATCATCACGGCAAAGCACACGAGTGCGCGCGTGTGTGCATGTGTGTGTGTGTGGAGGGGGGGGGGGGTGCTGGGGGGGGGTGCTTGTCTGTATGTGTGTGCCTGTATATCTGTGCGTGCATGCGCGTGCGTTTGCAAGTGTAATTGAACTGGTTAAAGTAATTTGCGATCTGTTGCATATCCGTAATTTGTTATGTTACGCATACTAAATGCCAGCCCTTTGATTTTTTTATTCCATGTATCATAGTATTCGTATTTCTTTTCATTTTAAAAGATGCTTTGAACTTACATATTTTACAATTGTTCCTGCATGTTTATTTCTGAGAAGCATCTAGACATTGTGAATGGGCTAGAGAGTTTGCGTATATTTAGATTGGATATATTTAAATTTTAGGAAAGGGAGAGAGCGAAATAGACAAATAGATACAAAGGGAATGGAGTGGAGGGGGAGAGGGGGGGAGGGGGGAGAGAGGAGGAGGGAGGGAGAGGACAGACAGAGACAGGGAGAGACAGACAGAGACAGACAGAGACGCAGAAAGACAGACAGAGAGACAGAGAGAGACAAGGCAAGGCAAGGCAAGGCAAGGCAAGGCAAAAGGCAAGGCAAAATTCTTTTATTCGAGGATAATAGATAAGCATCATGTGCTTTTTTACATCCAGTCCCCGCCCTTTTCAGGGAAAACATCAAGATAAAAAGATACTAAACAGTAAAACTATATGCAGTACCAAACAACATAAAGGAATAAGGACATTTTACATAATAAGATAATAAAAATGCACACTTTCAGAAGACGAAAATCAGAAGCCACAATAAAATGATTTTGATTATAAAAGAAAAGAGAAGCGTTAATAGATAAAGAGCA
>CM060324.1:7959414-7964414 GCA_030674155.1 Stramonita haemastoma
GTTTCGTTATAAATGCTTGTAAACAGTTTACCATCACCCATCAATCAAATCACATATAAACCCATTTTCTAGTTTTATACAGCCTTGGTTTCGTGAGATTAGAAAAGTAAAAGCAAGAAGACAGGCTGATTAAAAAAGAAAAAGCCCATCAAAAACTACGCCGCATTGTATTATCGGAAGAATATAGTATTTCACAACATTCGCTATATTGGAATTTTGCTAAAGACATTCGGATTGAGCATGTTCAATGCAGTTATGAAGAATGCACCTAACACTCAGCTTCAATAGAAAAATATTCTCTAGTAAAACTCGTGCAACTCTACTGTTGACCCTGGAAGAATATAACATAGGGGGGAAGGGGCAGCAAACAATGCGGAGCCATCAACTTAAAAATAGATGCAGAAACCATGCAAAACTCTTAGAATTCCATACAAAATGTTATTTACAATACTGCATACACACGGGGATTGGATGTACAATAAAAGCTCATGAGTGCTTATTCCATTATCATCGATAATTATAACAAAAATAGAAAAATAAATATAATACAATTCCTGTGCTAAAACACACGTTTTTCTTTGCCAAAATTGGTTTAAAGCACACGCGCGCGCGCACACACACAACACACACAACACACCACACACACCACAACACACACACACACACACACACACACACACACACACACACACACACACCACACACACATATTTTGACTTGACTCAACTTGAAATAGAGCCAACTGTTTCGTACAACTGCTTGTAAACAGTTTACCATCACCCATTGATTAAATAAATCACACATGCCAAACCATTTTCTAGTTTTACACAACCCAGGTATCCTTGAGCCTAGAAAAGTAAAAGCAAGAAGACAGGCTATTTTTTTTTAAGTCCATCAAAAACTGTACGCATTGCATTTTTGCAAGAATACAGTATTTTACATTTCCTATAGGCCTATTGGAATTTTGCTAAAGACATTAAGGTGGAGCTTCATGGTTTCAGAAAATCAAGAAGATATAACAGTTAGCACAGTACAAAGGTTGGACCAATGCCAGAAAGCATACCAGAAATCATGCAGCAATGAGCACTGATCAAAGTAAAGTTTTCATTCCCGTCATGCTAAAAAAACAAAAACTTGTGGGGTTTTCAACCCCCTTGGTCTCCAGTTATTCATTCTTTCATTCTTTTTTGTTTTGTTTTGTTTTTTTAATTGACTTATCTTTCCCTTATTTTTTGTGTTTAATTACTACGTGATAGCTCCAACCTGTTGCTCTTTTTTTTTTCATTTAAAAAAAAAACAAACAAAAAAAAGAGGACTGTGATAGAGATTTAGTTTATTTCAGTTGAAAATGGGAATCAAAAACTGCTTGGAGAGATGCAGATGGAGTAGTCTACTAATGGGCTGGGAGTGCTATGACCTGGGTAATGGACATGTCCCTGACCTACGGCAAAGCAAAAGGCAAAAATGAAATAACAGAGCATACTAATGCAAGTGGCCAGCTATCTTACACATATTAGAGAATGAAAGAATAACATTTTTCCTGCACCTTATTCGGCAAAAAAAATTTTTAAAGATAAATGGCACAGTGCCTTTTCTAATTCACAAATAGGTAAATGTGTCCCATAGCCTATGTGGTCGTTGGGGAGAGAGTTATCAGAAACCTCAGCTTCTCCAGGGCTAGCATGTTGAGGGCGGCCCATCTCTCCCTCGCCGCTTTACCTCCCTGTCCCTAAAGAGGGCAGGTACCCATTTACAATGAGTTCTCTGATCACTGAGCTATCCTGCCTGTTCTAATGCAAATTTCTTAAAGACGTACACGTTGTTTTTTTTTGAAAATATACTGTGATTCTTTTCAATCCGAAACTTCACTTACTTAGTTCACCTTTCCAAATTTACAGCGATGTTTACAAAAGTCAAATGTTATTTACAGCGGCAAATCCAGCAGTTTAGCAAATAATTTTAAAACACCGCTAAACGCACGGATAATATTCATGTTATTCCGGTTAACGGCTTTTTTTTAACACCTTGACCCAACACACACACACACACACACACACACACACACACACACACACCACACACACCACACACACACACACACACACACACACACACACACACACACACACATAAACTTTTTGCGGGTGCAAACACACACACGAACATAGTTTCTACTCTTTACTAACGCCTATTTTGTGCAGTGCAGTCTTACAGTGCATTGCTCCAATGATTATTCTGTAGTTCCTTATAACATCAATGCCCCCATTTCTGCCTTAAATCTCTAATAAAAATAATAATAAATAAATAATAATAATAAATAAGTGCACCCCCTGCCAAATACGTGGGCATTCTACAAGTGGAACCCTCTACTTTTGCTTTTAAATAAACTTTTTTTTCTAAAATGTACTTCTCTCATCCCTATGTACAAAAACACTTTACCGCCCCCCCCCCCCCTCCCTCCTAGCCTTTTTCGCTAAAATTCTAGCATCCCTCCTCCCTCTGACCCTGGAAAAAGTATGCATTGTCTCAACATACCCCCCCCCCCCCCCCCCCCCCTTTCGAAAATGCCGGGGACTCTTTCAGTCTAAAGAGCTTCCCCCTTTCTCGAAATGCTCTGCAAGAAATTTCCTCTTTTCTATCTTCCATTTTCTTTGACTTTCCCTTCGGCTCTATCCTCTCCTACCTATATCCTACCCACCTAGTCTATTCTCGTGCTTTTTTCTTGCACATCTTTTCTTGCTGGAAAACTTAATAAACTGCCCTGTAGTGGGAATGTGTCGGCTGAGGCCAGCAAGGCATAGACCTCCTGCAGAGGAGCAGCGTGGAAAAAGACCAGGCACTCTGCATTCTAGCCAATACGAGCGAACGACGAAAATATGTGTCGTCAGCAAATACCATATATCTACCTGCCTCTTGTGTCCACATGGGGGTCTTGGTTAGAGTTGAGGTTAGTGTAAAGGTTAGTGTTAAAGAGTTAATAAAGGGTAAAGGTTGTCTGTCACATGGTAGGTCTGAATGTTAGAAAAGTGGACGCAATAGGCACATAGACAAATAGTAAGTAGCTATAGACACTATGGTACTTAGCTCACAGTATCATTATGGAGCTTTAAATCAGAATCTATAGTCCCAGCAACAGTAGATTTTACTATCAATTTTTGGTTTATTATTTGGCTAGAGTTCCGAAGTTTACCAATGGTGAGATTCTGTGTAAAGCGACAGGTCCAAATTAATTTCAAACCCCGAGACATTTTTTTTTAGAAGTTGCATCCCCTAAAAAAAAAAAGCCCAAAATAAACCATGTAAAAAAAATATCAGCTAGATCTTTTTTTTTATCCCCACTGTTTTAATTATGCATCCTTACCCTCCTAAACACCCCTTGCTTTCCTTTCCTTGCCTCTCCTTCCAACCTGATGTATCCTCCACATAACTACCCATTTATACACACACACACAACACACACACACACACACACACACACACACACACAAAACACACACACACACAACACACACTGCACGCTCGCGTTCACGCTACCTGATAGCATGTTGGGAGAGGGGGTTCTCCGCTCCTATCAGCACAGTTTGCCTACTTTTCCAAACAGCAGAACGAGTTTTTAACGTGTATGCAAGATGTTCTGCATGCGTTCGCACACGCGGCCTCAGTTTATATTCTCATCTGAAGAACTGACATTCAGATCTATTTTCCGTCGAAATGGGAACAAAGAGCTAGGCTGGGAATCGAACCCAGAACCTCATTGTTTACTTGTTAACAAGCAAACGTCTTAACCATCCCGCGACCCTTCTTAGGACTTTTTAGTACAGATTTCTACTCCAGCCAAAAGGAATGGCTATTTCATTGTTCGCAATTTTTTTTGGAGGTCTGACACTTTCGCTGCCCAAGGGCTACATAGGTTATGGAACACATGGACCTATTTTCCAGTAATGGTGAACAATTTCTTTCTAGTAAAAAAAAAAAAAATCACAGAGCATTGATAGTGATTATCGAGGGGCAGGCACTCTTAATAACACTATATTTCATTCAATTTCTTGGGGAAAAATCAGTTACCAGTGCCACAACATATGATAGTAGAAACAGTTTTCTTACAACTAATTATTTTATCAGATTCATAAAAATAAAAAATCAAGATAAATCAGCAGGTGATTTTTTGTTGCTGCGTTCCTGGGTTGGAGGTCTGAAGTTCTCCATCGGAGAAATGTTGTGGATGTGACTTTTGGGTCACCATGAAGGTATCCACATCTCGACTTCGGGGATGATGTCTAAACACGACACCTGTGTCCATGAACTTTTCTCTTCAACTGTTATTCTGGCCCATCGTAAACATTGGCTTACGCTTTCGATACTGATTAACGTGCGTGCAAGATGTTTTCCGTTTGCGCAGGGGGGAGGGGGGGCTGTGGTTTATAGTCTCATTTAAAGCACTTTTCGGGGAGTGAAGTCAGCACTGATCTTGACCCTAGGGGAAACAGCTCTTGATGGACGTCTGGGTGTTGGCAGCCAAAAGCTGGGGCTGGGGGTGTTGTCCTCCTTGTTGATCCTTACCTGCAGTCTGGAACTGCTTCCAGACCCCTGGGATGCTTGGTACTTTGGTCTGGCGCCAGAACTCCTGAAAACAGCATCAACAAGCAACTTGAGCAATCCGGACGGTTTGCATGTTCAAACAAAATCTGTTCAGTATCTGTTTAAATTAATTTACCTGGAAAAAAAGTTCCAGCAGAGCGGGGGTCGAACCCGGATTTTTCACTTTCTAGGCAGGAAGGTAACCACTACACTATCTATCCACCAATAGCAAGATAACTAAAGCGACATGTTTCTTCGTCACAACTAGTTTAGGCAGAGCAGGCCATCGTGTGCCAAAAATAGATCTTCAAACAAAAAATAACGCATGCATAGTGGTGTCTTTTAGACATCCCCGAAGTCGAGATGCAGCTTAACCCAGTGCAAAGGGTTTTCCTACGCAAAATCTCACCATTGGTTTACCT
>CM060324.1:7969414-7971914 GCA_030674155.1 Stramonita haemastoma
TCTCTCCCCCCCCCCCCCTTCTTTTAATGGTTAAAGAAAATGGGAAAATCAAAGACTTAATAAAAGTGGAGAGTGACAATGTAAAAAAAATTACTTATTCAATATTGGACCAACTGCAAAACTTTTAAGTGTCATCAAGCCTAGTGAGGTACCACTCAGTTTTCAATCGGACTTCTGCTGATCCAAGAATATCATCTAGACCTATGTGGGGTTTGTTTTTTTTTAATCCAGCTTGTGTGTACCTGTCTAACTATGACTTTAAATACAATTAAGATATAAACTCTTAAAGACAGTGATAAAAAATAGTGACACCTACCGCTTCTTCAGTCTTCACCGACCAGTGCGTTGAATGTCAAGTCTTCAGAGGTCTTTCTTTTTTTCTCCCTCCCCAGCAGTGCCAGTGGTCCGCACTGCAGCTAGGGGGCTGTGTGAAATGACACCTTGCAAACTGTCCTGCACCCCCTAGTCCACACACACACATGAACACTTTTCACGCGGAAAGCAAAAGTGCTCATTGCTCAGTCTGCAAGTTTTGTTTTTTTTAACAAGAAAAAACAAGAAAAATGACAGAAAAAAAGCCCCCCAGAAAGCAGGGCGGCTAGGGGGGAAGCTGGCTTTGGCAGTAAATTTGCATGCTGCTTTTGTGACAGTTCTGATCTCCTCTGTCTCTGTTTTTGCCTGTCTCTGTCTCTTTCTCTCTATTTTTCTGGGGTTTTTTTTGTCTACCTGTTCATCTATTTATCTTTCTGTCTGTCTGTCTGTCTGTCTGTCTGTCTCTCTCTCTCTCTCTCTCTCTCTCTCTCTCTCTCTCTCCTCTCTCTCTCCTCTCTCTCTCTCTCCTCTCTCTCTCGCTTCTTGCTGTTTTCCCTCTATTTTACTCTATCTAATTATGTACTTAATCATAATCAGTGTATCTGTTTTAATATCAATGTTCCAGGCAGTTGGGGATTACGTGTTTATGGAACACATATCTATTCCTTTTTTCTCAAAATAATTCTGATCAATGTATCTGTTTTTGACGTTAATGTTCAAGTCAGTTGGGGATTAAATGATGTGGGGTACACATTTATATCTTTTTTTAATCATAGGTTGAACTCTTGTTATCACTGTTGTGGTTGGGTTGATTTTTTTCCGGTATGGGGTAGTTGTTCTTTTTTTTGTTTTGTTTTTTGTTTGTTTTCTTGATAGTTACTAATCAGGTCTAAATGTTCTTCTTTGACAGACTGTAAATATAGTCATCCTTCCTTTCCGAGGCATAGTATCTTATATGATAAAGCTCTCTTTAAGCATAAGATAAAAGGTAAAAAGGTGAAGGTGTCCCATCACCTATGTGGTCGTAAGAGAGCGAGGGATCAGAGACCTCAGCTTCTCCAGGGGCCAGTATATTGAGGGCGGCACTTATCTCCTCTCCCTCGCTGCTTTACCTTCCCTGACCCTCAAGAGGGCAGGTACCCATTTACAGCAGGGTGGACTGGGTGACTGTACAGAAACCAAGGCGCGCAAACGGTCACCCATCCAACTGGTAACCACGCTGATGCTGCTTAACGTTAGCTTGGGGAAAGCGAGTGCTCTGACCACTGAGCTAAGATACATCACACTAATGCTCTTTCCTCTCTTACAAGCTATGTTGACATTGATGGTTTCCAACATTGACATAAAGCAAACCTCCCTTTGCAACAATTACTCTATGTAAATCTAGCCTAGCCCAATCTGGGAGCTAGTTATGGAATAGTCTTCCAAACCATGGAAACACTGCAGTCTATCTCAACAGGGTCAGAACTGGTTATCTAATACAGTCAGCTTACAGCAGCACTATATCCATAACTGCCTTTAGCAAACTCAGAACATGTGTTGCCTTACCATATCATTGTTTATGCTTATTTGCACTTACTGGAACGCTCAGGACATTGTCTGCAACAGATATATGACTGAAAATCAATACGTTACGCTGCTGTCAAACAGCTGACAAGCCAGCCCCAGCACATCCACCTTAGGCATGGCTTCTCTGCACATTGATATCAGTCCTTCCAGTGAGACTATATAAATCGAGACCCTGTGTGTGAACACACGCAGAACATCATGCGCACATGTTAAAAACCCTTTCCGCCTTTCAAAAGGTCAGGCCATTATGTGCCAGTAGGAGCGGATGACAACATTAAAAAAAAAAAAACAGCATGCACACAGTTGTGTTTAGACACCATCCCTGAGGACAAATCGGGGAGTTGGAGTTACTCCCCCCCTCCCCACCCACCCACCCACCTACCTCCTCTCCACGTTGTTGGAATGGTCCCATGGAAAGGCAATCATCGAGAGTTTGCCCTTTGGGTACTCTCCCCTAAGACTCATACCATTTTTCCTTTTTTTTTTTTTTCTTTTTTGGCTCCGGAAACCCTTGTCATTTTTTTTCTTGCTTATTTTCGGTCAACAAACGAACAATTCAGAATGGTATTTTTCTTCAATCTGACACTTTTATTCCTCATTTCGTAAAACGGCGTTGCTT
>CM060324.1:7976914-8001914 GCA_030674155.1 Stramonita haemastoma
CCGCCGACCTCTGTGATTAGGTTCGATTCTTTTTCCTTTTGATTTTTTTGTTACCGATTTTTTTTTTTTTGGGGGGGGGGGGGGGGGGGGGGTAGTTTTTGTGCTGTGGGGGTATTTTCAAAGTTTCTTTTCATAGTTATTTTTCGGGGTGGGGGTGTGAGAGGAGGTGGGTTTTTTTTATATTTCAGTTCTTCTGTTCCATCCTAATCATATAATCCTCCTATCCGTCTTCTCAAGAATATCCTCACGTGGACAGGATGAGTGCCTTATTACTGGCAGAGAAGGTAAAAGGTAAAGGTGCCCCATCACCTATGTTGTCGTAGGGGAGCGAGGCTTCAGTGATCTCAGCTTCTTTAGGGGCCAGCATATTGAGGGCGGCACCCATCTCCTCTCCCTCGCTGCTTTACCTTCCCTGACCCTAAAGAGGGCAGGTACCCATTGACAGCTGGGTGAACTGGGGGACTATACTGAAGCCAAGGCGTGCAAACGGTCACACATCGAACAAGTAACCACGCTCGATGCTGCTTAACCTTGGCTGGGGGAAGCGAGTGCTCTGACCACTGAGCTATCCCGTCCTCTGGTGTCATCAAATTGCACCCAAGATGAGTCGCAGAGCTATATGACTGTTTTTGGTTGGTTTGTTTGATAAGTAAAGCGCTTTGATAACTGATCTTTTCCATTGATAAGGGAAGCTTTTTTGATAACAGACTTTTTTTTTTACGAGTGAAGCGTTTGAAAGACTCTTCTTTTAAGAAATAAACATTTTGAAGAGAACTTGACTGTTTAGGTAGTTAATCGCTTTAAGCACAGCTCTTTTTTTTTTTTTAATTGTCGTAAGCCAATTGATTTTTTTTCTTTCTTTAAATCAGTGAGGAACTTTATTAATGGATTTGTTTTTTTTAATTAATGGAGAGTTCTTGTAAACTATTTTTTTTATGAGAAGTGCTTTGATGGTAGCATTTTGTATCTTTTTTAAGTATTTGATCGCTTTCTTTTGATGAATAAAAACGCATCGATAGATTTGTTTTCTTTTGATAAGTGACGTGTCTTGAGGACACACTCTTTTTTTTTAACAAAAAAGCAATTGAAGTGCTTTGACTTACGGCTTTATTTGTAATAAGTCAAGCGTTTTATTTAAATAATCTTATGATTTATTTATGATAGCGTTTTATTTAAATTAGTAAAATGTTTTGATCAGTTTTATTGGAATATCTGTCTTCACCTGTACTCTGTCTTGCTCCGTCCGTTCTGCTGCAGATACATTACACTTTCAAACACCCAGATTCAAACAATCTACTGTTGTTAGTCGTCGCGTTTTCTCTATTTGTGATCCATCCATCTGGAATGAACTCCCTCTCTCACTTCGTCAAAAGTGTACATTTGATACTTTCAAATCCAGCCTCAAGGCACACATATTTCCAACCTAGGGTATTTCCCTATAATTACACCTCTTATCTGTTCCTACTTTCAACAGACAATTCCACTATCCTGCCTAAGTACGTGTGTGTGTGTGTGTGTGTGTGTGTGTGTGTGTGTGCTTTTGAGTGTCTAGACTCAAACTCTTTTTAATCTTTTGTGAACGGTTGCATGCATTTGAATGGTTTCAATACAAGCGAATCGATTTTTTTTGCTTTACAAGATTCAGCACTATTAAAAACAATTTATATTATTATCGTCATTATTAATAAGTGGAGTATTTAGATGACAGGCTTTTTCTTTTGATAAGTGAAACGTTCTGGTAATAGACGTCTTGTTCAATAGGTGAAGTATTTTGATGGCATGTTTTCTATTTTCAGTTAGTGAAGTGTCTCAACAACACGTTTTGTTGTGTTTTTTTCTAAAAGAAGCAAAAGCGCTTTTGATTGTAGCTTCTTTTAATCAGTCAAATGTTTTATTTTGACAGATTTTTATTGTAATAAGTGAAACGTTTGGATAGCATATTTTTTCTTTCTCTTGGTGTAATGTTCTACTGACAGATTGTTTCGTAGGTGAATTGTTTTAATACTATATCTCATTCTTTTAATAAGTGGAGAGCTTTGATAATACATGTTTTTTCTTTGATTTTTTTTTTTGGCTTGCTTGTTTGTTGTCGTTCCTCGGCTAGAACTCCAAGATTGACCAAAGTTAAGCAATTGCGAATGCGACCGTTGTTGCCCACCATTAAGGTAGCCGCATTCCGACTGAGATAATTTTTTCTTCTTTTTTAGAAGTTCAGCGTTTGGATGACAGATTTTGTTGATTTTATTCTTTTTTAATATTATTATTACGAAGCAAAGCAAATGGAAATAAAGACAAAAAAGAAAGGAGAAAAGAAAAAAGAAACAGACGCACGCACGAACGCACGCACGCACGCGCTCACACACACACACACACACACACACACACACACACTAACACACACACACTAACACAAAACACACACACACACACACACACACACACACACACACACACACACACACACACACACACACACACACACAAAGACAGAGGCAAGGGCACTGACACCGAAAACAGTTTATTACCATTGACATTACAATCCTACTGGCAAGGAGCAAGCACTGGAGAAACAAACAGACAGATAATCATAACTACCAAGAAAACAAACAACCCAAAAGAAAAATGTAATGATAAAAATCAAGGTTGAATTAGTCCTAGTTCAAATGTCAAAACTACAACTCTGAAATAGCGAGTCAACCCGCTAAATCTTCCAGACGACCGTTCACTCATCAACACGACCACTCCATACTTCAGTGCACCCAAGCAAGCATGCTTTAGTATCTATATACAGTATCTATATACATAGCTTCAAGTAGACATATTCTGTTTCTTTTTCACGCACCCTCCCCCCCCCCCCCCCCCTCCCTACACACAACACACACACATGTATATATAAGCAAGTAAAAGTAAATAAAATGCCACATGCACATATATCTGATTTGTAATCTAACAAACAAAAATTCATGCGAACAGACACCATCGTACATACACACACACACACACACACACACACACACACACACACACACACACACACACACACACCACACACACACACACAAACCAAAAGTCCTTCGGATGAAACTATAAACCAAGGTCCCATGCGTGAACGTACGCACAATATCTTGCACACACGTTAAAAACCTGTTCCACTTTTCGGAAGAGGAGGCCATTGTGTGCCAGTGGGAACAAATGACAAGATTTACACAACTGCATACACACGGGGACCGGATGAAAAAAAGCGCATGAGTGCTTATCCCATTAACCTCGATATAAAAGAATAAAATAAAAAACACACACACACACCCTCCCCCCCCCCCCCCCCCCCCCCCCCCCCAAAATCACTCTTCCTCTTCGCCCTCAAACGCTCCCTCGAACTTGGCATCCCGACAGCGGAACCTGGGGAAGTGGCAGAGGGGCTGGCTCCAGGGCCGCCACAGCATCTTGCCCAGGGAGAGCATGTCCTGGGCGGGCCTCAGGCTCTTGCGGTGGTAGTCCAGCGCGTGCTGCATGATCTCCACCAGCACTTCGTGCTCCGGCAGGTCCTTGGGCTGGATGGGGCGCCGCTCCCCGGGGTCGTTGGTGAGGTCGTAGAGGCGCGGGGGCTCCAGCTTGAGGGCCGCGGAGCAGCTGCAGCTGGTGGAGGCGCAGTGCTGGGTGCCGTTCACGTAGTTGGGCTCGTACAGCACCAGCTTCCACGTGCGTGTGCCTGTGGAGAGAGAGACAGCAGCCGTCTTTGTTATAAAAGCTGAGTGGTGAAGACTTGGTGTTTCTTTTTTATTTATTTATTTTTTTTATTCTTTTATATCGAGGATACTGGAATAAGCACTGGTGTGCTTTTGTTTTTTTTACATCCAGTCCCCCGTGTGTATGCAGTTTTGTCATCTGTTCCCACCGGCACACGATGGCCTACTCTTTCGAAAAGCGGAACAGGATTTAACGTGTGCGCAAGATGTTCTGCGTGCGTTCGCACACGGGGCCTCGGTTTACAGTCTCATCCGAAGGACTTTTGGGGAGAGTGGAGTCAGCACTGATGTTAACTCCAGGAGAAAAATCCCCTTGAACGGGAATCGATCCCGGGCCGTCAAATCACGAGTGCAATGTTCTGACCACTAGGCTATCCCGTCCCCCCTATCTCGTTGAGTCTGCAAGACGTTGTGGCAGGTTCAAATCTTGGCAGTGGCGTCTGGAGAGACGACTTCTTTGAACACTCAGACAGCAACTGCTGTTTTCTGTCATATAAGCAAAATTGCGTTACGCTGTCGTTCAGCGCCTGACAAATCAGGCCTAGCGCATCTGACTGTGGCTTCGGAGACAACTGTTACCTTTTTTAAGTCTTTCTGGGAGAAAAGGCAGTACAAAGGACTAAAGAAGGCAGAAAATGGACGAGGAGGAGGTAACAGGAAGAAAAGGAACAAGGCAAATAACAAAGAGATAGATAGAGAAGAAGAAATTCCTAGCAGAGAATTTTCAGAAGGTGGGGATGCTATTATAGTGGCAGGCCTCTGGCATCCCCACGGGGACAGAGAGAAACGTGAGAGACAAGGGTGGAGATCTTTACTATCTCCCAGGTCTACGGAAAGTGTTATTAACCTTGTGTCATTGCCGCGCGCCATCCCCTTCGTTTACATAATATATACACATGCAGAAAACAAAATATGCACGTTAACGATCACATCATTCACGGCTGGGTTCGGTGAGTTACGGAAACATGGACATTCTCAGTATGCATCCTGTATGCAAAAATCAGTTTGTCTGAAGTCAGAGTGTAATGGCTAAGGCCAGTGGGCAGACCTCCTGCAAAGTTACAAGCACAGGAGAAGACCAGGCACTACACACCCCACCCAGTCAGGCAACGTAGAGAAGAGAGAAGTGAAGTGGTTAGATCTCGCTGTCGCAATGGTAGCGACCGTTGCGGTCACTTCTCGCTAACAATAACCGCAATACTAACATAACAGCAATACTAGCAAAAACACCATTATTACGAGCAGTACGTGTAACAAAAGCAGAAACAATGAACACCATCACACCAACAATGTCGACGACAGCAGCAATTCTAACAGCAGCAACAAGAGTAGCCATAGCGACAATATCAAAAACAGCAAATCGATACTAGCGTCATCGAGCAGTAAACAACACCGACAATTTTTTTCTTTACTGCGTACGTGCAAAGCCTGGTGGCGTTAAACACTCTGTCAAAAACACCATCAGCAGTAACAGCAGCAACAGTAACCATATCAGCAGCAACAACAATACTAACAACAACAGCTGCTGGCAAGAGCAGCAACGGCAGTGGTAACTGCAGTCACAACAACACCAACAACGACAATAACACCATCACCAAAAACACCACCAAAAGTAATAACACCCATTCTCCATCCACCCATGACCACCCACTTACCCCCCTCCCCCCTCCCTATCTAACCACCACCCACCCACCCCTCACCCACACCATAAACTTCTCACCTTGCCGGGGTCTGTAGCGAACAGCGTGCACCTCTTTCCCGCAGTAGTGGAAGAGGTAGCGGTGCGGCGACAGCGCTACCTCCCTCCTCAGGAGGGGCAGCAGGTTCTGACCATCCACGCGGCCGGAGGGCAGGGGCACGCGCAGGGCAGCGGCTATGGTGGGCAGCAGGTCCATCAGACTGACCGGCTCGTTGATGGTCAGCCCCGGGGACAGACCCCCCGCCTGCCACTTCACGATCATGGGCACCCGGATTCCGCCATCCGGGGCACCGTGACCTTTGCCCCCTGACAGGATTGAAGAAAGAAAGAAGCACAGGGGGGGGAGATGTTAGGTCAGGATTTTAGGGTGTGGGGACGAGGGTGGTGTTGGGTTGCGTGGGGAGGAGGTAGATAGAATAAGGCAAAACAACTCAATGTATGGAGGTCAGTCAGTTGGACATGCATGATACGACGATGTAATATCCACTGCAACGTAACGCAATTATGATAATTTATGCGTCAAAGGTGTTGGCAAGACATGATATAACATTCCAAAATTCATCCCCCCTCAAAAAAAAACCAAACCCACAGCTGATGGTGATGTTCTTGCCATTCCAGAGGACTTTCAGTTTGGTCATTGCAGCTGTGGTCTGGGCTATCCTGGAAAGAATTTCAGGTAAAACAGTATCTCCCACAGAAAACTTTAGGCCGATTTCACGAGCTGTTCAACTCCAGCTCTTCGTTTATTTGGTCAATTTCTATTTCTTAGTTTACACAGTTTTGTAACTGTATTAAGTAATGGGAATAAACATTGAAAACAAACAGCATTTTGGAGTCATCATCTGCGTACTTTTATTGGGTGGGACACCCGGGAAGGGTATTTTTTGTTTTGTTTTGTTTTAATTTTTCCTCGGCTAGAGCTCCAGGATTCACCAATTGTGATATTTTTGTGTATGCCACCACTTTCTCCTTCACCGTACCCGCATTCCGACTGCAGGAATGGTGTCTGAACATGACATCTGTGTGCATGCTGGGTTATTTTTTCCCATCATCTATTCCTACCGGCGCACATTGGCCAGCATCTCTAAAAGGCAGAACGGATTTTTTACGTGCGCGCAAGTTCTGCGTGCTTTCACACACGGGGCTTCGGTATATTGTCTCATCCTATAGATTATTTTATATTCTGTTCGATATTTTTCGTCAAACTGGGAAGAAATGGCGAGGCTGGGAATCGTACCCAGAACCTCACAATTTACTTATTGGCAAGTGAACATCTTAACCATCCTGCCTCCCTCCATCTCTTACCTCTATGAATATACCCCCATTTCAATCTTATTCTCTGAAAAAAAGCGTTCTCTTCTCACCTTTCAGTTCCCCGTTATGCCCCCCAGTTCTTCTTCCCAAATAGTCCGTCTCTTCAATATGGCCGCCGTTGTCGGAGGTGAAGAACACCAGAGTGTTCTCCCCTAGGCCCAGCCTCTCCAGAGCTACTAGCAGTTCCCCTACCCCCCAGTCCATCTCCTCTACAGCATCCCCGTAAGGGCCGCGGAAGGAGCGACCTTGGAAATAGGGGCCGGTAGCTAGGGGCGTGTGCACGTGTAGCCAGGACATGAGGAGGAGGAAGGGCTGGCGGTCTTTGTGGCGGTCTTCTAGGAACTCCACGCCCTCGCTGACCAGTTTTCGGGTCACTTGAGCTCGCTGCACGGGCTGCTCTACTATGTGGTAGTTCCTGTCAGAGACAGGAGGAGGAGGGTGCGTTACTGGTGGGTGGGTGGGTGGGAGGGCTAGAGTTTGTGGGTGTGTGTGGGGGGTGGGGGGAACTGGGGGGAGGGTCGGGGGGAGGGGTATGAGAGTGTGTGTGTGTGTGGGGGGGGGGGGGGGGGTAGGTGTGTGTGTGTGTGTGTGTGTGTGTGTGTGTGTGTGTGTGTGTGTGTGTGTGTACTTTGGGGGGGGGGGGGGGGTATATGTGTGTCTGTGTGTGTGGCTGTCTGTCTGTCTGTCTGTGTGCTTGCACACTCTTTCACACACACACACACACACACACACACACACACACACACACACACACACACACACACACACACACATTTTTTTTTCTCTTTTAAAAAGCAGACGGTACTGAAGAAAACAAAAAAAACTCCAAAAAAAACCCCAATACCACACATCACACAAATTACTAAACACACCAAGCAACACCAACCAACCCACCTGTAGAGGAACGAATTGAGCAGGGCCAGACTGTTCACCACCCAGAACCCAATCCCGCAGGCGCCCACGATCACCACCATCAACACCACCGCCACCACCGTCCCTACCCCCTCCACTTTGCCCATGCGAATCAGCAGCACTGTGCCCAGGATAGAGGTCAAGGAGGTCAAGGACACTATCCACACAACATTTGGGGAGTTTTCTCGCCATTTTCTGGTCTCTCGGCGGTCGAAATCCTAGTTTTGGAACATAAAAAATTCAACATCCGAGATTTTTAAATGTTCACCCCGCGTTTGCAAATTATAGAGCGTTCAACCAAGCGAAAAACAAAAATAAGAAAGAAAAAAAGCGAAAATGATGATGATGATGATGATGATGATGATGATGATGATGATGATGATGATGATGATGATGATGAAGAGGAGGAGGAGGAGGATGTTGAGGACGAGGGATTGAACCCTTGTGATTTCCTCTCTCTACGATATAAAGAATTAAGAAATTACCGTCTTGGGACTTTTTTCACATGATATAATGTCCCCTTCTGAAATGAGAGACTGTACAGTTACTGCCTTTGTGAAATATTTGCCGTTGTGTGCTGCCCTTTCATTGAGATTATGATAAAGGAAGGAAATAGTTATTTCTAGTTACTATTTGTTGACTAGTTTAGTAATTCAGTACAATTACCAATGCATTATGATATAGAAAGGAAATAGTTATTCCTAGTTACTATCTGTTGACTAGTTTAGTAATTCAGTACAATTACCAATGCATTAATGATATGAAAGCAATACACAGATATGCAACGGTGTGTGTGTGTGTGTGTGGTGGGGGGGGTGATGACTGATCTGGCCTGAGGGTGCCGCTTGTATGTCTGCTCACTTCTGTCTGTGTGCGTCCATGCACGCGTGTCTTGTACATGCATGTGGGCGCGTGTGTGTGCATCTGTGTTTAGGGAGGAGGGGAGGCATGTGGTGTAGTGTGGTGCAATGTGACATGCGTGATGTGACCTGACGTAAAGCAACTTGACACAATTTGATAATATAGTATTATCATTGAATGGGTGATGGTAGTAGTGATGATGATGATGATGATGATGATGATGATGATGATGATGATGATGATGGTGATGGTGATGATGATGATGATAATAGTAACAGAAATGGCTGAGGCCATGACAGCAATAGTGATGACGATGATGATGATGACGACAACGCTGACGATAATAATACAGCACCAACTTTGATCAGGGAAAGGGGTATCCCATAGAAATAGTCGAATCCATGGTTTAACGGATGGTGGTGATCAGGATCCTTGCGATTCTCACTCCAACCCAAATCCCACTTGCCTGCACAGACAGACAGACAGACAGACAGACAGACAGACAGACACACACACACACACACACACAGACACACACACACACACACACACACACACACACACACACACACACACACACACACACACACACACACATGTACATAATTATGTAGTGTTTGGGTTATCCTTATCCAGCTAAGACAAGCTCATTGGCTTGATACAGACTGTATTATCTCCCTCACATCATTTTTTTAAAAATATAAATATATTTTTATATAAAAAAAGAAGAAAGGATCCCCGAACATATGGCACAAAGATTCATTAGCTGTGTATTTTTCTTCTATATTTATTGTTTGGGGCTTTATTTTTACAACGATTATTTCATACATATTTTCTTTCTATTTTCATCTTTTCCTAGCAGCGGTGGTAGGCCACAAGAATATAGATAGATCTACCTGTTCTTAGGGCTGCAATACACACTTCTTTTTTTTGTTGTTAAGGGTCTTGCTTTTAAGTACCGCCGAATGAGAATGAAATTTAATCACTGCCAGGACCTCTAGCGCTCATCCAGGAGCCGAAACTTGAGTCAGATCACACCAAAGGCATGGTCCTTACTCAACGATTCCTCAAATGCTGCCTTAAAGATTTTCTTATAACATTTATTTCAATCTTTGATGAAAATCATGTTTATAGGAGTCGTAACTGGTTACCTGCTTTTCTCAACTATATGATATATATAATGAGTGTCTGTATATGTATGTATTACACAGACACATGTAATATAGTATCTATTTTTTGTTGGATGGATGGATGGCTTAACAGCAACACAGACTGTGGCAGTACCAACAGGACTAGTCAGTAACAGAAGCAGCAGCAGTAGCAGCAGCAGCAGCAGTATCAGAATCATCACCAACACCACCAGTCTTTTTTTTTTCGTTTTGTTGTTGTGTCTGTGCGTGTTGTGGAGGAGGTGTGTGTGTGAAAGTTTAGTGGGTTTGTTTGTTTTGGGGGTGGGGTGGGGGGTTATAAGGGGGGGGGGGGGGGGTGTTTGGGTGTTGCATACCTAGCAAGGCCGTGATGTGGCCAGCCTGTTTGGCCACTTTGGCCAGGGTCAGCTCACTGGCCGGCAGACCCGAGGCCGAAGCCGTCATGAAGGGCACACCAGGAGAAGTAGAAGGAGCCATGCCTGCAACATGACAACACAGAAAGGAAGGAATGGGTCAGTAGGTAAGGAGGAACTAAGCCCTGTGGCATTGCAGGTAGGTAGTAAACACCGTGTGGTGTTTTCTGGCTTTACAATTAAGTTCATGGGTTGAATCCTTAAAAAAAGACAGGTTGGTTGTTTGGGTTTGTTTTCGTTTTTTTGTTTTTGTTTTGGTTTGGTTTGGGTTTTTTGTTTGTTGTTGTTGGTTGTTGTTTTTTTCGGGGTGCTGTTTTATTGTTGTTGTTTTTTTTAATTCTGTGTTCTTGCCAGATTCTAGCCACAGAGTGAGTTTCTCGTAGGCTCATTACCAAGAGTGGAATCATCACGCTCCAACATTTTTTTTTTATTATTTTTTTTACTGAACTGAGTCCTCTGAAGTCAGGAGTGTGGCTGCCTATATGGTGAGGTACTTGAAAAACGGTCACACACGCAAACGTCTCATCCGATGTACTTCCTGTAATTATCACAGTGATTCCCATGAGCGAGTCAAGCAGACATTACTCTGGTTGACCCCCTAGAGTGTTAAGCTGGGGAACGCACAACAACAACATCTGAATGGATACAGGTTTTTTGAGAATGTACCTCTATAATTATTTGTTAATGTTGCCCAAAGTACTTGACAAATACTTCAGGAGTCTGTTTAATTCACTTCAGCTCGGTTGATGTCACACATCACACACACACACACACACACACACACACACACACACACACACACACACACACGCACACACACACATGCATGCACACACGCACGCACGCACACGCACATACACACAAACACGCACGCACGCGCGATCACACGACCGCACACACACACACGCACACACACACACACACACACACACACACACACACACACACACACACACACACACGCGCGCGCGCGCGCGCGCGCGCGCGCGCGCGCGCACACACACACATACAAACACACACACATACACACAATATCTCCCTTATGAATGAGGATATCTTCAGCCATAACTACATACATACACAAGAGTACAAACACAGAGACACGAACGCACACACGTACCCACACCCACACACGCACACGCACACGCACGCACACCCACACGTAAACGCATATGCGCGCACGTATGCGCGCGCGCGCGCGCACACACACACGTCATCAATTTTTATTTTTATTTTTTATCTAAATCCCTTCCATTCCCAGCCACTTTCTCTGTCACTGTCTCCCTTTCTCTCTAAATTTCACCAGTGTTTTAGCTCTTATTGTTACTTTATTTTTGTCATATGGGTAACTGTGTTTTCATTCTTTATCTTAATTTATTTACTCATATGTTTATGCTCATATTTATTTATTTATTTATTATTTTCTTTTGTTCTATTTATACTTTTCCCCCTCCCCAAACCCAGTCCGGTATCACTGTATGTGGAAGGACGTAAAATTGAAGACTACTACTACTACACATACACACATAGGGTGGGGAGGGGTGGTAGACGTAAAAAATAAATAGAATAGAAGCCTTGTGGTCAGAGCGTTGCGCTCTCAATTTGACGACCCGGGTTCGATTCCCGTTCGAGGGGATTTTACTCCTGGAGTTAACATCAGTGCCGACTCCACTCCACCCCAAAAGTCCTTCGGATAAGACTATAAACCGAGGCTCCGTGTGCGGACGCACGTAGAACATCTTGCACACACGTTTTCGTAAGACTAGGCCATCGTGTGCCGGTTGGAACACATGACAAGATTTACAAAATTGCATACACACGGGGACTGGGTGTAAAAAAGCGCTTGGGTACTTGTTCCGTTATCCTCAATATAAAAGACCATTATCCTCAATATAAAAGAATGAATAAAATAAAATAAAATAAAATCACACACACACACACACACACACACACACACACACACACACACACACACACACACAACACCCTCCCCTCCCCCCCCCCTACACACACACACACACACACACACACACACACACACACACACACAGAGCCGCACATACTGACCAGAACGGATGGGATAGCGGCCAGTCATCAACCCTGCTCTACTGGGCGTGCACTCACTGGCCGTGGCCAGACTGTGGGTCAATCTGACCCCTTCTTCGGCCAGCTGGTCAATGTAGCGTGTCCGGAGGGTCATGTTCCCATAGCAACCCAGGTCGGCATAGCCCAGGTCATCAGCCAGGAAGATGAGGACGTTAGGAAGGGGGGGCCCTGATTTCTTGTCCTTCGCGCCGCAAGAGGCGGGTGTAAAGAAGACCAGCGCTAGAAGAGGGATGCTTCCAAGCCGCTTGTGCGGCAACATATCTGAAAAAAAGCAAATATATTGCTTACTCAATGTACCATCTGGAAATAAAATGTTGACGACTTCTTTTTTATGCTGAGAACTTTTGCCATTGCATGTTTTTGGTGCTGACAAGTTGTGACAAAGAGCGTCAATGCACTTTGTCACAACTTGGAACTGAAATGAGAAAGTTGACAAAAATGTATGAGGAGCTTCTAAAATGCTGAAGTTGTGCACTATATTAAACTTACATTGATTAAAGATATGTTGTTTGTTTGTTTTTTTACATATGGGGGGGGGGGGGGGGGGGAGAGCTAGCTTTAATTCCCCCGTTAACCCCGGGGGATCGACGCAGTTCGTCGCAAGTTATGACGAACTGTGTTGCTACGACGCACTGTGTCAGAACACTAGGTCCTGCTGGTTTTTCGTGATTGACAATGTTAAAGGTCTCTCAAAACACTTGGGTACTCTGTACGGGCTGTAGATCTATGTCACATCAAAGAAAGGGATTAGAACTACAGATTGTCAACAACAACAAAAATGAATGAAAATATCAGCACAAAGATATGACCACAGCGCTAAAAACTGAGATAGCATATCAATGAAAACGGGAGATATGGGACATGGAGCAGGCAACGATATGATGTGACCAGCTATTTAGACACTCTGAAAACCTAAACTACACACACAAACACACCCTGGATATTTTGCCTGGATACCTCAGGCAGAAGACGCGTGTGCGCGCGCATGTGTGTGTGTAGGTCCTACTTGATATGGGGAAAACACATTTCCATTTTCTGAGAGAATGGTAAAGAAAAGCTCGGTAACTATAATAACACTATAACTCACGGTATGGTTTACGTAAACTTCACTGCTGGAATAAATGAGGCGTAGATGTATTCCTTGACTGTACTTACCGTCACTGGTCAGTGAGTATAGTATTCTAGTGGTAAACTCATAATAAATCCATGTACACAACACTCAGTTGGTGTGTGGAATACAACTATAATTAAAAGAAAAATGTAGGCTACATAGTTCTGTTTGCCAAAAACTGTAGGATGCGCACGCACTTTTTTTTGCAATACGTCACATATTACGTCATTCGAAAGCAATTGTGACGAGACGGTAAGTAGGCTAACTATAGACCTACTTCAGTGATTCATAAAGGAGTGATCATTTACCAGTTGTTATCACTTTATTGATAGGGCCTAGATCAACCAGAAAGAACATAGCATTCCAAAATATGATTACAAGAAAGCTTGCTGGGACAATTTCCAATAACTTTGAAAAGTCCATGATGTGCATTGTATCAGACAGGATGTTATTGACACATTATCCCACACATTTTTAAGAGAGAATTTTAAAATCAGTCTGTAGATCAATCTCTCCCAAATGGCACTCATGCTTTATTTCAGACCTTGTTAATAAGTCAATTATGACTGACCCAAAAAGTCTTGAGGATGTCAAAATCCTTTCTTTTTTCATCTTGCCTGCCATATGGACTTTGGAAGGGGACTTTTGATCTTAACCACATATGAGCGGACGTCTGTCATAGAAAATAGAACAAAACAAGCATATTCATGTTCCTTGTGTTAGAACATCTCACAAAAGGCAGCTTTCTCATCCTGCAGTTTTATATCGATGGATCCTTCCTTCAAAACTGGGCATCAGGGGCAACCTTTATTGTTCTGTATCTAAAGATTTCAAGGATAAATTATATTGGTAAATACTATTGGAATTTTTACTGAGCTCAGTGCAGCTTCCATGGCGTTGAGTTTCCTGTTTGATTTTCCTCCAATTGTGAAGGAAATCCTGTTTTGTGTCAATTTATTATTATTTTTTTTATACCACTTTATGTCACAGCAGATTTCTCTGCGTGAAATTCGGGCTGCTCTCTCCGGGAGAGCGCGTCGCCACAAGTGCAGCGCCTACCCATTATTTTTTTCCCCTCAGGGATGGTGTCTAAACACGACACCTGTGTGCATGCTGGTTTTTAAAAAAAAAAAATTTGTCATCCGCTCCTACCGGCACATGATGGCCTGCTCTTCCGAAAGGTGGAACGGGGTTTTAACGTGTGCGCAAGATGTTCTGCGTGCGTTCGCACACGGAGCCTCGATTTATAGTCTCATCCGAATGACAATACCCAGTATGTTTTAAAAGCTCATCATAACTGTAAACCAACTGTTACATGAGATCTTAGAACATAGACTAATCACTTAGTACATCTAACAGGCACTGATGATACATTTGGCTGGGTTCCATCTCATTGCAGTATATGCATGAATGAAATATTTGGCAGTGCAGGTAAGGGAGCAGCAAAGCATGCTTGCAATTCAACCATGTTAGATATTCCACTGTTTCTTCAAGAGTGTCATGCCTTTCTTGAAAACACATATTGGGAACATGTTAGAATGATCCAAGAAGGGGCTGGCTTTCTCCAGTGTCCTAATTCAGTTCAAGACATTGTAAGCATCCATTGCAATCAATGTGGTTTTCGCATAAATTATCATATGTAAGATCAGTTGTTTCTCTTAAATACAAGTTTTATTTTAGATCTTTTCAAATGAAATTCACTTCGATTCAGCAATGTGTGTGTGGTGAACTAATTAATTTAGGAGTTTTTATATTTTGGTTCATGGTTTAATTTTCTCAAAAGTTCCTACCACCATTTCAAGTCTCATCTCTGTAGATTGTTCAAGCCAGTTCCGTGATATTGTATGATGCAGTTTAGTCATTGAAGCAATCTCCAATTTTTTGTTTTCTTTTTTGGGGGGGAAATCAGTTGTTTTATTGTTGAAATGAAAATGTGACATATGCATTTATATATGCATATATACACACACCCAATATCACATATTGTGAAGAAATGTTAATTGAAATCGAAAACACACACACACACACACACACACACACACACACACACACACACACACACACACACACACACACACACACACACACACCTTTGCCTCAAATCACTTTTAGTGATGAGGTAAAGTGAGGAACACCACCACACAAATTCACACTTTTCAAAAAGGTATCGATGTCTTTATTATAGCTACCCTGAAACAGTGTGACATCAACCCTCAATACCAAAGCCAACTGTCTGCGACTGTATCATGGCTAAAAACATCAGTACCTTCTGTCACCATTACACCCCCACCCCCACAAAATTAATACCCCCCCCCCCCCCCCCCCATTGTGACCAAATAATGAGAAATATATAGCATAAACTTATTTATATCATACTTTTTGCTTTCAGGCCACATCACAACAAAGGCCATAAATAAATCATTTCTATCATATAAAAGCTTTTTCAATAGGTAATCAAAGCAAAACAGCTGTCATAAAAACTAACAATAACAGTTTAAAACTTTGCTAAAAAAAAAAAAAAAAAAAATGTTTATCAGACACAAAATGTCAGTTCCTTTAAACTCCACCAACAAAGAAAAGATAAACAGAGAATGTCCTGTCTTTGGAGAGATCAAGAGAGTTTGTGGGTTTTTTTAAAGGGGGGGGGGGGGGGGGGGTGGGGGGGGGGTTCTCAGCTAGAGCTCCAAGTTTCACAAGTGATTGGGATTTTGTGTAAGCCACCATTTTTACCCACGATAAATAAGGTAGCTGCATTCGAACTTCGGGGATATACAAATGACTGATTTCTCCCTTAAATCCTTCAGAAGTCTCTGCACAGGTCATAACTCAAATAGAAGGAGGCTGGTTAGTGGTGCAGTTCCTACATTGGGTAGCTCCACTGGGGCTCTGATACAACCCAACCAAATGACACTGCACTGAATTTTTCAGGCAATGTAACTCTTCACATATTAAACCTGGTACAGCCCAGCCTTCTTCTGATCTAATACAGGTACAGTCAAACCAAAACATACCAATGGCCAACACCAAAGCATAGGTGCAAAACGCTGTCAAAATATAAGTTTGATTCTTGAATATGAGAAAAAATATCTATAAAAAATACCCTGTCCATTCTAAAGCTTTCACAAAAGATCATTGTGACAAAACATGTCTATAGATAACAATGGAAGTCAAAGGCAAGAATGATTACAGCTACCCTGACAACACCAGTGAGTGCAGGAACAACTGTGCTTCACAAATGTTTGACAAAGAAGGAAATTAATGGCTGAAGTTGGGGGGACGGGATAGCTCAGTGGTCAGAGCACTCGCTTTCCCCAAGCTAGGGTTAAGCAGCATTGAGCATGGTTACCCAGTGGTTGGGTGGGCGTTTGTGCACCTTAACTTCAGTACAGTCCCCCAGTTCACCCAGCTGTAAATGGGTACCTGCCCTCTTTAGGGCCAGGGAAGGTAAAGCAGCGAGGGCAAGGAGATGGGCACCGCCCTCAATACGCTGGCCCCTTGAGAAGCTGAAGTTTCTGACGCTTCACTCCCCTACGACCACACAGGTTATGGGACACCATCACCACCACCACCTAGTTTCATTATCATGGACTTCAGTGAATTTCAAAATGGATATGAACTGTGGAACTGCACAGACTGACACATATATACATGAAAACTACACACCAGTGTGTTTACCTAAAAACATTTTCTTTTTTTTTCACTTCAATCACAACCTTGAAGTTCACCATTTGTGAGGTTTTTGAACAGATCTATAGATATACAACGCAGGGAGTGGATGGAGGAAGCTGGCTGCAAAATATTCAGTGGTGCCCCCACAGTCTACAGGACTACAGGGATAGATGAAGGTGGTGCAGACATGCAACAATTATCTTATCTTTGAGATTATTGCATTATGCATAATAAACAAAAACCTCATTGATGGTGTTTTGATTTAGTTTAGTTTGGGTTTAGGGATGGGGTTTTTTTTGCCTTTTGTTTTTTGTTTGGTTTTTCTCCTTTTTTTTTTTTTGGAGGGGGGAGGTTGCTTTGTGTTATTTTGGTTTTGTCTTTTGTTGTGCTCTGCTTTGGATTATGGTTCTGTTTTTTAATAATAATAATAATAATAATAATAATAATAATAATAATAATAATAATAACAATAATACATGGAATTTATATAGCGCTATATCTTGTAAAAACAAATCTTGTAAAAACAAATCAAAGCGCTTTTTTGTTGTTTTGGGGGGGCAGGGGGGATTCAAGACTTTTCACATTCTTGGGCTACAAGAAACTTTGCTTGCTCAGAAACAAATCAGACCACAGTCATCAAATGATAGGTCTCTGTTTCTGTGCCTCCCTTTAGATCCCAAAATGATCTTTGGTAATGACTAGAAATAGAGAGGGCAACACCTCTAGACTAGACACATTCTTCAGTCTGTAACACACGATTTGCGCTTCATGATGCACGGAAGAAGAGAAACACAAACTTCCAGGTAAGAACTCAAACAGCAACAACTGATTCACAACACTGTCAGAACATGTGGAAGTCTCAAAGTAGAAGATACTGAAAAAAAATCACATTTCATATGTGCGTGCATGTGCGTGTGTGTGTGTGTGTGTCAGTGTCTGTGTGCGACTGCGAGTATGTGTGTGTTTGCACATGCATGCAGGTGTGTCCACATAATTATGACTGTGTGCACTTGTGAAGGGGCTTGACAAAAATGATTGACAGATACATATAAAAGCATCATCAGACATTTTTTACGTTAAAATGAACAACAGAATACACTTTTCAGACGTATATGGAAAAAACACAGTTTGGGGCCAAACCCACCCATGACAACAATTAGAACACACACACACACACACACACACACACACACACACACACACACACACACACACATACCTCCCACTCCCCCCCCTGAAATCTTCAACCCCCAAAAATACACATATAACATGGCACTGACACACACGAAAAAAGGAATGTAAAAATAAATTATGCAAGATTTCTGTACATCAGATCATAATATTCAATACAAACAAAACATGAGACACCTGTGCTGAAAAAATATGGCTTTTACCTGCTGCCAGAACATTTATCTCTGATATCACTTTTAGGTGAACAAACGTAAAATTGAAGACCAACTTATCACCACCAGTTCAAAGCAATATAACAAAAATGGAGATTTTTTTTTCTAGCAACAGTCAAAGTAAGTTACCACAGCAAATCAGTCAAAATGTTTCTTTTCCTCATTCTTTCTTAAACAAAATAAAAGCCCAAAATAACAACAACAACAAATCACAAGATACATATTATGGAATGGACCCCGTTTTCAACATGGGCATTTTTCCACATGATGTTCACTGATCTGTCATCAAAACTTCACCGACTTTTATTGGAAAAAAGAAATAACACACACACACACACACACACACACACACACACACACACACACACACACACACGCTTGTTCCATTATCCTCGAAATAAAAGAATAAAATAAAACACACACACACACACACACACACACACACACACACACACACACACACACACACACAGAGCTATGTACTCACTAACTACGGCCTGTAAGTTCATCCACTATTGACTATGCACACTCACACACACACCTCTATGCAAAGTTGGTTTAGTGATCTTAAAGCTACATCAGCCACCTAGAAGGCAAAAAATCCCTGGATCGAATCTGATCTGTAGCCAAGTTTTTCTCCACCATTCCATAAGACTTTGATGAATAAAAGGTTTCAGAACAACTCGTTTGGATGGGACCAAATTAAAGAAAATTAAGGCTCCCTGTGCAACATGCACTTAGCACATATAACAGAATACAGAGTTGTCCACAGCAAAGTTTATGCTGTTAACTCACACCTTGCAGGCCGATTTTTATCGTGGGTATCTCTGTACACTAACTGTTTGTGTTGATAGTAAAAAAAAAAAAAAATTTTTTAATCATAACTAGAAAGATACTCAACACAAGTACATGAAATCTTCAGGGTTCATTGTTGACGTGTAGGTGGAAGGTCAAAGTCGAAAGCCAGCTGCCTGATTTTCAAATGAAAGCAGACACAACAAAGCTAAAGAATTCCTAAGGTCAAATCCTGCGATCGCAGTGGACTGTGGGGAGAGAATTAAAAGCCACTAAGAAACAGCCAACAAATAGACCATCAAGCAGAAATAAGTGACATTGAACACATACAATGCCGTTTCCATCAAGCAGAAACAAGTGGTATTGCACACCATGATTCCCTTTCCATCAAGCAGAAACAAGTGGTATTGCACACCATGATTCCCTCTCCAGCAAGCAGAAACAAGTGGTATTGCACACCATGATTCCCTCTCCAGCAAGCAGAAACAAGTGGTATTGCACACCATGATTCCCTCTCCAGCAAGCAGAAACAAGTGGTATTGCACACCATGATTCCCTCTCCAGCAAGCAGAAACAAGTGGTATTGCACACCATGATTCCCTCTCCAGCAAGCAGAAACAAATAGCAATGCACACATGCAATGCCGTTTCCATCAAGCAGAAACAAGTGGTATTGCACACCATGATTCCCTCTCCAGCAAGCAGAAACAAGTGGTATTGCACACCATGATTCCCTCTCCAGCAAGCAGAAACAAATAGCAATGCACACATGCAATGCCGTTTCCATCAAGCAGAAACAAGTGGTATTGCACACCATGATTCCCTCTCCAGCAAGCAGAAACAAGTGGTATTGCACACCATGATTCCCTCTCCAGCAAGCAGAAACAAATAGCAATGCACACATGCAATGCCGTTTCCATTGAGCAGAAACAAGTGGCATTGCACACAGGTGATGCCCTCTCACTTTGGAGAGTATTCACAAATGTTGTGATAAACACACACACACACACACACACACACACACACACACACACACACACACACACACACACTATACTAATTCACCTAAATACACACATGATGAAACTCATTCTCTCTATTTCTACTCCCTTCTGTCTGTGTCTGTGTCTGTGTGTGTGTGTCTCTCTCTCTCTGAGTTCCAATTTCTCTCTCTCTCTCTCTCTCTCTCTCTCTCTCTGAGTTCCAATTTCTCTCTCTCTCTCTCTCCCACTCCCACTCCCCGTCCCTTCCTCTCTCTCTCTCTCTCTCTCTCTCTCTCTTCTCTCTCTCTCTCTCTCTCTCTCTCTCTCTCTCTCTCCCTCTCCTTCCCCCTCCTCTCTCTCTCTCTTTCTCTCAAGAGGCCAGCGCTCTAAGCTGTGGAGGCAGAATGCAGACGACATCGGGCAAATCGTTCATCATGGTGGTCAGTTTTTGGACGCAGTGACGTCGCAAGGTCAAAATCTCTCCCTCCAGTTTGTCGGCTTCCTCCTGCAGTCGCCCTATCTCGTCCTGAATTGACCGAGCATCTTCCTGCAACCACAGACCATGCCTTATTTTAATAGGTAGGATATGGGTTTTTCGTGACAATGAAAAAAAAAAAAGCTACCCGACCCAATCATGCCACACACACATGCACATGCACGCATGCATGCCCACATGCACACACACACACACACACACACACACACCACACCTACCCCTCCACACACACACACACACACACACACACACACACACACACACACACACACACACACACACAACACACCTACCCCTCCATACACAAACACACACACACACACCTACCCCTCCACACACATACACATTTTCCCACCATCCTCAATACCACCAACCACCCCCACCCCAAAAACCTCCCTCCCCACACCCCCTAACCCACCCCAATCCAACCCCATCCCACCCACCTACCCCCCCACCTACCCTGAATCCTCCCTCCGCCCCTCCCCACAACCCTCCCCCGTATCACCCCCAACATCCCCCTCCCTCCAACACTTTATTTATTTATACCACTTTATGTCACAGCAGATTTCTCTGCATGAAATTCGGGCTGTTCTCCCCGAGGAAAGCGCGATGTCACAAGTGCAGAGCCACCCATTTTTTTTCCTGTCTGCAACTGTATTTTGTTTCCCTTTCAGAGTGGCTTTTTTCTACAGAATTTTGCCAGGGACAACCCCCCTTCCCCTGTTGCCGTGGGTTCTTTAACATGCGCTACATAATGATGTGTAACACACGGGACCTCTGTTTATCATTTCATCCAAAAGACTAGTGCCCAGACCACCACTCATGGTCTAATGGATGGGGGAAAAGTTTGGGGTCCAAACGGAATTCGAACTACCACACACTCCGACCCGGACTTTTCGCTTTCTAGACAGGCGCGTTACCTCCAGACCAACGATCCACCCCCCACAACACAAACACACACACAGACCTGCAAATTTCTTTACTGCCTACTAGTCATCAATGTGTTGAAGATGCAGACAGATCCGTGAGCAAGAGGTGCTTTCACAACCCTTATCCCCCCTCCCCATCACCCCAACAACCCCCTCCCACCCTCTCCCCCCCCCAACACACACACACACAACACACACACAGACCTGCAAATCTCTTTCCTGCCTGCTAGCCAGCAGAGTGTTGGAGACGCGGACAGCCCCGTGGGCGTGAGGCGCTTTCTCCTTCACCAGCGTTAGCTGAGGGCTGGAGCGGGAGGGGGGAGGAGGCAGCAATGGCAGCAGTGGCATCAGTGATGATGGGCCAGAGCCCTGAGTCCTGAGGGTCTGAGGGTCCTGCCCCAGTGAGGCCTGCAGCTGGGAGATCTCTGCGTTGATGCTGTGCAGCAGCTGGTCTAACTCCCACTCTGACACAGCACAGCGCTGTGAGGGGATGGATGGATGGAAAGAAAAAGAAAATGGAGGTGTCAATTTCGGAGGTGTGAAACTGTGGTTCACTAAAATGCTGTTGGGTGGAAGGACGAGAAATGGGGCGAATTTTTCAAAGAAGTGAAAATGTGTGTTATAAAAACGCTGTAAATGGAAAGACAGGCACAGTGCACAAATCCAACATCACTAAGTCAAGAGGGCTATATTTAGCGCGCCCCTTCCTTTTACCTAGTCCAAGTGTGGTCAGTTCCTATCATGAATAGCACCAGCTGTCCCATCTAGGCTGGGATAGGATGGACTAATTAGCAGTTGAGAGGAGCTGAAAGTGGGGGAAATTGATAGCTGTGCAGGAAGCAGAGGGGAATTGCAGAGGAAGGAAGACATGATCACTAAAAAACGCTGTGGATGGAAGGAAGACAGAAATGGAGTGAATTTCAGTAGAGTGAAAACTGTTGGTGAAAAAGTCTCTGGAGAGAGGGATGCTTAATGTGAGCGTATGTGTGTGAAATTTGGGCTGCTCTTCATGGGGAGAGTGCATATACACTTGTTCTCCCCCTTAGGAATGCCTGGGTGGGGTGGGGGGGGGGGCTGTCAGTTTGAATAGCATCTCTACCTTCTGGAAATTCTCTTCTGGCAATTCCCTCTTTTCTATCCCTCTCTTTGTTTCTGCCTTGTTCCTTTTCTTCCTAATGTCTATTGCCTGCCCTTTTTGGTCCATTCTCTTTTCCAGCAGATAACAATTCTCTCCCATGCCGAAGTCAGATGTGCTGGGCATGACTTGTCAGGCACTTAGTGGCAGCTCAAAGCATTTTCACTCACATGAAAGATAACAGTTGCTGTCTGAGAATTTGACAAAAAGGAATATACTTGTTGTTTGATTTTCCTGTTTGCATGTGTAATTACTTTCATATGAAATGGATTTTTTCTGAAGAATTTTACTGGGAAAAGCTCTCTTCTTCATGTGGGTTCTTACATACACTGTACAGTTACAAGCACTGGAGAAGACCAGGCACTACACATCCCACCCAGTAAGAGAACACTGAGAAGGGAGGGAAGAAACGGAACAGAAAAAATTAAAACTCTCTTTTCTTCTATCATCTTCACTTCTCTCAATTCCTCTTCATCCTCTCAGCCCAGCTCACAATCACCTTTGATGCCCACAACTCCTCCAGGGCATTGAGAGCGGATTCGTAATGGAGGATCTTGTTCATCAAATTTCGTCGAGACGTCGCGATCTCTGCACCAATGTTGGGAGGGACTTCCAGGAAAATGGTGCGAGGTGTGGAGGCATCAGACTCCGCCCCATCTTCTGTGGCAGTGCTGTCGCTGTACAGGTTCATCTGCTGAAGTTTCAGTTCCAGAACGCTTTCCTGGAACACAAAACGGTCTGGTCTTAGAGCTGTCGACCCATTTTGACTTGGGATGCGAGTTTGAGAGTGTTGATCAAATTACCTGACCAATACTGCAGGTGTCTGTATCTCTCCGGCCCGGTTGACGCTGGGACATATTATGATAGTAAGCATAGAGTACAACCCTATCAGGTAGTCTCAAAGCACATACACTTCCATAGTAGCATCATTATATCATCCTCATTCTCATCGATCATCATACATGATGATCATGCAAGGAAGAAAAAGAGGCAGACCAAGGAAGAGATGGGAGGACAACATCAGAGAATGGACAGGCCTAGAACTTTTAGCATTGTTGTTGTTGTACGTTCCCCAGCTTAACACTCTGGGAGTCACCCAAAATGTGCACTCTGACTCACTCCTCCCTCATGGGAATCATTTGAGATTGAAACTGGACACTGAATGAGAAGTTTGTGTGTATGACTGTTTTCAAGTACCTTGCCATATAAGCAGAGCCATACTCTGACTTCAGAGGACCTTTAAGCATTTATAAATCTGATGACAGCAGTTCTTTCAGGTGAGGTTGAAGGCTGAAGGAAAAGAGACAGATCACCAGCATTCTACATTGCCAGCATCACTGAGATCAGTGGTCTGGGAGGGCTACAGAAGATCATAGACCTCAGCAGAGACAGAAAAAGATGGCAAACCCTGGTGGCATTGTGTGGTGCTCCTACCGACAACAGCGGCAATGGAGACAGTTGAGTTGAGTTAGGCATTTATAGCATTTGTAGAAAATCACAGTCAAAAAAGTTTTTTCTGATTGAGTTATATTTTTTTCTGCATGAAAATACAAAACAAAAAGGAAAAAGCTTATCACTAAGTTCAAGTTTCCATATTCCAAATCTATACACAAGACAAGAAAATGATATAACAAGACCACCTCTCTTCACCTCCAGCCCCTTCCCTTATATCTCACACACCCATTCTTCCTGCTCCTGACCCCCCTCCCCTATCTCCCCCCTACCCCACCCCCACCCCCTGTCCCATCCTCACCATCCACTCCCAGAAGACAGTGTTTTTCTCCTCCCACTTCAGCAAGTTCTCCAGCCTGTCACTGTCCTCCTCCAGTAACCGTAGCACCTGAAATAATAGTAATCATATTAATGATCTTAATAATATCAATACTGATGATGATGGTGATGATGACAATGATGATGATGATGATGATGATGATGATGATGATGATGATGATAAATGGAATTCATATAGCACTATATCTTGCAAACACACACACACACACACACACACACACACACACACACACACACCACACACACACACACACACACACACACCACACACACACACACACACACACACACACACACACACACAAAGGTTACACACTTTGGCAGGCTGGTGGATATTTCGGCTATTAAGAGAATAATGGAATGGATTATCATGAAATAATTTTAAATGAAATACAATGGAATGGAATCGAATGTCATAGAATGCTATGTTATGCCATACAATATCATGTTGTATACATGATTATTTCTTGACGCTTCAATTGACAAAAAG
>CM060324.1:8004414-8011914 GCA_030674155.1 Stramonita haemastoma
AGGGCGTTGGACTCGTAATCTAAAGGTTGCGGGTTCGATCCCAGCTTTCGCCTATGGCGTTGTGCCCTTGGAAAAGGCACTTTACGGCTATTTTCTTACCCCACCCAGGTGTAAAAGAGGTACCGACCTTGTGTTGGGGGTTAACCCTGCGATAGACTGGCGTCCTATCCAGGGGGGAGTCTATGACTCTCAGTCGCTTAACGCCACAGAAACCAGGATAAGCACCGGCCTGATGAGCTTTAGGCTCGGGGCAGACTTTTCCATCAGTGCAAGATATCTGTGATTATTATTTCACAGCGCTAATTCTTTGACTGTTGCCATTCAAAAAGCAAGATGCATGCGGGTGTGCGGCAGAGCATGTTTAGGTTTTTATATACCCCTGTTGTGCCTTTAAACAATGTAGGCTAAATTTTCAACTTTTTTAAAAGGAAGGAAATGATAAAAAAAAAAAAATCACTTGAGATGTAACAGCTTCCCCCCAAAAAATTTGTTCCACCCATAACATTTATCCAACCTTTTTGTTTATAGTCCTGCCAACCATAGAGGCCATATTGGGACTGATGACATGACATGACATGACATAACATAACATGACAAGAATCTCGACACCCGTGTGCGATTGCACGCAGAACATCTTGCGCACATGTTAAATCCTGTTCCGCTTTTCGTAAGAGTAGGCCATCATGTGCCGGTGGGAACAGATGACATTTACAAAAATGCATACACACTGGGACTGGATGGAAAAAAAAGCACAAGAGTGCTTATGCCATTATCCTCGATATAAAATAAATAAAAATAAAAATAAATAGCCCTGCCGACCACAGAGGCCATATTGGGGCTGATAACACGACATGACATGATATGATACAACATGACATGACATGACATGACAAGAGTCTCAAGTTGCTTGCTTCAGCTTTGCAACACTGACCTCATAGTCTTGTACATAGTCGCACACTTTTAATATGAGTTTTAAAATGTGACGAGATGACAGCCCCGATATGGCCTGTGCGGTCAGCGGGGCTCTAAGCAACATCACTGGATTGGATTGGATTGGACAGCCCCGATATGGCCTGTGCGGTCGGCCGGGTTCTAAGCAACATCATTGGATTGGATTGGATTGGATTGGAGCTTTCGCAACACTGACCTCATAGAGAGAGAGCACATCCTGGCTGACAGGGGAGGAGCGGTGTTCCATGAAGCGCGTGATGAGGGATTCCTTGGTCATCAGCCAGGCCAGGGCCAGCAGCAGCTCCCGACTGCCTCTGGGGGGGGAGGGGGGTAGGGCGGCAAAGCTGCGCGACAGGTACCCCCGCCTCTGCATCTCCTTCTTCACGTAGCCCACCTGGTCCTCTGTACCAACCATGCAGAGCATTGTGTGACAGAGAGAGTCTAAAACAGCCAGACACATGTGCTTACGGACCTTTACACATCAAAAGAACCCACATGGGTTGAGAATTAGAAAGAGCAGGGAGGTACCTCCTGACTGTCCCGGCAAAACTGGTACTATTGGCAGATTCAATTCCCCTTAATGGTGGAGGAAAAATGGTTGCATACTGAAAAATCTCACTATTGATGAGCCCCAGCGCTGTAGTCAAAGACATGGGGTGGGGAGGGGGTAAAAATAGTATCTCACATGATATAGGCATCTTTATGTCAAACAAATGAATTCCTTGACAAAGTCCCAAAATTGTTATTTCCCTTCACCAAAACTGTCCTGTTCATAGACAAGAAAGATAACTTCTGTATTGTACATTAGACTAAAAAAAACCCCAAAAAACAGAGAATACCACACAGGAGTTTGGTCAGGAGAGACAATTTTGTTTCCACCTGAACAAAGGAAATTTTTTTTTTTTAAGTCATCCATAAAAAACTTTCTTAACTAATGTCAGTGATTCCTATACTATCTACCAGTATCACAGACATATATATATCCAATAACTGACTAAGAATCGTTCACCCCCTGCCTAACACAGGCTAATCAGAACCCTACCACAGGGTTCGCGCTAGGATTTTTTTAAACCGGTACTGCGAGTTGCCATTTCAGAGATATCTTGACCAACTCCCCCAAAATCGGTCCCCAGAAAATAAAATCCGGTATGTACTGTGAACAAAACGAAACTATTCAGTGAGGGGGTGGGGGAGGGGGGGATTGTTCGGCAGCAAAACTAAATTGAACGCAAGTCTTTCAGACTTTGACTGCCGTGCTGCTGCCACTCGCTTCTTGGGCATGAAGCCACGCAGGAAATATGATTTTTTTTTCTAGTGCCTGTGTCACTGTCTGTGTCAGTCTGTTGTTTTACATGGCATCATTTGTGAGACTTATATTCTTCTTTCTTGTTTCTATGCTTAGTGCTCATCTAGATCTCTCGTTCAATTTAGATAAATTTTAGTTTTCGACTCCTCTCTCAAAGTAACGGGCAAATTCCCTCTTCTTTTCGCTTGTGCCGGTGGGAACAGATGACATTTACAAAACTGCATACACATGGGGACTGGATGTAAAAAAGCACAGGAGTGCTTATTCCATTATCCTCGATATAAAAGATTAAAAGAATAAAGAATAAATAAATCTAGGCCCCATTTACTCATTGTGAATGGAAGTTACTGTCATGCCGAGAAGAGCGCAAAGCTCTATTCTTTCACAGTAAAGCTTGCTGTTCTGCGTGCTAGGCTAATGAGGCTGGCGTCAAAGATGTTCCTCGGAAGTGGTGGTACGAAGGGGTAGGTGCGTAAGCACAGTACAGGCGCATGACAGACTGTCAGAAAATGTCACTTCAGACTTTTTTTTGAGACGGAAATCTAATCAGTCACAGGCAAACAGAATTGGTACGCGGTACCGGCTGCTTCAAAAATTTTCGGTATTCCCTGTTTACAATCGGTAAAATACCAACAATTACCGGTTATCGCGAACCCTGTACCACCATGCAGATTGGTTGGCAACCTTTAGAACTTTGTCACTTGATGGAAATGTGTTATGCCAAGATTCAAGTTCAACAGTCTAGTTGGCCAAGGCACACTCACAGTTACATTAATGTCACCAGCACTAACCATTATTTATATAATACTATCTAGCCTGCCACAGCCATTCCGCATTATTAACTAAATTATACATCCTGATAGGCTTTAGTGGATATGGCATCTCCCACTGTATCTCTGTCTCTGTCTCTCTGAGAGAAAGAATCAAATATTCACCTCATGAAGTCACATATATATATATATATTATATATATATATATATATATATATATATATATATATATATATATATATGTGTGTGTGTGTGTGTGTGTGTGTGTGTGTGTGTGTGTGTGTGTGTGTGTGTGTGTGTGTGTGTGTGTTATATATATATATATATATATATATATATATATATATATATATATATATATATATATATATATATATATATATATATATATATATAACTTAGTGATCAAATGAGTTTACATTGTATCTAATAATCATGAAGTGTATTGTTCACATTTCCCTTCATAAGCAGCTGGGAGTGAAGCCTATTTGAATAAATCATCTGCGTCTGCATATCTGTGTCTGCAAACTCTTTCTCCAACCAAGCACATGCTCTGTACCTGTTCTCATGTTGATGAAGGAGGTGAAGACTCCACTGCCCATCAGACCATGCTGGCAAAAGAAGATCAGCTCAAACAGAAGCCGCCACAGGGGAGCACACTGCACATTCACAAAGTGTTGCGTCAAAAATGTGACCACTCTCATCATCATGTCCCTATCAGATATTTTATAAATCTCCTTATCAAGAAAATGTTTATTTACAAATACTGAAATAGCACAAAATAGTAGATATCGCATTTACTCAGGGTTTTTTTTTTTTCAATATATGTGACAGCATTTCCTTTAATCACTTTATTTTTTTTATATAAAAGAAATTCTCTAAAAGTTTTGCAAGTAATATACGTGTGACAGTTTAGTTTTTAGATGATAGAAATAAAATGCATAATTTGTGTATGTAAGCAAAACATGGTGTGTCACTGTGGTGTGTGTGTGTGTGTGTGTGTGTGTGTGTGTGTGTGTGTGTGTGTGTGTGTGTGTGTGTGTGTGTGTCACTGTGTGTGTGTGTGTGTGTGTGTGTGTGTGTGTGTGTGTGTTGTTCTTCAGTTTAATGTCTATTCACATAAGTGATATTAGACAAAACAAAAACAAAAAAACAAAAACAAAAAAACAAAAACAAAATACATATAAAACTTTTAACCAATGGTAGAAACAAAAAGTCAGTAAAAACACAAAAAGTGAACACTAAGCCCTGAACAATCAATCAGAACTTTTTAGAAAATTAAGAAAGAGCATGAGATTAAAGTCTCTGTCTCTAAGTCTAAACAAGCTACTAACATGTTCATAAGCACTATAGTAAACTGTCAATTGGACTCTTCTTCAGCGATAAGGCGAGTTCACACAGCAACACACAGTTACTTAAAATGCTGTCCACAGAGTTCTCACGTGTGATGGGAAGACACTGTTTTAAAACGGGACAGTCAAAAAGAATATGACTGACTGAAATCATGTGTGTGTGTGTGGTGTGTGTGTGTGTGTGTGTGTGTGTGTGTGTGTGTGTGTGTGTGTGTGTGTGTGACGCATACATTTTCAATGTATCGATGTACTAAATACCAGAATACAGTTTTGCATTTATGAACAATTTTATTTCAAAATCAGCAAACTAATGTGTACTTAGCAACCATCAATGTGCTTATGACGCTATGTTGTGCCATGTAAGAATAACTTGTTGCCAGTATCAGTATGCAATAAACCAAACCCAATGTATTCAAAGATAAGTTTGTAAATCATTCTTAAGAGGGTATTAAATCGTTTATAATGACAAAATCGACGGCCATTCGTCTACTGCTTGTTTTTTCTTCAAATTATGTTCTCCTACTGACGCCTTAGTTTAACCGAAGATCGCTTCATACTTTAAAAAAAAAATCAAAAAGGGATACTTACAAATATACACCTTATGTCCTGCATTTAACATTGCTAAATGCTAAGAATTCATATTTACTAAGGCTGGCAAAAGTAAGTTAATATTACATACATAGGCATACATCCTAAATTTCGATCGATACGAAAAGTCGATTCATCAACTGGACTCACCGCTTCGGGTCTGTCGAATTTGGCTTTCCGTAACGTTTCCGCCTCGATATCTGACATGCCATTCTCCTTCAAGATTTTGCAAAGCAGTTCTATAGCGTCTCGGGCCAGAGCCCCTCGCGACATTGTGCTGATTGTTATGTGCAAGTGCACAAGTTCGAATCTTGCTGAAATATGCTACCTTGTTGATGTTGTGTGGGTGTTTGGAGTTACCTTTCTTGGAGCAAGCAGGGGAACAAACTCTGTTCCTGTAGTTCGCTCAACCTTCTTCTTTTTTTTTTCTCATGCCATTAATTTTTTTTCAACTTTTTTCGTACACACACACTCAGCACCTACCATTGCATCCCCCAAAATAAAAGGTCAACTAGGTTCGAATACACACGTTATGTGATTTGGCACAAATTCATTTATTTATTTATTTTATTCTTTTATGTCGAGGATAATGGGATAAGCACTCATGTGCTTTTTTTCATCCAGTCCCCGTGTGTATGCAGTTGTGCAAATATTGTCATCTGTTCAACAGTTAGGCTGTTGAGGAGTACATATTCAAAATCAGCATGTCCAGCTGCGTGTACACACCAACTTTGATGAAGCCAATTCACCACAGGCACAGAAGCCTATAGGGAAACCGAATCTGAGGTCACCATCAGACCACAGCAACCTGCCACGGAATCAGAGGCAATTTGTTCATTGTATGATCAATGAGAATGAGGATGATGTAATGCTGCTGCTGTGGAAGTGCATATGCATGGAGACTACTTGACTGAGTTGTACTCCATGCCTACTATCATTACATTCCAGCGTCAACCGGGCCTGAGATATACAGACACCTGCAGTGATGGTCAGGTAATTTGAGCAACACTCAAATTCGCATCGGTAATGTCCACATGTTTGTCTGACATCACCAGAACACATCCTTTTATTTTCTTTTTATTTGCGAAAAACTGCTATGTACCGACACGTTTTGTAATAGAAGTGCCTTTTGTAATAATTTTTTGTACAAATCGTGTTCCACTTACAATGTTTTTTTAATCGTGTCAAACACGATTTGCAATAAAAATTTGATTTGCAGTATAATTATTGTCACATAGATTATTTTAAGTGACTTTCTATGACTTGCAGCGCTACAAATGTCTTTTTTTTTCTTTTAACACTTTTCTGGTCTTCACCATTACTCATCACTTTGACCAACCTTGGCAATGACTGGAAATGAAGTCAGTGCGTTTTGTAGTAATTTTATTACAAATGGTCTTCAGCTTACAAAAGTTTTATTACAAATCCATCCAACGCGTTTTGTAATAAAAATTGTGTAACCCGAACTCTCTATCCATCTCTGTCTATCCCATAGTCTGGCAACCATGGGGGTACCCTGAAGACTTGGCAACCAGTTCCCTCCATTCCACTCTCTGTAACCGGATTTGAAATAAATTTATTACAAAGCGCACTTTTATTACAAAAAGTGTTGCTACACTGCTGCAGTAACATCTCAGAAATTAAACTCACTAGTATTAGGACCTATTGGTATTGGGAATGGGAGGAAAGGGAGCCTCACCATAAACAAACTACAACCTGCCACCTTCAATGATTGTGAAAACCCCAATATCAGTCATTGCCAGATATAATTATAAGAACAAGCGCCTGTGCTACGTGATTGTAGGCAGCACAACAGAACAGTACAAAATGTGTTGCTGCTGCTTCTCCCTAACAACCATATAACTGAAACCAACTGGCGGGAGATGTTAGCAGATTCTTCTAAAGGTTGTGTCTGTCTCACCACCCCCTCACCCCTTTAAGTTAAATCCTGTTCCGCTTTTCGTAAGAGTAGGCCATCGTGTGCCGGTGGGAACAGATGACAATATTTCCAAAACTGCATACACACGGGGACCGGATGAAAAAAAGCACATGATTGCTTATTCTGTTATCCTCGATATAAAAGAATAAAAAAAATAAATAAAAAAAAGTTACCTCCGGCTCCTACCCCCGCCCCCTTCCCCTTTCTTCCTGCAGAGTTATCCATCTTTAGCATAGAACATGGCGCGCTCTTTGGAGGTGAGTTTATGTCGGCTTCTTGATAGAAAAACAAGTATTTTGTGATCTTTTGTGGTTACCTTCTGCAGTTTTTAAGTATTTTGTGATATCTAGTAGTTAGTTCTGCAGTTTTTAAGTATTTTGTGATCTTTAGTGGTTACGTTCTGCAGTTTGTAGGCTCCACGAGGATAATGTCTACTGATACTAGGACTGATTATGTGCACACAGACTGCATACATGCATTCTTATGCATATGAGTTTATGCGCTCGCGCGCGCAACACACGCACGCACGCACGCAGGCACGTACGCACGCACACGCACGCACGCGTGCGCGCGCGCGCACACACACACGCACA
>CM060324.1:8014414-8016914 GCA_030674155.1 Stramonita haemastoma
GATTTACTGCTTTCAGGATCTTTGGGGCTGGAGACAAGTGCCAAGGAACAGTCACATCTAGCTGCATCCTGTCTTCACAGAGGTATACTTCTGCATACTTAAGTACTTGTCTTTTTTTTATTTACTTTATAGTCTGAATTTGTCTCATTGTTTTCTGTGTTGTTTGTTTTTGCCTTTGAGAGTCATTTGTAATGCATCATTTATCTGTATTGTTAGTTATAATGCAGTTTGTTGTATGCTATTATTGATTGCGAGTACATTTGTTTCACTTCTTTAGTGTTATGTTTTGTTGCTTTTGGCTTCATGTTAGTTGTTACTTTTAACTGTCAGTACAGTGATTTTACTATTTTATTAGAATGATGTGTTGTGCTTTTTGATGCTGTCTTTAACTTTGAGTACATCTCTTTGACCAGGTACCATGCAAGGACCTGCAGCTAGCTGTGGACACACCAACACCACCAGATAAGTTAAACTGGTAATGATTATGTCTGTGTGACCTGGTATAGGTATGCCAGTAAGTATGTGTACATTATGTATTTGTCTCTATGTCTGTCATGTATTTGGCCGGCCATTCTGTCTGTTTTGCCTGTGGATGTCCTGCTTGTCTGTGTTCTTATTTCTGTCTGTCTGCATCTTTCTGAGGTCCTGGTTTTCATGTTGAAAATGTTTCCCTGCCAGGTGATAGAATCAGTCTGTTGACAGAGCTGCTGCCAAGGTGTTGGCACCTGATGGCACTCCTGGTGTGTTTTGTAGAACCAGGTCACAGGATTCTACCTCTTGAGTCCAGGTGAGAAAATTACAGATTTCACATGTAGCTTAGCCACTTTTTTGACTTTGTCATTTTCAGTGATGTATGTTATTGAATGAATTGTGTATGCTAGTTAAACTTTGACTTTTTCATTTTCAGTGATGTATGTTATAGAATGGAATGTGGATGCTATTTAAACTTTGAGGATTGACTGTATGTCTCATGATGACTTGTTGCTTTCAGGGCTGGAATCCAGTGCTGAGGACGGTACGTGTCACAGAACTGTCATCACAACCTGCAGTCTCTCCACAGGGGTGAATTTCTGAATAAGTAAGCTTTTTTGTGCTAATATTTGTTGTTGTTTTTTTCTATTGGTGTTCTATCTTTGTTGATTTTCTTATTTGATTATTTGTGCCTTTAATTGCTATTTGTACTTTTTTTTTTTTTTTTTTTTTTGGGGGGGGGGTATTATTGTTCACTTGTATTAGTGATTATTTGTGTTAAGCTGTTGTTTATTTTTGCCTTTAATTGCTGTTTGTACTTTTTTTTTGTTTTGGTATTATTGCTCCCTTGTATTGGTGACTGTGTGTTAAGCTGTTGTTAATTTTGTGGAGGACATCTGTTTAACCAGGTAAAATTCACCAGTTGTTGTTAAGTTGAGTGCCATGAAGTCGTCTTGAGCATCGGTCACCATGGAAAGTGAATGAATATGGTGATGCTTCTGTGTATGTAACTGTGAATGTAGGCCTTTTAGTTAATGAATATGGTAATGCTTCTGTGTATGTGACTGTGAATGTCTGCCTTTGATTTTATCATGTCACTGTACCCATTGTCTGTTGTCCATTCTGCCTGCCTTTCTCTGTCTGTCTGTCTGTCTGGCCTGTTTGTCTTTATGTGGCGCCTTGTTTGTTGTTTTTCCCCTTTTCTGCCTGCCTGTGTCTTTATGCAGGCCTGCTTTTCATGTTGGAAACATTTCCTTGCTTTGTAATAGAATCAGTCTGTTGACAGAGCTGATGTCCAGGTGCATGGACCTGACAGTGTCACACCTGCCTGCATGGAGGGGAGCCAGGCCATAGGATTTGACCACAGAGTTCAGGTGAGAAAGTTACAGACTTTATTTGTAATTTGACGACTTAAAGTGAAATAATTAAATGAATGTAATATATGCTAGTGAAACTTCATAGAATTGTCAGTATGACTTGTGATGACTAAAGGTTCAGTATGATTGATAATGACGTAATGTTCAGTATGACTGATGACTTACTGTTCAGTATGACTGATGATGACTTAATGTTTTCAGAGTCACTGGGGATGGAATGGAGTGGCAAGGACGACACATGTGCCATGACAGTGACCAAGAACTGAAGTCTGTCAACAAGGTACAGTTCTATGTAATTCTGTAATCTTATTTTTTATTTTTTGTCTTTTATTTCTGACATGACTTTTTATGTCCAATCAGCGTTGATTTTCTTATTGTATTGTTTTTGTCTTTGTTCATCATTTTTACATGTATTTCTTTAAGTAGTGATTTGAGTTGCGGCTATTTGTTCTATGCTGTCTGCTGTGTGGTGTACACCTGTTTGACCAAAGGCTGTGTAAATGCAGTCAGCTGTGGTCAGGTGAGTGCAGCCAGATTAGGAAAACTGGTGATATATCTGCCTCTGCAACCTGTGGTGGCTGTTTGTACATTTAGCAGTTGTTGTTTTTTTTGTTGAGCACGCTTTTGCCATGCTCTTGATTTTTTTTAATGCT